>VZRU01011694.1:21419-134895 GCA_013398155.1 Pedionomus torquatus
CCCCCCCCAGTTTTGCTTTGGTCATTAAGCATTGACAGAGGGGAGGAATAGTAGTGGTAGGGAGTGGTAACATTCTAAATCTCTTCCCCTGAACACACCTTTGGTGCCCTTCAGCTCAGAGGCACTTTAGCAGAGTGAGTTCTCACCAGCACCTATAGGTAACCAGTATGAAACACCACACAAAAAGCATGACCAAATCATAGAATCATAGAACTGTAGAATCATTGAACAGTTTGGGCTAGAAGGGACCTTTAAAGGCCATTTGGTCCAACTTTCCCTAATATGAGCAAGGAGAACAGGTTGAACATATTTAACTAGATCAAGTTGCTCAGAGCCTCGACCCTTGCTAAAAATCAAGACTGCCACCTGAACAACGCCAGGTGCTTCTCCCACTAGGTCTGAATGATCATGGAAAGTAAATTTTCAACTTTGATGTTACATTCATCTTTTATATCACAGCTATGTCAATAGGGCTTTGACCCATTAAGTAGTTTATGTTGAGGGGACTCAGATCCATGGCTTTGTCTACAAGAAACTATCCAAACCATCTGGCTCAGTAAGGTCCCCTCCACTTTTCAGTGGGATCTGTGCCCTGATGCAAACAAGAATACAGGACCTCAGGGCCCACAAAGTGAGGAGTTTATTTCCCAGAGCGTTTGGTATGAAGTGCTCCACATTCAGGCTGAACAAGGGCGTCCTCAGTGAGTTTTAAATAATGTCATGCATAAGCGACCACCAAAAGGTGCATTCTGGTTCTTGACTTGTTAAGAACTTTCTCAGATCTGATCCTTAGTCTTCTGGCTTTCTTGCTTTCCAAAAAATGATTGGGAATCCAGGGGGTTTTACTGCAGTGAATATATCCACAAATGTTTATTTTACTTAAATCAAGTTCCTGATGTCTATAGAGCAGGCAGAGGAGCAGTAAAAAAGAGTTCAGACTAAAAAAATATGTAAGAGCCTGAATGTCAGGTTTATTAAAAGAACTATTATTAAGGTTAGGAATCTAATTGACTTGAATCTAAAAAATAAAAATAAAAAAAAAATCATCTCTATAGTGCTGGAAGTTTTAGTGGGTTTTAATATCCCATGTTGCCAGTCAGGCAGCTGGCAGCCCAATAGGTGCTTTTGTCACAGTGTTTTGGGTTGTCTAATTCCATCAAACCAGGAAAACCAGAACTTGGAGAGCCTGCAGAGAGAATGTTAATGCCATGGGAGATCCTTTGACTGCACTGCTTCAAGGTTCTAGAGGAATTTAGTTATATCAGTTTAGATGAGCAGATGGCTAGCTAACTTTTACTTTATCGGTGCATTTGGTCCATCAGTAATCATGTAGTGCATCAATCCAGTGCTCACTCCCACCGTTAAAAGCAGAAAACAGCTATCTCCTGCATCTGGTGAGCCATAGTGTGAAAACTCCTGTCAGACACCTTTCATTTTCAACCTTTTTTATGGGTTTGATGAAAAGTTTGGCTTCCCTCTGCGTGTTAGTGTGCCCCGTGCTACATCATCTTTGCTGTTTTCTTGCATCCAGAAGAAGACCTGACATCTGGATACATGAGGGCAAATTCCTGCTCCAACCAGGGAAGGAAGGAGGGAAATACTGGGAGGATGTATTGGAAATGGACCACCAAGGAGCTGCAATCCCAGACTTACTCAGAATAGTCAGTGTATTTTTGCTTCCTTCTTAGCACAATGTTTTTCTTTGAGTTTATGTTGAATTCAGGGTCTAGTTACATTCATTTAGTGAACAGATGATGTAGCTCAAGATAATATTCCTCTCTCCCACAGCTCATTCAACCCTGAGAGCTCAGTTTGAACTTCTGCAGGAGGTGGCTGGAGCTAAGCCATCAGATCCTCTGCTGAAGTAGCTGAGGGCCTTTTGCACATTCTGCTCTTTGGACTCTGTCCTCAAGGTAGCAGTCTCTGACAGAACAGCAGAACTGAGCAGGAGAGGAGCTGCAATAGACTGACTCACCACCACAGCTAATGGAAAATTTGTCTCCAAGTATTTTCTCCTACAGTACTTTTTTGCTTGGTTGCTTTGTGGGTGGGGAGGCCCTCAGTGAAAAGAAATACACTCAGCCCTATTTCAATGCATTTGCATACATCAAGGGGTACTGCAGAGCCCAGTGTGGATAAGCACAAGTTTGAATGGCTAGTCACACATCCAGGTTAAACTTAGATATTTACTTGTACAGCATCCCAGAATTCAACCAAATTCAGTGCAGTTGCACCCAAATGGAAGCAGTCAGAAGGCAGGGCAGAGCTCAGAGACTATTCACAGACACCACTGCATCAACAGGAGCCTGAGGCTGAGCACGCAGTTTTAACAGAATAACACAAAAAAGAAGCATTTATAACTATTGTCCATGTACTTAACAGCTGGAAGCAAAGGGCTCCCATGTAACCTACCACTATTGCTGAGTTTGGGAATTCTTCCTCCTCAGATGACAGATAATTAAGGCTCTGAGCCCTAGGAACAGAAATGCTATGGCTGGTGGTAGTCCTCCTGTGCAATGTGGAAGGGCTCTGACCTGATAGTTGTAGAGGGAAGACACACATCCTTCTTCTGGCACACATGCAAGTGCAAGGCAGGTCTGATTCCTTCACCTAGGAACAGGGACTGGCAGCCAGCAGGTCTCCAAGGGCTGCGGTCAGAGCCACCACAGGACTCTTCACAGCCAGGTGATGTAATGTCAGGTTTTAAAGACCATTAGAGCTCCTTTTTTACTCATGAAAACACACATTGCCAGATACCGCAGTGCACATCTGAGTCACCAAGCACCCTCTTACAAAAATGTGTAAGTATGATTTACAGTTCTGTCTTTCATTACAGTCTTGTAAGTGAATTCACGCTTGTGATTAGCTTTCCTACAGATGTATAGACTGGCTACTTGTCAGTGGAAAATGCAGGACCAGCATCAGCTAGACCAGTTTCCCTTGTCCAGTCAGCATGTCTTATCTCTGTGCAGGAGGCTACCAGTTCCTCACTGGCCCCTCTGCGGTGGCTGACAAAGACCCTAATTAGTCCCAAATCTAGTGGCTTCCTGATGCAGACACATGACACTGGATTCAGACCACCAGCTCTCTTCTCACAAGCCACTGAACGTGCATCAGAGGGGAATTATGTTTTGTTCATGAGACAGAGGTGAAAGGCCCTGTATCCTATTACAGATCCCCTGGGCCGGCTAGTCTCCTTGTTTACATTTTTGTCAGAAAAAATCAAGGATGTTTTTACATTTGTGAATGGAAAGGCAGTAACAGGAGTGTGTACAAAGTGGTATTTCTTAGTCCCCTGTCTGACTTAGTCTTGGATAGCAGCCAGGGAAGGAAGGGAATTGCCATCTCTCCAGCTGTGCATGCAGGGCCAGCTAAACCAAGGATTTCTCTGGCACCCAGTGGAAGCAACAGGGAATCTTTGTGTTCCTGAAGTCACTGTCAGAGCTGATTGCTGCATCCTGGTGACCGTTCAGGTCTAAGCTCACACCACACGCAGAACTGACAGCACTCGTGACCTGGTGACTCCAATAAAGAGTGGCAAGCTATGGCAAGCTCTCCAGACTTGGGTTCTACAAAGTAGTCCAGGCTCCAAAGAACTAGACTCACCATGTTTCCTCTATACACTTCTTTCTCAAACTCTAGGTTGTGATCATGTCCTGAAATACAAAAAGATGCTGTTTCTGAACTGATTGCTCAGGTTCCTGTTATTAATGAAACTACAAGTACTTCAAATAACCTGTGATTGATCCTTCTCACATACCAAAGTAAAGCAGTAAGAATACCTCATAGAAAAACTGGATCAGTGTTTCTATAATACTGAGTTAAATAGCACCAAGCAGTGTTTCAAGACTTAGTGATTCAACCTTCTGGTCTGTTCAGTTAGTAGACTAGTTCCTGGCAAGATTTTGGTCTGGCACACTAGCTTTTTCCCAGGTGAGAAATAATCAGAGGAACTATCACAGGCCTAGGAGCACTGGGTGCAGAACTTACTTTGTTTTGGGAGACAGAAGAATCTCTTTGGCTCTCTTTTGTAAGGTTTTGGAAGGCAGAAAAGTATGTGTGCAAGACATTGCACACCAGCTGGCCTTAATGCCCAAGGACTATCCTGAGCCTATGTCACTTAATGTGGCAGTTATAGCCTAAGCCTCTGATATCAAAGACCAGCACAGTGCTGTGGTGCTTGTTTGTTGCAGGAAGCCTCACAGCAGCTTGCAGAGAAGAACCTCTTCTCTCATATGATCACAGATGCATCTGTTTCACATCCAACATGCAGGTGTTTTTTTGTCTTACAACAGTCTTGTCACAGGCATGCGGGCCCACAAGTCTACTCTTCTCTTGCCTCTTTATATGAGAAGCCCACAGTTTGGTCACAGGATGTGGCAGACTGTGTGCCATAAGCTGTGGGGTCCTCAGGAAAGAGATCAGCAGGTGGTACTGTCCTACAGATCATCCTTTTCTATTTGTCTGCCCCATGGCCCAGCCCTAGTCCAGCTGCGAGGGTTATGAAGGAAAAGATTCCTTGGGAGTAGGCCAGAGGTGGGATGAACTGTTCTGGCAGGATTGATTTGGACCTAAATACAGAGTAAGGGTTTTAATGTCTGTTTTCTTTCTGAAGGGTTTTAACCCTTTCAGTTCACCCATCACACCACAGTCACTCTTTTCCTTTAAGGAATGAATTTAAAACACACTCTCTTCTTTGGTATAAAAAGCAGCACCCCTTATTTCAGATCCACTCTTGGTTATTCACAGCCTTGCCTTCTTTTACTGCTTTCTTGTTGCCTTTACTCCATGCTCTGCCTCCTCCTTCTCCTGAGCTCTTCTGTGCCTCATCATTGCCATTCCTCTTCCACCACCTCCAAGCAATCTTCTCTAGCTCATTCCTCCCCATCTCTCACTAGCCAAACCTTTTTTCCTGTTCTGTTGTTATAATTGCCTGTGGGCAGGATCCCAAACTGAAGACTTGACTCTGCTGAAGCATGCGGGAGTCTTGCCATTGACTGCAGCGGAGCCAGATTTCCTCTGAAAGGTTTTGATGATTTCCCACTAGCTCTTCTGCAAGCTAGGACAGACATGCATGCGAACCAGCTGCTCAGAAGGATTCATCAAAGGCCAGCAGTAACTGATGAGTGAAACATAATTAAGATGTGATTATAGAATCAAACTTACAGTTTAGTCCATTTCCTCTAAATAGGCCTATCTTTCTGAGCTTTCAAGTTGACTTTGTTCATATGTAAATAGTTTGATATTATGGAACCCAGACCATCTCAGCTGTTCGGGTTAGTTTGTTTAAAGTTATAGGAAAAACTACTAGAAATGATGGTTACAATCTGCTATTTTGGCCCAAATCTCATCTGTACTAAATTGCTCGCGTTTCTGAACTTTACCGCATCATAAATTTGTGCAATTATAAATGTAGAGGCAAGTATGTAGTCTCAATGAAAACATCTGAATTAACATCACAGAATGATAAATAGATTCCACAAAAACTGCTACAGAAATCTCCAGAGAGAATACCTCTTAAACAATGAACAACAAAAAAATATCATCCCATGCAGCTAAAAGCATTATAGAGTGTATCACGATGTTTTCGTCTTTTAAATGGTGTACGTTGGGCTATGAATATTAGATCTTAGGAAAACTCAGAGTGGAATTGTTTAATGCAAAGCTTTGAAAGTGCACGTGAGAACAAATGCAGCCTGAGGCTCCTTAAAAGGAGCTCTATAAGGTCTCTTTCGCTGTATTGGCACTGGAAGACAAAGTTAATCAGCTACAAAAAAATCTAAGCTATTAAAATACACTTTGGATTATAGAAAACATTCATTGCTCTGGTTTTTAAGCCACTGCTAGGTAAAGAACTTCATCTGCTCCAGTTTAAGTCAATGGCTATGTCCTGATTGACTTAAACAGGGAAATGGCTGGGCCACAAATGCAGGACAGGAGGGAGCTGATTGGAAATGGCTTCATATTTCTGTCAGAGCAAAGGAAAATATCTGTAAACAATTTCCTTCTAAGGCCTTTAGAACCAAAGTGATTAATGGAAAGCAATTGGAAGAAAAGCAACAACCAACCCACTGAACAGAGCAAAATAAGCAGAACATTTACACAACCTTCTTTCCCTGGCAGTTAATGTCTTTCTCACGCCTATATTTACCTTTTAATGTTATCTGCAAGTGAATATACTGAACAAATAAATTTTTGCTGATTTTTGTAGCACCATCATTTCTACCTTCTTTTCTGGTGTTGCTAGGGCTGCGCAGTAAGGAGTTTAGTAAGCTTCAGCTGTTTAATAATAATTTAAACTTATATCCTTCTTTTGTATTTGTTAAAAAATTGAGGCACAACGAGCGTGTAAGCAGAATATTAATTGCAAACACATTCTGTTTGTCCTGCAATGTGTAAATGGAGAAAAGGTAGCTCTTAAAAGGAAAGCAGTTTTTTCCTCTGGAAAAAAAAAAAAAAAAAAAAAAGAAAGAAAGGAAAAGAGAGAGACCTCTAATGTTCTTATCATTCCTGTTCTTATCTGGTACAGAGCACTTTCAATCCATCAAGACAGTACTCTTCTTGTCTAATCGAACTGCTGAGAGATAAGAGGTTTTAGGGTTTCCTGACCATTGTTTGAACCTTTTTCTTTCTAGCTCAAAGAGGAAAGTCTTGAAAGTCACTAAAGCTCCAACTGTAACTAATTAGGGAATCTGAGGAATATTCAGTTCAATGCAGAGGTTAACGAATAGGACAACTTCAAACCACTACAGAGATGACCTTAATGGGAGATTCAGATTTGAAGTAAAGCTATAGTAAGCTAGTCACTGGAGATTCTAGCTTCTTTTCTTCTTACTTGGAAAAGCTCAAAAGCCCACTGTTAAGCATGCAAAGAAAAAAATCTCCAAACCTTAAAAGGGGTGCCCACTTGTATCTATTTTGATCTGAGTATTAAGCCATTTTAATGGAGATGAGCAAATTGCCGGGCAATTAGCAGAATAAGTTAGTTGTGCAGACTTTAACTTGGACCAAAATGGGCAAAGACTATAACTGAAAAGAAAAAAATAGGAAGTGTTTTTAACAACTATAACTGGCTCTTAAAATTTAAAACTAAATGCCTCTTACAGCATAACATGACGTTCCAGAATGAGAACATTACAGTTCCTGATTTTATTCCTTTCTGTTACAACATTATTTGGTTATGTGAGAACTAATTTTAACCAAACACAAAAGCCATGTAAAAGCAAAGCATGCTTAGCAAAGACCAAGAGACAGTGAACAACAGAATCCAGATAGTTGCCTGGTTTTGTTTTATACCAACTGATTTTCAATTCCTTTGACTACAATAGAATAACATTTAATTATAGAACCTTTTAAAATTAGTATGTCTCCCTTGATTTAATGAGAAATTAAAGTAAGAACGCTTCTCAAAATTTAGCTTCCTGCTTTTAAAATTATTTTTTTTCTTGTTCCATAGAATTGAAAAATCTCACCAGGCTTTTACTGTCTGCAGTCTGTTATGAATCATGTAAAACTCATTAAACATGGCATTTTTCATCATGTCGTGTATATTAGTGAAATCATTACAAACCCGTTTCAATAAATCACCAGATCAACTGCCATGACAAAGCCAACAGGAGAGTTAAAAATAACTATTCTTTCATGGTTTCCCACAGTAATGGGACTGTCTCAAATACTAGGCAATTTATTTATAGTCCTTGTTTAATAGTAGCTGCTTAGTTGAGTTTCCGCCTTCATATTTAGGTTGTTTCATCTAGACATGAGTATCAGTCCCAGCCTGATTGTTTGGATTCAACCCTAATTTCTCCCAGATTGTCCATGGAGTTTGTAGATTACAGGACTGTGTGGCTAAAAAGAAACATGCACCAAAAAATCTAGCCCAATAACCTGCACTGAGGCAGGATCAAGCAGACTAAACCCTTCTCAGTAGAGGGTCATCTGCCTTTTCTTGGAAACATTTAGTGAAATGTTTTCACACATAACTTGCCAGCCAGTGCTTCAGAGGCCTTATATATTAAAAGTTTTCTCCTTTTCCAATGTAAAACTTATTTTCTGCCCTACTGAACACAGAGAACAATGATTCCCTGTCCTTCCTATAGCAGCATTGTCATGTAAGAAGTGTGCCATGTTCCCCTCAGTCGTCTTTTCTTAGTTATTAAACAAACTTGGTTTCTTCAGACTTTTCATATATGTGCTCCATATTCCTTATCACAGAGGCACCAGGCTTGAGCTTCACCAGCTTAGGTATGCTATCTAAACCTTGCCGTAACACGCCTGGAACACCTCTCCTATGAGGACAGGCTGAGAGAGTTGGGGTTGTTCAGCCTGGAGAAGACAAGGCTCTAAGGAGACCTTTTTGTGACTTTTCAATATGTAAAGAGGGCTTTTAAGAAAGGCAGAGAAAAACATTTTACTAAGGCCTGTAATGACAGGACAAGGGATGATGGTCTTAAACTGAAAGAGGGTAGAATTGAACATAAGGATTAATTTTTTTTTTGAGCAATCTGAGGTCGTGGGAGCTGATGTTGGACTAGATGATATTTGAAGGTCCTTTCCAGTCCAAACAATTCTGTGATTCTGTGATTCTAATGAAATCTAGATAACAAATAGAGAGAAGTATTAGAACAAGAAAGATGTTTCACTAGTAAACGACATTTTCTAGTCATTTACTTTTAGCTCTATTGCAGTCTCCAAACTCACTTTGCTTTACTGCTTTTGTTACCAAGTACACCAGCTCTGCCTTTGTGTGTTCGATCGTCTCCCCAAAGTGTCCATATCTCACTTGTTCTTGCAGAAATTCCACCAGTCTGTTTTAAGCCTTCTACCCAATTTGTCAGACTTTGAATTCCCACGCAGTCCACTGGGCTGCCACTGCTGGAACTCACAGGGCTCCATTTGTGCTGACAAGCCATGGCTCAAAGGCACTGCTGCATCTCGCAGGGACTGCAAAAGTTCAACTTATCCCAAAGATGGATTTATTGTTATTTATTGTTTCCTTTCACCTGCACCAGAAGCAGGAGCTGCTTCTTTCTACAGCTGAGGAAACACCCCAGCTCTTCGATGTTACTGATGCAGGATAAAACATATATGCTAATGCTGAACATTTTAAAGATCGGGAAATGTGGAGCTTATTCCATTAAGTATACAGAGCATCTAGACATTTAGAAAATATGTACAGAAACATTTTGGCTATAGGAAGTTGATCACAGGCACTAAAGGAGTGTTCCTTTAATTGGAAAAAATGATTGAGACATAAAAGGATTGAGACTTGCTTTTGTTAAATGCATTTAAGCTGTCCTTTCGATAATAAAAAACAGTTGTCTTCAAGATGGGATAACTTTTAAATATAAAAAAATAACACACCACAGGGAGCTGAAAGGAAAAACAAATTTAATTATGTATTCAAGGCCATCCAAACCACCCACACACATATTAAGTGTTTGCTGGCTACACAGACAGTATAGTTGCCATGGCTCCACCAATGATCTTCATTTGAAAAGTAAACACCTTTGTAAAAAATAAAAATATTACATGAAGTGAATAATCAAACAGCTAGGACAACATCCTGCTCCCTCTGAAATCAGCAGGCTACTTTCAGCAGGATGGGTGTTAAATTTTCAGCTGTCTGATTAACAAAAGCCGGGGTAGCTGCAGTGAGGACATCAGAAGCTGTGCTGGGCCGACAGCCGGGTGCGCTAATGAAGAGCAGCCACCTCTGAAGAAGGTGCTGAGGGAGGAAGAGCAGAGGTTAGAGCCAAGGGTGGCAGGACTAGCAGGGTGGGCATTCAGAGACACTGTGTCCATCCTAGTGAAATAAATGTGGAATTTAATGGTATAGACAGTCAAGCTCCAGTGCCTGGGACTGTTCACTGGCATTGTCATATTTTCTTATAGAGATGTAGCTCTTAAGAGCTGGCTGTCATTTTTTCAACAGGCTTGAAAGGACTGAAGCAAACTGCCTCCAGCATAGTGTGGCAGACACCCATGGCAAAGCAGCTGTAGATCACCTCAGACTGAATGAAATGCTGATTAATATTCAGTCTGTGTGGCATCATACATGGCTGAGCCTGCTGGTGCTTCAAAACACTGAGAGGCTGAACATTTCAACAAGCAGAAGAATGCAGCTAATCTGGTTGTGCAGAAAAATACCTTTCCAGATACCCCTGCGTGAGGTGTCTCACCATCCTGCAGTCAAAAAAGATTGCAGGTGGAATGGGGTTAGCTTCAATAAATGGGAAAAGACAGGGTGCTACAACAAGAGAGGTGAAATATTTCCTTTTCTATCTGTGTGTATATACATTCCATCTATATATACATATATATACAGCAGCAGGTCTTTAAAAACAGAAAACGAGAAGTGATGGCAGCCAGTACCAGTTTGGTCCTTTAAGAGGGATGCTTTGTTATGGTACACACAGACTAAAGCCTTTTGGAGCAGGCAAACAAGTGAACCAATGCAAAAGCATATCTGTCCATTATCCATGTCAAATTCTGAGAGGTTATTGATTTTAATTTGTTACAGAAGTTTCTTGGTTCTTGATACTATGGTCCAAACATGAAAATATCAAAAGTGACAAAAACAGTCCATGAAATTTCCACTTACAAAGCCACAATTCACAAAAGCAGGAAAAACCACAGAGCTGATTTCTGGGCTTTTGGTCGTGCAAGATTTCAGAGGTTTGCGAAGATGCTGCACAAGATGAAAGGTGGAAGTAGCAACAACAACAACATCTTGCAATGGCAGTCATTCAAAAGGCCCCGTGCTGAGAGAAAGAGACATCAAGTCCATCTGAAAACTAGCAAAGGTAGCTGGATGCCAGCAAAAATAATTACTTTGTAGGGAGAGAGCCAAACTTTTGGAAACAAACTGACAGACTACTGGAGGAACCATTCATTTTAACTTGCTGTGGCAAAGGAGTCAAAAATTTCTATTGATGCAAACAAGATTAATAAATTAAAAATAAAAAGCCCTTTACAAACTTAATTTCTTAGACCAAACCAGCGAAGGGGAAAGCACATACCCGCAGGAACAGATTCCTTGCAACCCCTCGTTCCTAAAGACCCCTTGTTCCTAAAGAGTGCAAACTCCAGACAGAGAACGCTGAAATATAACACGGCAATAGAATAGAATGCTGAAAATAACACGGCAATTCATTTTGGACATTGCCATTTCTGTGAAAATATACCAACCTAAAAGTACAGAATAAACTAGAGATAAGGTCGGTCTGTAGATTTGCACGTCTCTCTCTCGGTAATTATTCAAACAGTTTCTTCAGAAGAAATTAGAAGAATTAAAGGGGTTTAAAAGGAAATGAATGAAAACCAATAGGCACTGCAAGTGTAACTGTGCAAATGAGAAGATATGATGTTGAAATGGGCTAAGAGAAATCCTGCAGAGTGAGTCAAATATGATAGTGAAATGTCTCTCAGAAGCATAAACCGAGTCAAACCAAAGAGTACACCTTTCTCCTTCTGATTTATCAAATCTGATCCTGCTGTCTTAGAGGCAAGCAGAAAGTGAAGCTGGTGTAATCCCCTAGAGAGAGAGGGTCCAATGAAGGCCATTCATTTATGTACGTTCTGCTTCAACTGGTCTGAGGTTTCCATGTTGCCAGAGCTCCTGATAAAAGTAAGGAGCTGGAAGGTGAAGCGCATTTTCAGGAAAGGTATTTTCCATTTGCCTGAATGAGTTTTCAGAGGTCTTGGGAGCACTGCACAGACTCTCAGCTACAGGAGGTCCCTGTTCTTCTACTGACCTCCAGAGAGCTCAGTTTACGTTAGCTTAATTCAGTTCCTTTGTTGAAAGATTTCAGTTACTTGCCAAAATCTTTTTGAGGTATATACACAGTTTCTCTTCCCAGGATCACAGGTTTTAACCTACAGGCGTATTTTTACACCTTAAAAGAGATCTGATTAAGGGAGAGTGAAAGAGAGAGGGGCATTTTGTGTGAGAGATCTAAATAAACATCTAAAGAGCTGGCAGCCACAGTACATACACAAATAGATGGAGATTCCCTGAGGGGTAAGGGAACATCAGTCTGTCCCTACTAAATTCAGCTCCTTCATTCACTTGGATAAGATGTGGGGCTCTTGGTAAAAGTAGATTAATGTGCTTTGAAACAGCTGGACTCATCTGGTATTTAAGCAGGCACTCAACCTCATTTATAACCAGGAGAGCAATGCTAGATGTTTTCTGGGTTTTTTGGTTTTGTTTTGTTTTTTAAATTCATAGTAAATTCTCCAATATGTTTTTCTAGAAAAACAAAGCCAACACCCAACACATACAAAAATACAGTAAACAGATTCCTGCTTCTGTATTGAGGCATTAAAATAAACTGCTATTCTTACTAATATTAATTGCAAATGTGGCTCCTGGATGTTCTCCTAAAATCCTCACAATCCTGGAGAGAAGTTACTATCCCTTGATAGCAAAACATCCTTTAATATTTTTTCTTGTAAATCATAAGTGAGCCTGGAAGCGAGAAAATGCTGTCTCACAACACAGCTCTGGAGAACTGGTTTGATCTTTTACTCCAGAACCTCTCTTTGCAGTAATTTTCCATATGATTTTTCCAACTGGGAATCTCTGGGAATAACTGCATGCTTTCCAAACCAGGAAACCATAAATGAAGAAGGCATTTGTCCAAACTATTATGTATTATGATAAATAATGGTCAGAATGTGCACTCACATTCACATAAATACAGTGTAAGAGAGATATTAGCACAAAGGACCCACTTTTCTTACTGTGTGTCAAGAACATGCCCTTGCAAATTAATGCAGAAAGACAAGGTTTTAAAGACAAAAAGACTGCTTAGACCATCTTGATCCTCTCCATGCCAACACAAGGCAGGTCCTCGGCATACAAGCACGTGTGGGCTGTTGGCTTTTTTTCTCCTCCCTTTTGTCTGACTTCAGATACATGTGAAATATTTAATAAGTTGCAAGAATGCTTGTGAAACACCTCTCTGTGATACTGGAATGCATCAGAAGCAACTCTGGCTTTCCTGACTGCCGAAAGGAGCCCAGCTGGTCAGTCCCTCCTGTCCTGTTCCTCCTCATTCCCAAATCCAACCAGACGATTCAGCCTTCACATGCCAAGAATTTTGTCTGTGAGCTTTAAAAACCACGCGCACACAGATTTCCAAGTAAAGCAGTGCCAGTGGGAGACTGCTGCAATTAATACAATTAACAAAAATCCAGCAGTACGCTGACTCCCAGCCAGACTCAAAGCAGATTCCTCCTTTGAGGAAAGATCACCCCCAGCTCTAGATCTAGCAGAGCAGTTCACGTGCTCTTGGGGTTTAACCTGTCACCAAGAGTACACCTCGAATTTCTAGATGCTTCCTGCCATGAGCAGGCTCGCACTGGGAAATTGCACAGAGAACCAGTATCTTCCATCTGCCCAACCAGAGCTCTTTTAGCAACTCCGGTGGCAATTCTAGGAATGATCCTGTGTGTGAATGGGGAGTTTGCTTTTGCTGGGAAGCAGGAACTGCCACGGGATTTACAAGGAGGGGCAGCATATCTCAGTAGGAAAGTCATCCAGGAAGACTTGTTTCCAGGAACCAGCTGGTAAACAGTTCAGAGCACCCCGTTCACATCTGTAATACTTGACAGTTAATGAGATGTTGCTCATATACCTGTAATCAATTTGGTTCTATCTATCTATATTGCTGGTTGAGCACTTTGTCACTGACTTAAGGAGGGAAAAATAGGCTGAGCCACAGCTACAAAATTAGGGGGTGCAGGTACTGAAAGGTGACCTCTCTCTCCTGTTTAACAGGTTATGACTACAGTCTTAAATTAATGCCAAAGGGATTTGGAGCAGCCATTAGCATGTAATTAATAGCCTGAAATACCCTAATCTATAAAACCTCTCAGGCTTACACTGTAAAGCTAGTTTAGACTGCCAATATTTGTCAGACACCTTGAGTATCAGCAATACACAGCCTCAGAAACCTTCCCCACCGGTTTTCCCAAGCCATGTGCGCAGGAGTGGGTGCAGCTCCCACCAAAGCATAAGCCTGCACTGGGAAATCCTGTGCAGAGTAGAAAATGAAGTTCGCTTTTTCATCCCTGACCCAGAGAGTCTCTGTGCGGCAGAGACAGGCAGTCTTCGCCGTTGTCCACATTAGAAGAATACAGCTGCTCTCTTTTAACAGGGGGGGGAAAGGGAGGCTTTTATGGCTGTCCCTAAAGAGAGGCCTCTTACAATGCATCGCAGTGTCTAAACAGACCTACGTGCTCTGATCCCACTTGGCAATAATGAGGGACTTGTATTTCTCAGGCTTTGGAGACCGGCTCGCTGCGTCGGGCTGCAGATGCAGGCTCTGGTTACAGCGGTGGCGCGCTAAAAAAACGTGTGACATTTGAGTGGGGATGAAAATTAAAATTGTCTTTTGCTATTGTCTGTGTATTTACCCTTTGCTGTGGTCTGTTTCCATAGTAATTATAAAAAAAAAAAAAGGAAACCACCCCCAAAAACTAAGGAAGAAAGAGATCACATGCTTCCCCCTCTGAGGGGGGCGGGCATGGGGAACGCCGAGCCTTCGTTCCCCGCGCAACCGCGCCCCACCGTGGTTCCGTGGGGAGAGCGGCTCAGCTCCCCACTCCCGCATCCTGTACCCGGCATCCCACATCCCGCATTCCACATCCCACAGCCCACATCCCGCACTCCGTATCCTGCATCCCGCATCCTGCAATTGGCCTTGCTTCACACAGCAGCGGTCACTGAACTGCCCCAAGGATGCGGGTGAGCCTTGAGGAAAGGAGTGGAGGGAATCCACTCAGGGTGCTGCCAGACAGCCAGGGATTCCCATGTTCCTCCATCAAATGCTTTGGAAAACTCCCCTTTAGCTACACCAAGGTATTTATTGGAGTGCTTACTGCTTTCTCATTATAAAGCTGTGTGAAGCAAACTTGCAAGAGGAACAAACCTCTCTAAGAGGGTGGATACCTGCTCAAAACACAGCTCCGAACAAAGGAAAATCTGGACAAAAGGCTCAGGGTAATGCCTGCCTCTTCCCTCTCCCTGTATCAGCTTCCAGTGACAGGGAGATGGTTTTTCAGAGATAAACACAACGGGGTGATGCTGGGTCTGTTCCAGGTCCCCTGTGCAGGGCAAAACCCACAGTGAATTCAGTGGGTCATTTTGCAAAAAGGAAAGCTGTTGCCTGACTAGCAGTTCTGCCATCAGCCTGGATGTTTGGTGAAAAAAACCCTGGATGTTTGATGAACTCTGGGGAAATTTCTGTCTGTCTGAGCAAAAACGCAGCAGTTGGCCAAGGCCAGCAAAAATGGCAGCTGCTCCCCCATTGTCTACATCCCATCAGGAATTGTATTATAGGATCATAAAGGATAATACATGGTACCTGAGACTTAGAAAACTTAACACAGAAGTTATGAGAAGGACTGAGGTGAGGGAAATAAAGAAAAGATCTCCCCTCAAAAGAGTGTTTACAGTATTTGGAACTTTTTAAGCATTACTGAGTTTCAAATTACAAATTCAGTTCACCCTACAGCTTTATTATTATATATTCTTAACAAAATTTATTTGGAAGAGACCTCTGGAGGTCATGTAGTCCAGTCCCCCCCAGAGTAGAGCTGATCTCCAAGCTCTATTGCACTGCCCAGGGCTTGATGTCCAGGACACCATTGCAAACCTGCTCCAGCACTGAACCACGGTCACCCTTATGCCCAGTTTGAATTTCTGTCTTGCAGATTCTTGCCTCCCATTCTTATACTTGCTCCTGTGAAGAGATACTGGCTCCATCTTCTTTGCAAATCCCCTTTATGTAAGGAAAAGAATCTCCTGGCATGTAATGGGCCTGTACGTGGTTTCAGAGTAGCTGTTAGAGGAACATAGGAAAGGAGGCTGATCTATTGCAGGTATACCTCAGATCTGTCTTTTCAAAACCTTTAGCAAAGTAATCAAGTAATAATAGTTCTTACCAAAGAAAAATACTCCTTGTGTTGCTGATCTTTGCAAAGTTCAATGCTTCTACAGAAGAAAATGGAGGCAGTTTTGCTCAAAATTAGAAGATGATTTAGTGAAAGAATAAGAAAGCAAACTTTCCTAATCCAGAACTGTTTTTTGCCTTAAAGATACAGCTGCTCATATGGCTGGCAGCAATATAGAGCTGCCTTTGCTTGCTTTTAATAGTTTGGGCACCAGAAGTGATACACCACATATCTCTCTTTGAGTAATTTGTTTTCTTTCTTGGGAAACTAATTCAACCTGCAATGAGCTTGGTGTTGTCAGAGCTAATCTGTTTCTGGGCTCCCGGCTGGCTTCTTCAAGGCTAATATGGGCATCATTGTAGTTCATAACTTATAATATCTAATTTATGAATCATTCAATAAATCAAGTTGGTTGAAAGAAGTAAACTATGTATCTAACAGAAAAAAAAACAACCAACCAAAAAAAAAAAAAAAAAACCAACCAGAAATTGTAACTAATCCATTGTTTGGGATGGATAGAGAATAATCTTCTAGGTTTGGAGCATGTTTAAGTAATTTTTTGGGTTTAGAAGAGGTCTTCTATTACAAACATGAAACTACTCCTCAAGACCGTTGTTCTCTAATTTCAGATGCATCTCCAACAAACATCTTGTCAGCGGTTTAGTTAGCAAAGGGATGTGGCTTACCAAAAAGAAGAACAGGGTATTTTCCTTGTTATTTTCTGAGTAGGGAACTAATAGGGGTATTTTTGATAGCTGCAAACAGATCCATAGCCTTTTATTAGCCAGAAGTCTTGCACAACTTAGAATTGCAAGAAGCCATATATTTTGTCGTATTTAAACAATAAGAACAGATGCAAGCTGCATGAAAAGCCTTTGTCTTTTGATGAAATCAGTGCTTTTTCCTTCAAACACCAAGAAATTTTGCTGCAGGACATGATAAATAAAGGAATCAAGTTTATTGAAACTAAAAATACATTTTATTAGTTGATCCGGTGTCCTTTTCCAAGGATTGGTAACAATGACATATGGCATTTGTAGCTCTGTGGTTTATATGGCCATATATATATGAATGTAAACATCCTGGAGACCACACAGTGGGGATGTGTTTAAACCACAAACCAAGTCCACCTTTTTGCTTCTGCAGACCTATCTGATGGCCATGCTGGCAGTTCGCATCAAGCTTATTGACTTCTCTTGTGTGTCCTTCTAGGAAAATAGTCCTTCCTGATGAGGATATTAGTGACGTGTGTTTAGGTCTTCCAGTGAAGGAGAAGAGGAGACTCTTAAGTTTCATAAAACTTCAGCTCTAGCTCCAGAGCTTGAAGAGAAATTGGTGGAAAAAACAGTTATACAAGTTCAAACAAACCTGACTTTATTTTGAAGATGGTCTATAAGTTTTAGGCTTCATGTAGAAATCTCTGTATCTTCTGCAGAACAAGAAAAATGAAAAACAATCCAAAAAATTGTCATGCCTACTGTGCAAAGCTTTTATTGGGAAAAAAATGACAGATATATTCAAGCACACTAAGGTAGGCCAGAATGTCTTTTGGGTCATGTATTCAGGAGAAGGGAGAAGAACTTCAGCATTTGCTGCCAATTTGTCAGTCAGGAAATATCTTTCTAGTAACTGCAGTAACATCCCCACTTAGATAATGATATCTTGCCAAGACACATCTGATCCATGCAAGACTATCTGCACATTTAAACTGGGGGCTAAACCTACTCCTGTTTAGACACTGCAGGCAATCACAGCCCCTGACACTGCAAGAATAGGCTGCCAGGAGTATTTAAGAGTCAGTGAATTGCAGAGAGATGGGGTTTCCTCAATGAAAGACGTTGAAAGGGAGGAAGACAAAAAAGCTATTTCTGCAAGCATGGTGCACAGACAGCACACCCAGCATCGTGGCCCATACAAACACGCCACCAGCTGTGCAACTGGATGCACTTGGATAACACAGATTGCCTGTCCGTGCGCCTCTGGACCACCGCACCCATTTCTGAAGAGGGCTTCAGGCTATCTTTTTTTCCTTTTTTTAACGTTTCTTTTCCACAGGCCTCCCTCCACTTGCCTGAAGCTGAAAGACTCCTCTGCCTTGTCTGTATATGTGATGGAAACAGATGAGTCTCAAGGGGGAGCAGAGCAACCTTTGCCCTTCTGCAGCTTGGCAGAAGTGCAGCAGAGCCCTTCAGATCCTCCTCCAGAGCCTGGAGGAGCCCTGGGAGGTTGACAAGGTTCAGAGGGGTTTCCTTTCCAGTTCTGCTTTCTGTGAAGAGAAAGTGTTGGTGACCAAATTAGAAAAAATTATGATACTCCCCATTTGCTGGAAACATGCACTAGACAGATTAATAACATTATTCCTTCTTTATTTTTCTCCTTTTTGCTTATTCTTCAAACTTCAACACACTAGTAGGAAAGAAGAAAGACGGAAAAAATTGTCTGACTGTTTTTCTTTGCAAATGACTTACTAAAAACCAAGATGTTTCTTGAAAAATCCCAAAGATGATATAAAAGTACACAGCTGGCAAGGAAATTAGAGTGAAATTGCAGTAAATTCACTATACTTGTATTCCATGGGGGGTTGTTTTCTCCTTGGGTACCAAAAATATATATGGGGCTTCTGTAAAACTCTTGTTTCTTTAACCTAGTGGTCATTCCTGCAAGTTCAGAGACATGCTTTTGAAACCCAAGACCTAAATTTCTGGAATTTATCTGTGGAGTTAACAAATATTACTCCAAAATCTCAATGTCCACACTTTATCTGTTCTGTCATGAAGTACAATAAGTTGAACTTTCTAAGGATGATGTATTCACTAACACATGGAATAATTTTGGAAGAAGTTTGAAGGACTTGATTCAATGGAAATAGTCATGATTTCCGTGGAGAGAGAATAACTGATCACATCAGTTATTCCCCTTTTTCCATCCATTGGTTCCTCAGATGTTCAACGAAAAGACTAAAACAACGAGTGTGGGAGAGTTCTAGGCTTTTAGGAGATGGTCTGCGTGGCAGACAGAGTTGAAGGAAAGATAGAACAGAGCTCAAGTTCTTCCTTAACTGGAAGAAGTCATGACTGAACCCAAGGTGCTCGTATGTATGTCCTCAAAAACTTGAGGAAACTTTGATGGGAGTCAGTCATAAAATAAGAGGATGTGTTTAATCAGCTCTGAAGTTCTTGGAGTAAAGGTGTCCTAAAACTCCTTCTTTCTTGGATGCTGATCATCACATTAGAGACCCCTATGTGAAGTAAACTTGAAATAACAATAAAGCTGACCTTTATGGTCAAACTCCTAAATTTAAGATTAGAAGTATGAGGTTACTAGCACAAGTAGTCTAATCAGCATAACCCTGTTGATTTTTGTGGGAAATTTGAATGGCATACAGATCATTTATTCTTAGAGCTTAATTATGTATAGAAATGATCCAACTTTATTGCCGATATCTGAGAATTCTTGTTAACTGAATCAGGAAAACAGCAGAAATTATTTCTGGAACATATTAAAAGCTATCTTTAGAGCTTGAGGTTTTTTGGGGGGGATTTTTTTGTATAGTACACTGGTAAACAAAAGTGAAAATTTCCAGTAGAAAACTTGAACCTATATGAAGTCATATGAAAGGAAGGCATACATAGAGAAATAAAACCAATGGGTAAAACTTCTGGACTACAACAATAAATAGCTCTTTACATCTGTGTATTTTAAAAGAATCTAATAACACAGATATTAGCTGAAATTAGGATATTCCTGTATTGCTCTATAATAGCAACCATAGTATCTGAAAGGCATAAATAGCCCCAAAGCAGCATGGGCTGTTTTTGTGATGACTGTCTGCTCAAGTGCAACCAGGAGTGTAAGATATTCCCGTACACAAGAACACAGGCATTAAGGTCAACCTATGGGTCATATCCAGTCTCCTGCTATCACAAGAAGCCATGCTAAACAGTCTCTTTCATAAACAAATTAAGGTTACTCTTAAAAAGAATTACAGTCCAGTGTTTATGATCTGGACAGCAGCTGGCACACCCCCACCCAAGAGAACAGTGATCTGTGTTTCCCAGGGGAGATTTCTATCCAGGATCTGGCAACAGACAGACTGGTGGAGATGGACAGACAAGAACCCTAAGTGCCTGAAACAGCCAAATTAATCTTGAAAAGTGACCTCTACATATCACTTGAATGGATTCATTGTGTACGAAAAGAGTAACAAAACCTCAGATCTGTCAGATTCTCCAATTTCTTTTTTGAGATGGGAAAGTGTGCAGATAAAAAATAATACATGCTTATTTCAGTAAAAAGCACGCTCACATTCTCAAAAAGCTCAAGGTAACTGGATACCTGACACCAAAGCTCTCTTGTAGTGCCAGTCAAGGTACTTAAGCTATATATCAGCTGTAGAAAGCAGAACACAACACATATTAGTTGATGTTGGATTTCTGGAGTTAGCTATAAAGAAAAGGAGTACTGCTAAAGCCATGGCCCTTACCTTGTAGATGAAAAAATGTGGATGGCTTCACTGGTTGCTGCACCATTTATATGCTTCAAGTTAAGTAAATGTTTGACTTAATGGATCATTGTGAAACTTTTCCTAATAAAAGGAGACACAGAACCATAGACTGGTTTGAGTTGGAAGGGACCTTCAAAGATCATGTAGTTAAATCCCTCTGCCATGGGAGGGACATCTTGCACTAGATCAGGTTGCTCAAAGTCCTGTCCCACCTGACCATGAACACTTCCAATGATGGGACACTCACAACTTCTCTGGGCAACTCATTCTGGTGTCTCACCACTCTCAGAGTGAAAAAAAGTCTTCCTTATGCCCAATCTAAACCTACACTATTCCAGTTTAAAACTGTTATTCCTTGTCCTATCACTACAAGCCCTGGTAAAAGGTCTCTCTCCGTCTTTCTTATAAATTCCCTTTATATACTGAAAGTTTGCAGCAAGGTGTCCACAGAACCTTCTCTTGTCCAGGCTTAATGACAACAAGTCTCTCAGCCTGTCTTCATAGAAGAGTTGTTTCATCACTGGTCATCTTTGTAGTCCTCCTCTGGACTTGCTCCAACAGGTCCAAGTCTTTCCTGTGCTGAGGACTCCAAAGTGGGACTCAGTACTCCATGTGAGGTCTCACCAGAGCAGAGGGGCAGAATCACCTCCCTCGATTTGCTGGCCGTGCTTCTTTTGATGCACCCCAGGATAGAGTTGCCTCTCTAGGCTCTAAGTGCATATTTCTGGATCATATCCAATTTTTCATCCACCAGTAACCCCAAGTCCTTCTCCACAGGGCTGCCCTCAGTCAATTCATCGCCCACTCTGTACTGATACTTGGTGCAGGACCTTTCACTTGGTCTTCTTGGACCTCATGAAGTTGACATACAGATCATCTTCTATTATTTCTAGGCTTAAACATCCATGTGCTGCAAATTAAAATTACAGTTACTTCCACATATTTCAAGTACAGAACTTATGTTTTACTCCACTTCCAGAGCCACCACCCATGATGTTAACAATATAGCATCTCAGTCTCCATGGGTTTGCATTTATGGTTCATGGAGCCAGACACTGTAGCTTTCCAGATCACTCTAAGGTTGGGATCCCCCAGTCATCTGTGCTGTAAGGTTGATGTGTGTCCCAAGGATACTTTTGGAATGAACCAATCAATTTTACGGATTGTCTACACTGTTATTTTACTT
The DNA here is from genome assembly GCA_013398155.1 of Pedionomus torquatus. Classification (NCBI taxonomy): domain Eukaryota; kingdom Metazoa; phylum Chordata; class Aves; order Charadriiformes; family Pedionomidae; genus Pedionomus; species Pedionomus torquatus. The sequence goes on from VZRU01011694.1 coordinate 43,073, forward strand.
TAGATTAGAAGTGCACTTTTGAGCAAGTTACTCCCATTCATTGTGCTGTGTTTCACATTGTTGTGTGGTCTCCCAGTGCACAAACATTCTTCTTTTGGGTGAAACTAGACTGGAAATGTGTGTGTCAGACACCACATCAGCAAATAGGTGTTCAGTCTAGAACCAGTCCCAAAGAAACCTCCTGAAAAGCATACTGGTGAAGATCAGGTCTGCAGGACAAACTGCTTTACTGTACGGATCCATTTCTTTGATGGGCACTGACTGTTAGTGGAGATGTGGGCTCTGATGAAAAACGCTAGATGCATTTCTGGATGGTATATTACATGTAGGTGAGTAATATAGATGCACAGAAGACAGTGAGCTTGCGTCAAGTTTGTCTACCCTGTCTCTGTGAAGCAGAAGATAGCACTTCCAGTACTGAGATAATGTGGTATCTTCATTATACTTTCTGCTCTCCCTGATGCACTTCAGACCTTGTAGCACTTCTGGTTTATGCCATCATTCTCCTGAGCACATGCATTTGGTACAGAAGACATAACCAAAGGGTTCACAGCTGCATAAGAAAGATCTATTAGTGAAAGGCACTTCATACTGGGCGAAAAAATCTCACAATCTAAAAATATCTTTACTTCCTTGCTTTTTAACTTGACAGAATCACAACCATGAATCAAACAAGAAGATTTAGCTACCTATAAATAAAAGTAAATATGTGTCTAAACAAGGCTGTTCATTCACTCTCAGAGCTCAGTAGACAGACACCAGCTCCTCCGACAAAATTAATCTTGGGAGGGATTGTACACAACAGACCTTGTCTGAACTCTTTGCGAGTGGTGATTATTCCTTTCTCCTTGAGTCTACTCTGTTTACATTAGCAACCCACAGACAAAGGATTAATTTCTGAACAGATATGCTCAGCAGCTTTCATATTGCTTGTATGTATCCCATTTGGTTCACAACCTGGGACTGCATCCAGGGGATGATTAAATGAACAGATTTCTAGGTCCACATGTTTGTCTCATTCCCAATTGATTTATATCGGATAAAATAATGTATGACAAAACACATCAGAAAGAGTCTTCTGGGGCTGAGGAGATAAACCATGGTAAGGAGGAACTAGGGAAATAGTTCCATCTCTCAGTCCCCACTCCAGCTACACAAATATTCTGTTTAACATAGAATCATAAAATGGTTAGCGTTGGAAGAGACCTTAAAGATCATTGAGTTCCAAGCCCCCTACCATGGGCGGGAAAATCTCCCATTAGACCAGGTTGCTCTAAGCAACATCTAAAGCCCCATCTAGCCTGGCCTTAAACACTTCCAGGGATGGGGCAGCCACAATTGCTCTGGGCAACCTGTTCCAGTTTTTCCACCACGCTCACAGGAAAGAATTTCTTTCTAGTATCTAATCTAAATCTCCCCTCTTCCAATTTAAAACTGTTACCCTTTGTCCTGTCACTACATTTCCTGGCAAAGAATCCCTCTCCAGCTCTCCTGTAGGCCCCCTTCAGATACTGGAAGGCTGCTAGAAGGTCTCCCCAGAGCCTTCTCTTCTCCAGGATGAACAGCCCCAGTTCTCTCAGCCTGTCTTCATAGGAGAGGTGCTCCATCCCTCTAATCATCTTTGAGGCCCTCCACTGGACCCATTCCAACAGGTCCATGTCCTTTCTTTGTTGACCACTCCAGAACTGGACACAGGACTCCAGGTGGGGTCTCACAAGCACAGAGTAGAGGGGCAGAATCACCTCCCGTGACCTGCTGGTCACACTTCTTTTGATGCAGCCCAGGATACGGTTGACTTTCTGGGCTGCCAGTGCGCGCTGGTGGCTCATGTTGAGCTTCTCATCCATGAGCACTCCCAAGTCCTCCTCAGGGCTGCTCTCCAGCCATTCTCTGCCCAACCTGTATTTGTACCTGGGATTGCCACATCCCAGGTGCAGGACCCTGCACTTGGCTTGGTTGAACTTCATGCCATTTGCATGAGCCCACCTCTCAAGCCAACAATATCCAGTTCAGCAAACATCTGCACTTTTCCAGAACACAAAACTGCTGAAGACTCTGAAGTATTTTATTCTTCTTTTCTATTGTTGATTTTTTAAGGGGTTGGGTGGGGGTGGGGGCCTGTTGGGTCCTTTTTCCCCTGAGCCTTTATGCTTTCTACCTGACTATTGGGGTATTTTTAGCAGACTCTTGTGGCTCTATGTCCAGATAAGCTTAAGATGAGTATATACACCAGGATGTCTACATGCTGCCTTGCAAATGATTTCTAGCATCTCTAACATTTTTCACCCCAATTTACAGCATTAATCCTTTACAATAAATACTTTTTCCTGTAACTAAGGACCATGCCATACAGAGACATAACAAGAAACAGTCTTCATCCCCTGGACAAAGCAGGAGAAACTGAGGTACCGCAAGGTCAGATGATAAGTCAATGAGCAATTTAGCCACAGCACACTGATCTCATATTCTGCCTATATTTTCTAATTTGGACACTAGTACATTTCCAAGTTCTGTCTTCAAGGATGCCAGCTGGCGTGAAGGGTGCTCTGTGCCTTGCAGACTGAGGTCCTGAAAGGATTAGTGGCATCTCCGTGCAGTTTCACTAGATGAGACAGAGCTAGCAAAACTGATGAAGAGTTTTTGGCCTCACGAGCAACCCCTTTGCAAACACCCACGTTGCTGCTCACCATCCTCCCAACTATGCAGGTACAACAGTGTGGTATTGGCACAGTCAGCTACCTCCCTCTCCCAATCCTAAAAATACCTTCTGTCTCTGAAGAGGGAAGAAAATGTCCTGGCATTTGTCACCACCTTTTGTGTGTGCAAGGTACAGCCTGTTGGCACCCTGCAGATGCTTCAGGCTCAGTTATTCTCCTTAGAGTCTTCATGGCACCCATGTGCGTTTGCAGCAGGGGCACAACCTGCAGCCCATGCAGTGTATCTGCCTTTCAGCTTCCTCTGTGAAACCAGAGCATTCATTCCCCATTGCAAAACACAGTAGATAAAGAATAATCTGCCCACAAATGAGTATTATTTCTGCTTTAGCCTTCTATTTACCCATGAGCCAATTTCAGTATCCCACCTAACTAATGGCATCTTATCTTACAGCTGTCTCTTACCTACAACATAGTCCTTTCAAGTGCCTTCAGGCTAACCACTGCAGCTTTATACTCCAAAAGGAAGGTAACCTGCTCAATTTTGGCCAAAACATGCCAACTTGCTCAAAGATACCTCAGTAAAATATAAACTAAAACATTTGTGTTTGGAAAGTGCTCCATCTCTGCTCTCAGTGCAGCATCAATATCATCATCTCATGGATATAATAAACACACTAATGGTTCCTCCTTGTCTGTGGCGGCATTTCACAGGGCTCTGTAAGGGTTCCTGCTGGCACTTCAGTTCAGAATGCTGTTACTTCTAGCCTCCACTGGAAAGCAAAAGGCTCCCTGCTGGGGCAAGTAGACATGAATGGGTGATTTTTGTTTCCTTAGAATATAATGGTTTGTTCCTCTTCCCCACTGCACCACATGGCTGCTTTCTGCTTTCTACAGCCTCCACTTTTAATAGGCTTTGCATCCTGTTTTTAGATTAGTGAATTCCTCAATTTTAGATTAGTCATAGCTTCATAAAAAGAAAAACACCTTCTATTTCCAGGGCAGCCTGCAGATAGAAATAACTGTTCTGCAAGGGTTTACTCTTCATCATTTCTAAATGTGTTTTGGAAGACTATTGGGCCCATGGGCACTTAATGGCTGTTATTCCTGAGCAACAACTACAAAATTCATGCCTTTAGCTGCAGAACTAATATAAGAGCAATCAGCACATGTTCAGAGGTGCCTAAAGTAGTAACAAAGTAGAAATTCAGGACTTGCTTTTGGCTTTTATTTTTAGCATTGGACATAACTATAAAAACATTTTAGGACTATGCTAGAGGAATATATATATTTATATATATATCCTTTCCTACCAGTCCATTTTACCTTCCATATTATCTGTTGTCAAACCACAAGCCCAACATTCTTGATTAAAATGACTTTATTTAAGAGCTTCCATGGCAGCTAATACATGTCATTTTGCATCTCAGAAAAGGATGTAGCATTTGAGACCTCAGGACTGAACACCAGGTCTTAGGACTTGGAGTTTGAGTATAACACTGAAATTAATAAATGGTCTTTACTCTGTAAGACCTCTGGATTGTTTAGTAGCAGCAGACTGATTTCTGACAGCAGAACAATGCAGTCAGGTTTTGTGAAGATTTGGAAGCATTAGGGCTTCCTCAAGTCTGGTGAAGTATTTTCATCAGAGATCAAAATAATTTAAGAATTATCAATGAGACTCATGAATGGTGATGTAGAGAGTGTTCACGTTGTTGACAATGTAAATCAGCAGTATCTCCTGAGTATCTCCTGAGGTGGCAACTTCTCTCTAACAACTCTATTGTGAGACAACAAACATATTTCTGCAATACACTGAAATGTGACTATCGTATCACACACTAGGTAGGTAATTAACTACATGCTTCAATTTTGCTCCTGTTAGTCTTCCACACCAGCGGAGAAAGGAGACAGGCCCTGAATGTGCATGGGTGTCTGTGGTAGAAAAACATCCAAATTCTTGGGCACAGATGACATAAGAGTAGATGCTGTAACAAATAATTATATCACGGACTAATTGTTATTTGAAGCCTCAAAGTATGCTGACTTTAGCTCACAATAAGACCATACAGACAGACAGCTAAAAGAAGCCCTTCAGATCCCTCAGAAACTACTGTTGCAGATCTTGTCAACGGTTAAAACAGAAAATGCTGTCTGGGGTGGAAATTTACTTTGCATTTGTTGGAATGGCCAGCAGAGCAGAGATAAGGTGTTCGCAGCTCATAGCAGAAGTTGGGCCAAGGCTGAACAAAAATGAGGCTACTGTTTCTGCCACAAGAAGTACACCTCTTATGTCTTCAGTGAAAGTTAAATCAATTTTTGTGATTTAAAAACCAAAATGTTTCCATTGAGCCTGAAGAAGCAGAGAGCAGCTGTAACAACCATGATCACAAAGAGAAGGTCATTCTTATTCCTGTTGCTGAGCAGTCATGGGCTTTGTATCAGCATCACCCATCCTCTTGTTTCAACCCGCTTGAATGCATGTCAAAAAAGAACATAGCCCATAACAATTTGGTGACAGCTTACTGCACCGAAAAAAGCTCAATGGCACTTGGATTTCAGAATTTCTAACCCAATTTCTGTTCAGTCAGACAATAGAGTTGCTCCTTAGTTGCAGCTCTGGGCCATGTGATGACAGATGCTGTACAAATGGACCAAACAGGACAATCCTTAACACCACCACCACGTCCAGCTCACCACTCCCAAAGTAAGACTGAATAAAGTGCAAGAAACATCTGGGTACAGGCAAATTGCAAAGCCCAACAAGACCTTTGCACTGCTCTGCTCAGTGTAACACAGCCATGTTATCCCATCTGTGCAACTATGGTCAGGATTTGGGGGACTTCGCTGATTTGGGTGGTGGAGGGTTACCTGGTTTGCAGGGGATGAGTCTGAGAGCAAGCCATTTGCTATTTCTAAATTCAAGCTAACGAAACATAGCATGGGTTTGTTTTGGAAGCCCAAGCTATACTGAGAAGCAGTTTCAGAAATTTTAGATTTCTACAATTGTGCTGGTAATTCTTTTCACCTCATTTTAGAGAGCCAGAGAATTGATCACAGCACAAAATTGTGTGTAGAGAAAATTATAACTTTCGAGGTGGGCAATGAAAGTAGTTTACTTTCCCTATGAGACACAATCTTTTGATACAAGCTCTTTTAGCTTCTATCCTGTGAGGCCCAGAGGAGTGATGTAGTGATGTGTCAGAAAGCCCAGGCTCTCATTTGTCTAGTCCTGAATTATTTGTGGAGTTACAAACTATTGCTGTAACCTTATTTCCTTTTAAGTCAATTTTTAAATCTGTGTGCTTTCCATAAGGAGAAGACTGGGAGCTAGACAGATGGTTTATTCTCTAGGAACAGCTGTTCCACAAAACATGAATTGCATCCCCTGGAAAAAGATGGCTACCTTTGGAAAAGAGCAAGTGGCATCGGGAGATCTCCGGGATTGTGGTGGGAAGGGGCTGCTGGAGTATCACATGGAAAAAAAGAGGGTAAAAATGTGAAGAGTGGGGAAATGAGGAAGTGTGGGAGGCATGGGATTTGGGGACTGCCAGCAGGGTAAGCAGGCTGAGGTCAACAAGTTTTGCAGTAAAAGGTGGGAGAGAGACATCAACTCTAGTTTTGATAAACTGAACACAGCAATAGCTCATCCTGCTCACTGGAGCTGCGACCTTTGATTTGTGCTCTTAGGAGTGTTTGGAGATTTATTGCAGTATCTCAAGACACAAGCTGATTGTTCAGAAAAATAAGAATAAAATCTAAACCGTTACTGTAGTTTGAAAGTTCTTGGAAAAAAATGAACCACTGGAGCACAGGTGAGGCAGTAAAAGGTGTATGATAAATATATGCAACTACATTATGCTGGCACTGTCTTATATCTGGCATATCTATATCTACACTACACTGATGAATGACTGAAAAGCTGAGAATTTCAACATTGTGTGTTGTTACAGCAACATAGCAGTGAGGACTGGTACAGCTTAACACTGAACTTTACACTTTCTAACACTGAAGAATCCTACATAAAATACCACAAAGTGTTGAAAGATTGTTTGGAAAGTTGGCTTCAAATTGAAGAAAACAGCTTGGTTTGACTGAATCTTGTCAAATATTTCAGCAATTCTTTTCATAGAACATTGAGACCATATTTTCTATGCAGTTTGTCACTCATCAGTGCGTACTAACATACCAAGAAATAAGGTAAGATCAGTTTTGACACACTAATTCCTGCTGTTGAGATGATGCTATTGGGCCACCTCTGCCAATAAGCTGGAGAGCAGCAGTGAAGACCAAAAGAAGTTTCTGTGATTGCAATGAAGCAACACCATGAACCCACTAATTTTCTCATGGGAATTTCTACCTCTATAGATTTTCTTTTCAGTCAGTAGAGAGACAGAGATGGGACTGACCTATCTGAAAATGTACCACTGTATGCTCACAGCACTACTTGTTTCACTTAGGAGGAGTGACACTCCTGGAAGTATTTATTTATTGACTATAGAGTAAACTTGATTATTACATTAGAAGTCTAACTTTTAAACAAATTGATAAAGGTGAAGTGATTTCTAAGACTCATTAAATCTTCTGGGCATCCAATGTCCCAAAGCCATCTTTTAACATATATGCGTGAGAATTGCCTAGCTTTTGACTACAGAAGACTTGAAAATGGTAAAATGAATTGATTACACAGCCAAATAACAAGAGTTGTCAGTATGGGGAATGCCACATTAAGTTGCATAAAATGCTCCCTTCACATGGTTGTCTTGTTAACAGCTACCTGCACATATCATAAATTATGCTGATGCAGAGATAGTAGGACAGCTGCTTCCATATAGGAATGAGGATGTGCATGTAGCATACTGAGATATATTGTTTTAGTCCAAAGGAACAAGACTTCCCTGATCATACTTTGTGTGCATGTCTGTCCCCACAGCTAATTTTTGCATCACTGGTCAATATCCAGAAAAATTGGCAGCAAAGTACTAATTCAAAGAAAATGGAAAGATTGGTAGATTAATTCCAGTTGCAGAAAGGCTTCAGCAGCACTTCAACCCTCATTAGTTATCAGCAGATCCAGACAGAGCACACATTTTGAAGGACACACATGAACAGCTCAACTGTGAGAAAAATTCTGTAAAATATTCACTTCACTGCATAGCAAGGACTCCAGCCATGAAACCAGCTGCATATATGTGGACTAACTGGAGAGGAATCAAATGCAGAGCTCAATATGAAAATATTCATGCCTTTGAGTTTAAAGGCATAGCTCTCTATTACATTAACAACTTTAGTCGGATTACAAAAGACAAGGCCGTCATTAGGCTTGTGAAGAGGAAGCTGTTAATGGTTGATAGCTGCCAAATGTTTGCTGGTTATGCAAAGCCTGTAGCACACATCCTAAATGGTGCACACATGTGCACGCATGCATATATTTACTTCTCACAATTCTACCACAGAACCAGCAAAGGATTATTATCAGCAGTGATTTGAGACAACGCACTTCTACTGTCAGGCCTGCAAATTCTGCTGGGGTTGAAAGTCAGACTGTATGGTCGTGTTATTTTTGGTTCCTGCTGATCTGTCACTTCCAGCAGTAAAACACAAAAGATGGTTGGAGGCAAATTCTAACTTCTGCAAGTCTTCCTTTGCTTTCTTGCCTTTTGATCAGATCCCAAGAAGCCTTCTGCTTTTGCAGAGGTACAAGTCAGAAAAGTATTTGGCCTTGCAGCTGCAACTCAGTTAGCAATTCTTTGAACAAAAGATGAGCCAAACCCGCAATTTTCTTTTCTATAGTGTTGTAAAGAGAGTTCTGAGGAGCTCAGTCACGGGTGCTGGTTTCTGAAGCAGAGCTGAGGAAATGCGCACGCATGCCCTTACAGAAGAAAATACGTTTTGCATGGAAGCATAACATTTCCAATCACATTTCCCTCTAATGCTGCAGTTCAGCAAGCTCATATGTTTACATTGGAGTTATCCCTAACTTTTCAGGGCCAGGAAGGCAGGGTCATGTGCTGCCATCTGCAGAGCCTCCTGCCTACATCCCTGGCCCTGGATGGTGAGCCAAAAGACATTACTGAGGCTGAATGCCTTTCAAAATTGTGTGAGAAAATTGTACATCAGAGCAATATCCATGCACCATGTGCATGCAAAGAACTCCAAGAATCTACAGAAAGCAAGTCAGAAAAGGAAAATTACATTTCCCCCTACTTTAGAGTAACACAGGGAAAAGACAGTATTAACTTGGTCCTTATTGTTAGTTTACATCTAAGATTAAATTGTCCATCTTGGCCAACACCTGGAACATCACCACTTGCCTAAGAGTCCATTGTCTGTTGTAAACTCATCAGAGATCACCTGTCATTTGTTCTTGTCTAACCCTTTTTAGTAGAAGTAACAACAACAAAATCCCAGGTTTTGATTTGATCTTTCTTCCATCATAATGTGCCCTTGGAGATACCTTTGGCATTTTTGGTCAGTTGAGCAGAAGGATGCAGAGGAGAGAGGTAAATCAAGCTTTTCTACTTCAAGCGAATATGGTTTATTTGTAGCCAATTTAGTTTGGGCCATGGGGACAGAGCCAGCCAAAGGAGTGTTCAAGTTAGGTCCCACATTTAAGATACTCCTTTTTTATACTAATCATTTGTGGAAGGTCTGCTTTTCAAATGGCATCTTATCTTGTCTTGAATAGAGGGAGCTGACTATTGTTGCTTTTTTTTTTTTTTCAGTCATTGCCATACAGACAACATCTGTCTCCACTTCTGTAGGCCCGCAGGATACACTAGTTCGCATGTGCTAATGGTGCCAGACATTTATCATTGCTACCTGGAATCATCTCAGGCTTTCAGTAAAATAGATTTGAGAGCTCTGGACTGAGCAGATGCATCACACCTTACTCTCCCTGAAGCCTTGCTTTAACTTTTCTGTTTCTTGGTGACAAGCAACGACAAGATGGTAGTACAGAAAATAAATAGCCAATGTCATAGGCTGGGGACTGCAGCTTTGTATGAAATCTGGGCTAATTACCCAGTTTGAACTTTTCCAAGTAAGGGATGAAATGTAGTATTGAAAATATCTTTCTATATTCTTTCACTTTGTGGTTTATCATGTTTGCAGAAATAAACTGTTAGATACAGGAGTTGGCTTATGAAAACATATAGAGCCTTCAATATTTATTATAACTCCTGTGTGTCCTTTTGGTTTGGAGGTTTAACCAGAAAATTATGTATCTTAATTCAAGCATACCTTCAATTCAAGTCTGGGATTTCATCATTGTAAAATACCTGTGCTGCTAGACTTTTGCAGAGAATCAAGACAATCTTTTGCGGAAGTGTTATTGCAATTTTTTAACAGATTTTGAGTCGTTCCATTTTTTGTGAGGTCATACAACTTCTCTCTAAATTCAACTCATTAATATTTAAATATTTCAATTCTTAGTCTGTGAACCACAAAGGTCATAAATGAAATAAAAGCAAAATCAAGAAGCCCATATACATTTGTATCAATAGTCAGAAAGCTCTTTTTCTGATACCGTGCTTCCTGTCTATCTACTTCATGTTAACTGTCCCCCTTGCAGAACTTTGTCTGTTGTGGGAAATTATTTTAAAATTAAATACACTTATTTCACAATAGAGAAATTATTTAAGACATAAAACACTTGTCAGTACTGTAGACATTTATATTCAAAGTAACATTTTAGAAAACAATGCCATCAAGGTCTGAATGGTTTTCTTCACTGTTTTTGCTGGCATTTAGGAAGTGCCACTTAGCAAGTGACACAAACAAGTAACAACTTTTACTTTAGGTAGAATGTTATCTGGTATATATCTACAATTTTTCCTTCATAAACAATCAGTAAAGTCCCACAACATGTTTCCAACTCTTCTAAGTATTCAGTGAGACCCACAACAATGGGTGTGCTTCCCTCCTAAAGCACCACCTTCCCAAAACGAGAAATTAAATGTGAATTCTAGCTTTCATTTACAAAAGACATAAAAAAATTTTAAATTTTAGATACCACAGTCACAGAGGAAAGCTGAAATCTTGACTCAAGAAACAAGAAACCAGACAAACAAGCACAACTGCTTGCTAATTAATTCTTTTGTGTTGGTAATGCTTTGCAGGAAAACTCATAATTTTTAAGTAGCTGAGGTTGGCAGTACCAACTATGGGATACAATACAAACACAGGGAAGTGTAAGGACTGTCTGCACTGTCATGCTCTCGTTATGTTAATAACAGCACAGCCAAAAGAAGGGAAAGTAGTGCAGTGTTGAGAGCTTTTGCAATGGAGACCGAAACATAGTTTGGGTGTGAAAAATTGCCGTAACAGGCACGAGCAGCCAGGGTAATTACCCAGAGCCCCACTGGGTTTAACTAGGGACATGCACAAACCATCTGCTGTGCAGATGGAAGGAAGGATGGGCCCATGCCCTAATCTTCCAGCAAGACTGTTTTTGGCCATTGAATAAGAGGCACAGCTGAAAGGATGTCTTCAGCTATTCAAAGTCACAGTCTTGCTTTGAGCCAAGAGATATTTTGTGACTGTGATAAAGGCATGCAGCAACAGATCTCTGCTCTCCTTCCCGAGCCATCTAAAAGAGATCCCACTCAGCCCCTGATCCTTCATTATTCACTTTTAGGACCAGGATTTAGGCATTTGTCTATCCTTCCTTCTGGTTGTGCCAGCACCAGCCTATCTAATTTTAGCCAATAGGTCTCCCTAAACTCTCTCTAAAGTCACAGACCAAACACAACATCACCCAGAGGCCAAGAGCAGGAAATGACGGTCTCACTGTCCTTCTCATGTGCTGTAGGAACCACTGGCTGGTGGCTGTCTGAAGCTAAGGATGTTGCTTTTGGTCTTATAGTCAATGATCAGTTTCCTTTTGCAGATACTATGAAGCATTAGAAAAGAAAGAAGTGGACTAGAAGAGGAAAGTATTTTTTAAAAGCCAAACTTGATCTAAATTGTCTGTCTAGTTAGTCTCACTTACATCCACCTCTGCTTTACTGTGGGATGGACACCAGCCTGCATCAACAGAATGGAGTCAGCCAGCTTCTCCAGGGTACAATCACTATTTCTTGGGGTACACTGTACCTGTAGGTCTGAAACTCACTGCTTCCCTAACCCACCAAAAGTCTAATACACAAATCACAACTAAGTAATGCTTCCTAAAGACTCCCATCTTCAAAAAGAGTAAAATCATTGAAATGGGAGGAAGAACAAGCCAACACAAGAACACATGTCCATTAGCCCAAAGACCTTGATTTTCAGTTCCAGCTTACACCAGTTAAATATGTGGTCCCAGGTGTCATTCTCAAACCTGCTGTGCCCCCCCTGGAGCAGGTAGCAAATTTCTCCAGCTCTGCAGACTAGCTTCCCTAAAATAAAGATTGAGGTTTGTTTTGGCTTGGGTTTTTTAGAGCTTTTTCTTGGGGGGGGATAGATGCTAAGCACATCCATAAGCAAATATTAAGAACAGGGAAGACACCCATGAGAAAGCATGGCTGAAAACAAGGCAGAAGAGCTACAAATGAGGATAATGCAGTAGGGAAGTCCACAGCTGGGAGAGGGAGGGGGTGTGTGTGAAGAGAAGATAGCTTTTATCTGAACCACATGTGTGCTGGTTAATCACGACTGGAACCTGGGATCGGGTGAGACTCCGTAGTGGAGAGGAGGTGGCAGACACAGGGAAATTATTTTTTATTTCAAACAGATGTATTAACAATGGCCTTATGCTGATGAAACTCAATAAAGAAGAGATTTAAAGTGGGGTATACTGTGATGGGATTTTGTAGCTGGGAGGCAGAAGGGAAGATGATCATTTGCAATAGACATATGTAATCACTGTGTGCTCCATGCCGAGATGAGGGTGGGACTGCAGCTGCCAGAGCAAGTGAAAAGGGAAAGTCTGGTCACTGCTGCATCAGAAAATGGAAAGAAGGGATAGGCTGGTCCAGCAGGAAGGGAGGAGGAAATATGTGGCAGAAGAGTTCTAAATTTGTGACTCCTAACAAAGCTAAAATCATTCCTTTAATATGTCACATTAAAGAAATGTTCTGCCTAGTCCTGTAACTATTTTCTCTCTCATTGTAGGATGTCTTGTGCCTTCTTAGTGTTTATAGCACAATGCTTTGAACATGATCCTTGTATTTTCATTAGTAAATTAATGATCTTTGTCATTCAACATGAAGTTAGAATTTCACTTCAAGTTCACAGATATTTTTCATTTGCTTGCTTGATTTTTTTTTTTTTAAACCATGGGTTAGAAGCTTATGTTCTTAATTTGGTTTAAGGTGAGAGCTGTTATCTGCTTTGCCTCCCTGGGGAGTCTCCAGTCACAAGCAGCTAGAGATTTTACTTAAAAACATAAACACTTATTACTCTGAGTAAAGAAAAACACATTCAGTGCAGGCAAGAACTGAACAACTTACATAAAACAACAGTAGAAAATTGGTGAAATCCATGATTATATGGATAAGATGTTCAAACCAAAACAAATGTCTAGGCTTAATTTATGTTCTGCGTTGGAGAACACCAGCAGGCAAAATGAAAGCGAAGAAATCTTGCCCAAGTTCTGAGGGTCCCCAGAGGTAGGTGTCCAGATGAGTGTGAGGAGTCTCAGCTTTCATGACCATCAATGACCATCATCAGCATTGTCACTGCAGACTTGGATAGGATGCCCCGCCTTTTGCGGGTGTTTAGGTTAGGATGGGATGAATGCCCCTCCACCCTCATTGACCACACTAACTCTTCACTCTACAAAAGACTGGAGCAACTCTCTCTAATACACCTTCCACGTTGGAGATGTCCTTTCTCATTCAGGTGAATCTGAAGTGTCTTACTTTCTCACAATTTATTTTGTAAGATAGGAAGACACACAACACTAACACTTACTTTTAGGTATCTAAGGACACAGACACGCAGTGAAGCTTCAGTAACAAAGAGCACATGCTCAGCTACCATGGCTTGCTGATACATGATGACTTGTTAGCCCTAGGAAATTTATTGTGTCCCTAACTCTGTCAGAAAAAACAGTTGAGTTTTCAAAAGCTTTCAGACAGGTTGCAGCTTTGAAGCTGCATGTAAATAAAATAATGATAGAATTAATGCTGCTTTACTCTAATACCTGGGTGAAAATTGCACATTTCCTATGATTTGCCATTGACTCCATAAACAGGAGGACCTGGAAGTGTGTGGTGCTGGGCTGCCCTGGAACAGGAAATAACTGTAGGTTCCCCCTTTACGTGACCTCTGTTTTGGTCTGTGCTCTAAACAAAGCTCTCTGAACACATTTTTTTACAAAATAAATTTTCTGGCTGTTTTGATATCAGGGAGACAGTACAGCTTATGAAAAAAAAATAATTAGGCAATGCATTAGTATTTTATGGAGTTTGCTTTGTATTCTGTCTTTTTAAACAGAGTTAAATGCTTGCAGCAAAAGGCAAAGTAGAAGTCCATGGGAAAGAAAACTAAACTTACATTTTGAGAAAAGCTGTTTGCTATCAACTTCTGCTGGTTTCAATCCACTGCATGACTAGAACAAGGCCATTTTATGCTCTAGGTTTTCCTTTCAAAATCCAGACACAAGGGAAGTGCTTGTCAAAATTTATTAACATCTTAAACAGGGTTTACTATAGACAAAGACATTAAGATACATTTGAAAACGCCCTTATACATTATAAAAGTTGGAGAAATGTATTTTTTCCAGTGCTCTTTTAGGATAGAAAGGAGAAGCATGTATTGCATGTTTCTCTTGGGACAGATTCACTAGCAATGATTTGACCAGAAAGAAGCCTCCTTCACTTCTGCAATGTATAATGAAGGAAAACTGAGCTGGAAGTTGAGTTTGAAGGTGAAAGCCTGACCCCAGTGAAATTAATGGGAATCCTGCCATTGATTTCAAAGGAGCCAGTGTTTCAACCAAGATATAAACTTTATTTCACTCTGTCTTGTTCTGGGAGTTACTCTAGGAGTAGTACTATGTATGAAATTGATTTTTTTTTCCTTTGGTTCTCTGTTCAAACCAAGACAAAATAAAAAAAGAAAACCAGTCAACCAAAACCCGTTGTTTGTTTTGCTAAACCAACAAAAAATCAGAATACATTTTTTGTCAGTAGAGGTATTTCTTTTGACACAAAGCATATTGTTTGTGAGTTTCAAATCTCTCAGGCTTCTGTCTTCATTTATTAATGAAAACAGTTTTTCAAGCGAAATCTATTAAATGTCTTTGTTTAAAGATGTCAAAACAAATTGTTTAGGGTTTTCTAAATCTTCTATCACCCAATACTTTTGTCCAAAAACACTCTCCAAACTCAAAAGAGACTCATTGAAGTTCTTCATTAACTTCATGGTTTGGGAATAAAACCCTTTTCTGGAAAAAAACCCAAACACCTACAAACAAACCAAAACCAAACAACACAAATCTCTTCAGGATTTCGATGTGGTCGAGACTGCAAAGAGAATTAGTTTTGAACAAAATAATGGTCATATTAAAACTACTTTACCTGGTAGTGAATTTCAAATAATATTTTCAACATGAAAAAAGAGTATTTTTTTTTTTGTGTGTGTGTGTGTAAGCAAGTCACAAATAATAGAGAGGTGTGAATGATCGTTTTGATGCAAATGATGGAATCAAGCACATTCAAGATCCCGGTGCCTCCACTTCTGTAAGTATACTCACCTCTAATTGCTTCAAAAACTTTTCAAAAAACCCTCTCGCTTCATTCAGCTTTGGTTTTGAAGCAGCAATGTCATAGTAGCACATGGACATGCAAGGGTCATAGACAGCATCACAACAACCCAACTGCAGAGAGGTGAACTGTTAAGAGTTTGAGGGTTTGGAACTGATGGAGATTTTTGGCCTTTTTTTTTATTCTGTATGTCAATATAACGTAGGTTTGAGCAGTTCAGACTTTACACAGCTCTAGTAGAAATAGAAAGTCCTAACCACAGATTAAATCATCTGTATTGTATTATGAATAGTCAGCTCTGTTGAGAAAGGACATTTGACTTTGCAATGTGGTAGATATTAGCAAACACTTAAGAGAAACCACAAAACTTCATGTATTTGCCTGAAGTAAGCCTGCAACATCTGCTCGAACCCTTCTGGGTCTACACTGTTAAGAACATAAGTCAGCTTGTTGGTCATTCCTCTGAACTTGAAGCCAGATGAGCAAATCCAAGCCATTTCATGGTACAATCACTCTAATCATTTCAGCATGGTTACTGGGCTTTTTGCAGAGGACATGAGCTTCAGAAAAATATTAGGCAGCATTTGCAACACTTCCCTCCCTTACAAAGATTAAGTTGTGTGAGTTGCAGAGCTCTGAGAAAAAGCCCTTCTTATCTGTCTGGCTGTTTTATTATTCATTTATTAGGTTACATTCCCAGGCCTTGTAGTTTGGCTTTGTGTATTTAACACTACTGGCTTTTTTTGTTCATGACCTGAAATTTACCATTTTGTACTTCCACTCAAAAGAATGTCTACTATATATACATATATATGAAATAGAGTTTATATGGATACTTTTAAAATTGCTTAATATTTTAATAGCTGCTATGGATGTACAAATATATCGACTGGATTTGTTCATCTGGCCAGGGCAGCTTTGACAGGTGAGTGAACAGGGGTTATTTTCCTCTGCTGTTACTGTTCCTGGATGCTGTGCATTTAAGTCACGGGATATACACAGATAGCCTACAGAGATATAAGCAGCCACAAATGTAGTGCCATACTTATACAAAACCACTGATATCCATAACAGCCTGTAAAATTTTAAAGACAGGTCCCACTCCTACTTACTTCACTATCCAAAAAAGCACACAAGGTGGTAAGTGATGACAGCAGTCAAGAGTGTATGGCAGGAATGAGAGAGAGAAACATTATAGCAGATAAAAAACTAGATTTGTTTTGTAAGGCTTCAGCTGTCTTCTTAGCTATTGCTCTAATCTCCCCTTTTATTCTGATGATTTATTTTGGAACAATTAGGTTTGTTCATCACACAGATATCATTTAATGGTAACAGGAACAAAATTTGTTGTTCACTTAAGACAAAAAGAAATTCTCTTAGTACAGAATGATAAGTTTTTTCCAGTTCTGTGTCATTTTGGAAATAATATTTTCCAGGTGTCTGCATACAGCTTTCTGTTTTGAAATGAGGTAGACAAAATGATGTTTCTTGAAACCTGAGTATTGATATGTAAAAGCTATATTCGTACAGGGAATTTTAAAATCTGATCCAAACATTTCATATGGGAATTTGGTCAAGGTTTCTGCAGGGGCTGAAGCCAAATTAGAATTTGATTTGTAAAGAAATATCTTTCTGTATGAAGTGGAAATTCCTGCTCCCTCCTTCCTCCCCTCAAGTTTTCCTCTAATGTAGCAAATTGAAAAAATTAAAAATACTGTTGGTTTGGGGGGTTTTCCAAAAAGAAAATCTGTGAGGGGAGAAAAGCAAAAAGAAAAAATAATCAAGTGTTGTGGTTCTGACCTAATCAGAAAAAGACAGATAATGTCCTCCCCTCCCCCCTTTAAGAGAAAGAGAGGAGAGGAAGAAATTAAAAATATTCAAGAGTTTAGAAAAAAACTAAACTACTTTAAGGAAAACATAAATAATAATAATATAATAAGTAATAATAATTTAATAAATAATAAAAAGNTTGGGTCACCTGTCCTGTCTGTTCCTCCTTGCAAGTGGGACCCCTTTACACTTTTCTGCTTCCAACCCTCCAACAGGGCAAATAACAAAATTCCCTGACCTTAGTTGTTCTAGCAATAAGCAAGGGCCTCTCTGCATACCATCCCTTGGTATAATCAGGTCTTATTACTGAGAGATGAAACAGTTCTGAACAATGTGCTGTTAATTTCAGAGTTTAGGTAGTTAGAAGAGGCCCAGCTAAGAAAGTAAAATTGTAAAACAGAAAATTGGTTCATTTTACCTCAAACCAGGACATTCCACTGCTTGCATCATGCCCAGGTTATTATAACTTCTTATCTATCAATATTTATACAAATATGTATACATATGTCCCTTATTTATAATTTATCTTTATACACAAAAGTTCATGGAGTTCATTTAGTTCATAGTTGCAAGTTTTCAGCATAGCAGACTCTCAGGGTACAAAAGATGACATGAAATTCCTTGTGGTCCATATCCACAGGTGGCATGTCCACAGGAAGAGTTTGCCAGACGTCACTTGGTGAAGCTAGCTCAGGTTTCATCACCACTGTTTGATCCTGAAAAACACTTATAGAAGAACATTAGTATAATTAATATTATGCTAATTAATACAGCTCAGAATTAAGTATTCTCAACCAGGGTTAAATTTCCTTGAGTTACACATTAAATTTCTCCATTCTCCATCATCACCCACCAAGTACATCCAGGTCCTTGGGCAAAAAAAGTCCCACAAATGGGCTTGCCTTTGCCTGAAGCAGGAAAAACCCAAACAGTTTTCGCCAACATATTGCTGTCATACACCACAGGGATTTTATCCCCATCTATTGTATGTAGAAGGTCTAATTGAGCAGGACCAGCTCAATTGATAGATCCCCTGGTGTTAACTAACCAGGTAGCTTGTGCCAAATGTTTGTCCCAATTTTTAAAGGTTCCACCCCCATTGCTTTCAGGGTAGTTTTCGATAATCCATCGTATCTCTCAATCTTTCCAGAAGCCGGTTGTCGTGGTTTCAGCCTATCAGTGGTGCATGATAGAGGATATGATAAAACCATTTAATGCCAAGTTCTTTTGCCCAAGCACTTATAAGATTGCTTTTGAAATGACTCCCATTGTCTGACTCAATTGTTTCTGGAGTACTGTGTCCCCACAGAACTTGCTTTTCAAGGCCCAGGATGGTATTCCGGGCAGTGACATGGGCCAGAGCATAGGTCTCCAACCATCTGGTGCTTGCTTCTACCATTGTAAGCACATAATGCTTGCCCTGGTGAGTCTGAGGGAGTGTGATGTAGTCTATTTGCCAGGCTTCCCCATACTTATATTTCAACCACCAACCTCTATACCATAGAAGTTCTAACCTTTTAGCTTGCTTGATTTCAGTGCATGTTTCACAGTCATGGATAACCTCCACAATAGTGTCCATGGTTAAATCCACCCCTTTGTCTCGGGCCCATTTGTATGTTGCATCCCTTCCTTGATGACCTAAAGTGTCATGGGCCCACCGAGCTAAAAATAGTTCGCCTTTATGTTCCCAGTCCAAATCTGTCTGGAAAACCTTAGCAGCCTGGTCCACTCACTGGCTGTGTTGATGTTCCTCAGTGGCCCGACTCATGGGTACATGAGCATCTACATGATGTACCTTTACAACTAGTTTCTCTAGCCATTTGCCACAATTCAGCAGCCCAGGTGGGTTTACTTCTGTGTTGCCAGTTGCTCTTCTTCCACTGTTTTAACCATCCCCACAGAGCATTTGCCACCATCTATGAGTTGGTGTAGAGATAGAGCATTGGCCACTTTTCCCGTTCAGCAATGTCTAGGGCCAGCTGGATAGCTTTTAACTCTGCAAACTGATTTGATTCACCTTCTCCTTCAGTTGCTTCTGCAACTCATCGTGTAGGACTCCACACAGCAGCTTTCCGTTTTCAATGCTTTCCTACAATACAACAAGATCCATCAGTGAATAAAACATACTGTTTCTCATTATTTGAGAGTTCGTTATATGCTGGGACCTCCTCAGCACGTGTTACCACCTTGTCTAGGGGTATTGTGAAGTCTCTGCCTTCAGGCCAGTTTGTGATCACTTCTACAATTCCTGGACAATTTGGGTTTCCTAATGGAGCTCGCTGCGAAATTAAGGCAACCCACTTACTCCACGTAACATTGGTGGCGTGATGAATAGAAGGAACTTTACCTTTGAACATCCAGCCCAACACTGGTAATCGGGGCGCCAGGAGGAGCTGTACTTCAGTACCAATTACCTCTGAAGCAGCTCTAACTCCTTCATATGCTGCCAATATTTCTTTCTCAGTTGGAGTATAGTTGGCTTCAGATCTTCTGTATCCCCAACTCCAAAATCCTAGGGGTCAACCTTGAGTTTCCCCTGGTGCTTTTCGTCAGAGGCTCCAGGTAGGGCCATTGTCTCCAGCTGCAGTATAGAGCACATTTTTAATGTCCTGTCCTGTTCGGACTGGTCCAAGTGCTACTGCATGCACAATCTCTTGTTTAATTTGCTCAAAGGCTTGTCTCGGTGCTCTTGCTGGTACAGGAGCCTTTCCCTTACCAACTTTAGAAGGACCCTCTCATGGATCTTCATCAGAAGAGTCCTCTCTTCTACTATCTGGCTTTATTTGGTCTTTATCAGAAGGGACAGAGGGCTGAGCTGACCTCCTCCTTTTCCTTCTAGTCGTGAGGGAAACTTGTACAGATGTCGGTGTGGATGGAATATGGGTAGGGGCAGTGTCAGTGGTAAGTGCCGGTGTGGATGTAGATGAAACCTGAGTAGGGGCAGTGTCAGCATGGAGCAGTGCCATGCTGGTGCGCATAAAATCTGGGTAGGGGCAGTGTCAATGTGGAACAGTGCTGGTGCTGGTGCCGGTGTGGACAAAATCTGGGTAGCGGCAGTGTCAGTGCGGGGAGGTGCCGGTGTTGGCTCTGACATGGATGAAATCTGAGCAGGGAGAGTGTCAGCATGGAGCCTACTGGACTTATCTCCACGCCAAAACTTAAAGAGAAGCAACAATGCCTGCAATATATTCAGGAATACCAACACTAAAATAATGATTTTAAAAATGTAACTGTCATTCACGCTATATGAAGGGGTAGCATCCTCTGTCTCTGGTGGTGACAATTTGGTCTGAGCCATAAAGGGAAAAATAAACATTCCCAAGGTAAAATTCAAAATTCAAAGCAATGGAATCCAGTACAAAATGCCTGAGGAACTTAGGTAAAGAAATAATCCATTCAGTCACAGCATGAATTGGAATCAAACACAAAATCAGAAAAGCACTTTTGAACCTCCCTGCACAGACACAAAGAGCAAGCAAATTATACAACACATAAGGCAAATTACAGAGGGCCGTATCAAGTAACCCAGCTAAGAAAGTACAATTGAAAAACAGAAATTTTTACCTCAAACCAGGACATCAAGAAAACTTCAGTATTTTTGAAACATTAGCCTTGCAACTAAAAGAAAGAAGTTAACGTGCAAGTATGTTCCCCAAATGCCTCTCCTCACAATAACCACTTCTGGAGCTGAGCAAGCAAGTGGGTATTTCATATAGACAATAACAATGACTGGATATGAATCAAGCTGAATGAAGATTACCTTTTCAAATTTCATCAAAATCAAAAGGAATCCTCACAAATATTGGATACCTTTTTAGTAAAATGAGAAATCCTATAACTTCCTAACTTCCAATTTTCTTTTGTTAAAAGGAGGTGGTCAGGACCATTTATTTCAGAAAATGTTTACCAAAAAAGAATAATTTTGGCCCAAGTCTAAGCAAAGGATTTGTACCAAAAAGGAATTGAGAGAAGCTGTAGATAACTGGCCATAAAGTTGAGCTAAAACAAAAGAGATTTGGCTATCAATTATTTCATTATAATGCTGCAATTACAGATGAAAGTTCCAAACCTCAACAAGTACAATATAATGATTTATATGATCAAAAGCAAAGGAATAGAAAGACAAATAATCCAAATACATACACTTCACACACATGCTGTAAAGAAACAGCAGCAGAACCATGTGCTGAAGTGGTGGTGGTGAGTCAACGAGTGGCACCCTGCCAAGCCCAAACCTTCAAGGGAATTTGCTTTTAGGAGTGATAAAAATGGAGTGCGCTGGTGACTTCTGTGCAGCAGCTGCCACGGGGATCCCCTGAGGGCAATTCATGAGAAAAGCCCTCCAAAGTCAAGGTGGTGCAGGCTGTCCTTCACTGCCTGTATCTACAGGGGAACTCCTGCCACAGCAATGTGTGTCTGTGCCAGAGGGGTGGCCAGGACAACGCACCTCCTCCCTTGGGTATTCATGAAGTGTCATGAACTAAGAGAATATTCATTTAAACTAACAACCCTTTTTATTTTGTGAGTCTTGCACGATTTTTCCAGAGGAACATCTGTCTGTAGAACCAAACACAAATGCACACAAGTTCCCATCAAGTTTCCGTCAAGTTTCCATCAAGTTTCCAGTTTGGTAAGATGTTTCCTGCTTTCATATGTCATGCCCATGTTTCTGTCTACTGAGGGAACATGTTTCAGATGTCATAATTGCTCCTTGGCTCTTCACAACTAGAGGGAGAGAAGAGGAGGAGAAGAGGTGGCTGTTTTATGCCCATTTCATTCCTTGCAGAAGGGGAATTCACCTGGCACACACAGAAAGGTATATTCCAGATCTTCTTGGTAGTTTACAGGAGACCTATGCTAATAACTTTTTTTTTCCCTGCACAGAAAAAGGGTATGAAAACACAAAGTTCAGTGAATTAAGTGAGCAGCTGTTTGCCCTCCAGTGATAAGGGCACCTACCAGTTCATTCCTTGTTGTTTCTGGACCACTTTTTGTCTGTTATAGCCTCTGCATCACCATGAGGCAATCACTGCAGGCAACCCCTACAACCTGTACTTCCGTATTCCTCTCACAGCTTCAACTAAAGCCAATTCCTGGTAGCTTACACAGAAACCTAATACCTCCTCCTCTGGTGAAATGATCCTTAAATGTAGCTACTAGAGCTGGAGGTCAAAAACAAAAAGAAAATTATTTCCCCCAGAAGGCAAGTTCAGAAACAATGTTTGATGACAAAAGCAGAGTGGATGAGCAGTCTCAGAATCAGTGATATGATTTCCTCACTGATTGCAGATACCCATAATATGTCTTGGTATTGTGGATGTGCGATTAGCCCACAACACAGAATGTTGTTACAGGGTACTATTGTACACATCAGTTGCGTGCCACAGGACTAAGTTATAGACCATCTAAGCATAACGTAATTGCTCCACAAGTAAAGACCCTCTTGGTCTCCCAAGGCCCACACACAAACAATTTTTTGCCAGCCACCACCTGACTCCTGAGCTGCTCTTTTAGCTGTAGGAGGGGTTTTAAGGCTAGTCTCCTTCAGTTCAATGTGATTATCTCAGCAGGTCTGAGTTTAATTCAGCAGATCTCTTCTCTTTCAAAGATAATGAGAAAGTTACCCACTGATCAACTGCTTTTCACAAAGTGGACTATTTGTGTAGAAAAAGACTCAAAATAGGGTTTACATACACAAAGGTGGTGTACCTCCTTCAGCACAGCTCTATCAAATGCAGAACAGAATTTTGTAACTACTCAGAGTCAGTATAAGACTGTGCAGAAGTCATCTCCTATACATGTTTAGTTCTTTTTTCCCTTCTTTTTTTTTTTCCTTTTTTTTTTTCCTTCTTAAAAAACCAAACCAAACCAAACCAAACCAAACCAAAACAAAACAAAACAAAAAAAAACAAAACAAAACAAAAAAAGCAACAATAACAACAACAACAAAAAGCCACACAATGATGTTTGTTCTTCCCCTCCTCCAGAATGAAGCTTCCACAGTCTGGTCACCAGTGACAAGAGGCTTCCTACTCATGGGGTCAACAATGTGAATCTCCATTTAAGGTTTGTACTATCGACACATCAATCTGCAATTGCTCTTTTGTAGAGCTGGCATTGCCTCTGACTCAGGAAACATGCCTTTGAACAGAACATGCTTTCTTCCATATGTGTTTCTAGATACTTCACTTTGCTTGCAGATCAAAAAATAATTGGGAAGTCATAAAGTCACTATCTGGAAGGTTTCAAGGCCTGTTGCTGTAAATTAACCAGAAATGTGCCTCTCTCAAATGTCTGAAACTTAGGTTTGAAGTGAGTGCCCACGTGTTCTTTATGGCCAGTGGAGAAGAAAAAGTCTGCCAGCCTCCAGAGGGAAGCCATCTGCCAAACTTAGGTGCCTAGAGCCATGTGCATTAGGGCCAGATCCCATCCTAGACTTCCAGTTTCATTTCAGCCCAGCCCAGAGTCTTCATACATTATGGAACATGGATAAAATCAGAACCTATCTATTTTACCTGCGTATTTTACCTCACTGTAAAAGGTCTATTACAAAAGCATCAGATTCCATTAAAGCAGCATTAAAAGTCACCAGATTCTCAAAAACCTTAAGGTCATCCTTAAGCTTTAAAAGAAAAGATAAATTGTTGTCTGAGGGATAGCAAGAACTTGTCAGCACTGAAAGTTCCTGTAATTTCATCCTTTAAGTTATATGTGTTAAAGAAAAGAACTAGAATCTTCTTAATAGTCTGGTCCCATGAATAATTAATGATAAAAAACTTGATAAGCACAAAGTACCATTCTCAACACACCCTAACTTTGGCTGGTTTCACAATCCAAAGATCTCAATATCTGGTTTTGTCCAAATCCCAGATATATCCAATAATCCAATATATCCATATTTCCTTTTAACTTTGTTTCCAGGTTAAATTCTGAGGTTTAGGCTGCCTTTTACTTTTAATGGCAGTGGCAGAGTGAAAAATACTAGAGTAGAAATCAGATTTCTTTAGGGTCAGACTCAATGTAACAAAATGTTTAAAGGAATCAAAACCCGGGCCAGCAATTTGGGTTTTACTTAGCCATAGCATTTTGCCTTTAAATATAAAATAAGGTCTGAAGTGAGACTTGGGTGTCTCAAGCAGGAGCTAGGTATACTTCAGGCGCCAAAAGCCAAGATTGCAGTTAAAAATTCCTTCTTGATTGGTACAGTGTTAGCTACTGCCTTGCTCGTTCTTTGACCAATCTGAAATTTAAGTCTCTGCTATCCTGCACCACACCAGTGTCCAGAGCCTCCAACCGGGTAGCCTGTGAGGACTGCCCCCAGACTTGGGCAGGTGGAGGAATACACATCTGAAGATTGAGTTCCTCCAAATTGTCTATCACACTGCATTGGTCTGTCTCTGGGTGAAGACTGTGGAGAGCTAGAAAAAGTGTTAAGGACACATTTCTGAAATCGAGACAGTCCTCTACATCTGGCCAGGAAAAGTAGGGATGTTCCCATCTGCAATGTGGCACACTCAGCAGGCAGAGCACTTCAAACCCTTTTTTAATGACTTCCTTAGAACCACTATCCATACAATTCTCATGCTCATCCATGCTGGCACTCTGCATTTAAGACCACTATGAAGAAGTCCTGTGCTGGGCAATTGAGTTGGAGACACCTGTACACACTGGGAGCTGCAGACTAAGGGGCAGCCAAGCTAGGTCCTTGCCCCTAGAGAGATTTTCATTAGAAAATGAACTATTCTTGGGCACATGTACTTGCTTTGACAAATCAGCTATATTGTGCAATTTCCATTTCTAGCTTCTGTGCACAGCTTGTTATCAGAGAAGTGCCGACACAATCCCTGTTATCACAGATTCAGAGGAGGATTCAGTGGTGCATATGCATAAAAAAAGTAAACAAGCTCTTAGTTGAAGTGGTTGGGCTGTCATCTAACAGTTAATACTGAAAAAGTGATTCTCTTTACCCAACTACTTGTGGTGGCCGTAAGGGTCCTCTTAGATCAGTTTAATTATTTTTAATAGCTCTTTTCAGAGAGTAATTGGGTTATATGTATGAGCCCTGGGAGCATGGCGAGTACTAGGCATGTGTTCATTTGCTAGATTTTTATACTTGCTTTAGAAGAACCAGGAAAATATCCGCACATGAACTTCCTTGAGAAGGTTTCAGGTTTTTTTCCAGGCTAATAAAAATCTGCGAATATTCTGACACTTGTTTAGTATGAGAGGTTATTTGTTGAGATGCAGGCAAAGATAAAATGCTTATCTGTCTGAGGCTAGTACCTGCAGTTTCGATAATCATAATAATTACTATAAAACTTAACAAACCTTCTGCTTTTGGGCATAAATTAAGTTGGTCTGTAAAGCTCATCTTTTAATTCACTGAAAATATTTCCAGTGGCTATAGACAGAGTTGTTTAATCTCTGGTAAAGACTTTCTCCTCCCCAACCTAAATTATTGCTGGGCTGGAGAAGAACTTTACCAGAAGATAATGTTTGATCATTTACAATTACCACTACTGATCACCTGGTATATGTGAGTGTTGAATGCTTTGAGCTAGATGAAACAATAACTTTATTTAATAAATTTTATTTTCTAAGAAAGAGTGAAAAGATTTTGTCTAAGGTAAGCTAGAAAAAGATGTCATTAAATAAAGTTATTTTCTACTTCATGTATTAGTTTTGTTGGTAAACTACTTATTCCTCATATATTAGGAAGTAATAATGATTAATCAAGAGACTGAAATAAATTTTGGGCTGTGATTAATCTCTAGGGTAATTTGGAATTCCTAACCTTATGTAAAAAATCAAATATGGATTTTCACAGTAGTTGGACAATATAATTGGAATAACAATTACATATTGGTCAAATAAGATCAAATCAGTTCATTAGCATTCTCCAAATTTTATCAAAATACTCAGATCTGTTAGTGGGGATGGACTTACATATGGTAAGTCTCACATAACGTAAAGATGTCAAGTGTGATGTTTATAGGAACCTGGGAGTTGCAGGGTCAATGTGAAGTTGCAGAAGAAATGAGAGCTCTTCAACACAGAGTGTGGCACTGTTAGTGTCTGCCTTATCTCTGTTTCAAGCTAATTTAAAATTTCTGTGATTATAGCACATGTTAATTACGCAAGTGCTGCAAATGTCTTTCCTGTCCAAGTAGGAAGGTGCTGCTTCTGTGTTCTGAATCAGAAGATCAGACCGTGCCAGAGTATGGAAAGCAGAACCCAGCCCAGGCCACCAGTCCCAGGCAGTTCATGTCTGTTACCAGTTTCCACATAGCTCTGTCACACCAAAACTAAGCAGCTCAGGAAGACATTAACAATGGATATTTGCCTGTTTTTCACTCTGTATTCAAGACAACAAATCATCATTATCTTTGCCACATTAGGATCTGAATTCCTGATCAGTTTAAAGAGATGGGATTTCTTATAGGCCCACAGTATGTTTAAAAAATAAGAGAAAGAAAATGCAAGTTGCAGATAAAACTTTTCACATTCATTAACATCCGTGTGGAACTGTAAATATAAGTTAATCATCATGTTACAGTATTCATAAAATGACAGTGTATACTGCTTTAGGAGACAAAGAACTGTCATCAGAGGTCATCCTTCTCCCCAAAGCAGATCTGCAATATCTAAAGCCCTCCCAACAGAGTAGTTTCTGCCACTGATGTCTGACTAATTGCATTTTCTGAACTCTTTTAAGTAGAATGCAAAATGAAATGAGTAGCATAAATTAGAAGTGGCAAATTATATTTAAAAAGAAATATTTTTCTCTATAATTTAAGATCAAATAGCAAAAGAAGCTAACGTTTTATTATGATTGTATCCATAGGCACATCAGAAGCCAAAATAATCCATCTGGGTGAATCTGTGCATTTATGCTATTGATAAACCAGGATGTCTTCTGAAATTGCAATCTATGTAATCCTGCCACTTCTATCACAATGGTATGTGAGCGCCTCCTACAGCAGTTTTACATACAGAGAGGTAGAAAAGTGCAATCTTCCTTTTCAGGTGGGAAATTACAGAAAAAAGAGCCACTTTCTTAGACCATCATCAAGCTGCTATTCCCTTTTAATATATATATAATTTGGGGCAGTCACCTGAACATTTCCAAAAATATAGTGTGTGCGACCTGGCCCACAATAGCAGTAGGTACCATAGCAATAAATATATTTTCATTCTTGACCCTTACCCTAGAAATTGTCTTTGTGAGATGAGTCTTAAACACGTTGCATTTGCATTTCTTAACTTTGTTACACCGAGTTGCTGATTCAGCATGCCATTTTGAAATTATAAAATTACCTATCATGTGTATGATCCTAGATGATAATACTTCTAGCCCAAACAAGTAGGATTTCTATCAACATTTATACCTCAAGAAGCTCATACCTGAACAAGATTAGCAGGAACAATGTATGTTCTCGGGAAGAACAACCTTCAACAACACAGACCATCTACCAGCATAATAGCTTCTTCTCACTCCAGTCAAGTGGGTGTTAATCCCACATTTATACCTGGCTATAAATTCCAATATCCTAAATATTAAGAATAAAAGTATTTTTAAGAATAGAAAAAATTTAACAATTCCTGACATCCTAAATATTATTAATATTTTGTAGGAAGTTGTTCTTACAAAATCTAAAATTATATCTAAAAATATCTGAATTGCAGTTCTGGTAAATGATGTGAATTCACTGGGGACATTGGCCTCTGCACTTGAGCACTCTTGACAGTTTGAGGAGAAACTCCTCCAAATAGTTATGCACGACATGAACATCTTCTCATGGCTGACAGAGATTTGTGGTGATGCTGCTGCCCAGGCCAGGGTCAGACCCAGAGTGAAGTGTCCACTTAGACAAAGTCTGAATTTGATCTCACGCATGCTTGAAAAATTTCGACAGCTGTTTACTAAAACAAAATCAACTAAAAAAGAAACCTCAACCCTATGACTAATCAAATCACATAGAAATTCAAGTAGACGAATTACTTTCAGATCTAAAGAGAAGGCAGGCAGACAGCAATCCAGACTCCTTAGCCTGAAGGCAAGGGTTTATTTATCCTCTGCATTTTAATGATACTTTCAACAAAGCTAAGGAAATTATTGGTTTTCAGCCCTTCTTTTCTAGTACTTTGCAGAACTAGTACGGGTTCTAAAAATCCCTTAATAAAAAAGAGCATGCTACAGCCACAGTAATAGCCAATTTAACAGACTCGCAGTTAGCCTGGTTGCTGTCAGTTTACCACTTGGAAAATCAGTCACCTAATATTAACTACAAATCACCCTCAAATCTTTGCAGGTTGCAAATACAAACACATTAATAGTCTATGCTCACTATTATCTGACTTTGTAGTCAGAGAATATAGAGTCAAGGAAGTTACCCATGTCCCTGTTCTCAAAAAGGCAATAAACTGGACCACAGCAGAATTATATGAATTGTTTTCTTTCCTAATTGGTCCTCATCTGTGAGGTCCACATGGCTACAATCTGTGAAGATATTTTTGTAAAAGAAGTTTTCACCTGGTAATAGTTTTCAGGAGGGAAATCTGTTGTGGTGTTCTGTTTCCATTGCACTTTTTGTGTTAACAGCTGAGTTTTGTTTCAATTTTGTACAGTGGTGTGAGCCCTCACCAGCCTCCTGTACCAATAGAAAACCCAGTGACTTGTGGTTTTTACAGAACTAGTGGTGAATAGAGAACTGCTCTCGCACAGAAGTCATGTATCCTAAAGGACCTGCATTGAACAGCAGCAAATATATTCAAGGGAAGTAGCTACTTTAGTACCCACATGATCCAGCCGTACAAAGCGCCTGTATTCTAAGGGTTCCACCCTGAGCATCTTTGGAGAGAAGCTCTTCCTTTTATATATACACTATTTCAGTTTCCAAGCAGTAGTGTTGCAATCTGTGGCTGATGCCATGGAGATAATTACATGTTTTGTCAGACCGGATAGAAGTGAATTTTACTTGGTTTAGTATAGTGTCGACTCTCTCCATCATCCCAAAATAACTAGAGAAACTACCCAAATATCTGAAATATTGGTATAATATTTTCTTACTGTAAACAATGTCTCCCAGTTGACCTTTTCCCTCCTCCTTCCAGGTTGCCTAACTCCATAGTTTGCAATAATTAAAGTGTGATTTCATCCCTCTTAGCCATTAGAATTTCTTCTTAGCTGTTTTAGGTGCTACAAAGACCTGGGAACACCACTGTAAAGAAATGGAAATGCTGGATAAGGCAAACTAGTAGTGGGGAGTTCCTCAGGTTAGTAGAAGAGGAAAGCTTGAACATCCAACAGGGTGTATGGAGAAAGCACAGTGCAGGGGACATTCAGAGATAGCAAATACAAGTATTGAAAGCTATCCCCTGCTTCAGAACAGCATTTTTCTCTGGCAGGCTTACCTAATGCAGCCCAGTTAGTTCAGCCCAAGCTGGGGTGTCTCTACATATACAAACTGCATTGTGCCATATAGATAAAGCCATAAAACCCTGCAACTGGATGTTGAACCAGGACCAAAGAAAAGGTAAGACTTAAGTCCATGATTCACTGTAAACCTTCTGCATGCATTTGTGCAAAATAGGTACAGGATGTGAAAAAATTCATGCTGCTTAACTTTAAGGACTAGTAGGCTGCTCTGGAAGCACCAGCCATTGCTCTTTTTAGCTGCAGTGGTAACTGATGGAGGCCTTACAAAGCCCAACACTTTCCCATCTTTGAGAGCACTCACACTTTCACAGACCTTACACATGCACGACTGTCCAGAGCAGAATGGTAATGAGACCTTGGGATGCAGAACTAAGGAAGACAACATCTCCCATGGGTATGCCTTATGGCCCAGCCTACACTCTGGGATCCCCTGTGAAGTTGAGGGAGACCATCACCATTGCCTGGCTACAGTTTCAAGCACTCCTATAATAGCTACCACCAGACATTTTCTTTTTCCGAGCAAGAT
The DNA here is from genome assembly GCA_013398155.1 of Pedionomus torquatus. Taxonomy (NCBI): domain Eukaryota; kingdom Metazoa; phylum Chordata; class Aves; order Charadriiformes; family Pedionomidae; genus Pedionomus; species Pedionomus torquatus. The sequence continues at coordinate 73,214 of VZRU01011694.1, forward strand.
GCTACCTGTCTTCTTCTGTGTCTCAAGCTTTTATCATCTCTCCCACTTTTCTTCCTGTGATCCATTTTTTTCCACAGGGTCAGATGAAGAACTACATTAGATGTAAAACATTTTAATCTGCTTCCTGTGGATCAGTCCAGTTTTTTGTCCTCTCGTGTGTTCCTCATTTCATGGAAACAGCAAATATTTCAGTTTTAAGCCCTATTAAAACAAAAGCCAAACCCAGGTGTCCTAAAAGCAGTGTGATTTGGGGAAATGCAGAGAAGCTAGTTGCTTCCTGCAGAAAGCAGGAAACGGACATACTAATATTACTTCTACTAATATGAGTATTGAACAACTAAGAGCATCTGTAAAATGACATTTCTAAAGGTGCTGAGGCAGTGGAACTAGCCAGTGAGCCCAGTAAATACATAACATTCAACATGGAAAGGAAGGGCTCAACCATCTGGCAATCCAAAGCACAAAAAGCTCTGTTATTGCTCCAAAACATAATCTCAGCTTTCCCCAAAATTTTGTTGAAGTCCTAGAAATATATATGAGAAAAACCCCATACTCTCCCATTGTCATTTTACTATGATCTCTTCAATCCACGGTGTATCTGAGATATCTTTCAACCACCCTGTTATGAAGAGCCGATGTTCTTTTTTAAAAGAGCATTTAGGCAAAGCACATTGTATGACAAAGAGAAGATACTGTCATCAAAACATTAAGCTCACATGAATTCTCCATTTCCTGATGGGAAAGACTGTACGGGATCTGAACATCCTCCAAAGCATGTGGCCATTCTGGACTCAGATCTGAACATTCGATCTCAGACCTACCTCTCATTGTCGATTACTTTTATGTTGATGCAAACCACATATGTTACGTATCTGCTTCCTTCTCCCCTTTTAAATTAGTTTCTCTGATCAGTGGAGCAAAGGTACAAAAGGAAATTCATCTGCTGCACATAAATGTCCTTTGTGGTATTTAAATTCTTTCCCAAATCATACTCTGTATTGATATGAGGATAAGCCAAACATAAATTACAACATATAACTTTGGGAGGACAAATTTTGAGAAAAGGGAAACATTACTTTTTTTTTTTAACTTTGTTTGCCAAAAATGAAGGTTTGCACCGCCATTTATGACGCTTAGGACATACTGTTCACAATATTATCATTTATAGTCATGGATGACAAATTAGAGGTAACATTTATTTTTATTGGAAACTGGAAATACGGAACACTTTCAAAAAATCTCACTTACAATAAGGTAGTTGGGTTAATATTGTTGTATTCATTTCATACTTACTAGGCTTTGAAACTGTTATGCTTTGGCTCAAGGTCTATTTTGACAAGCTATCCAAACCCAGAATAAAATTATCCAAAGCCACAGAAAAAAAAAAAAGTAAAAACCACCCTGTTTTCCCACAGGATTTTGTGAAATTGACAGTCAAACCAATTATTTACTTAATTAAATTGTTAGACAGATTATTAAAAATATCGGTAATGGACCGTAACCCTCTGTTGAGGTTAAACTGGCGATGCCAGCTGAAATACTGACACTTTTTCTGCTACCTGTGCTCCTACTGAGCGGATACTAAAGAGTTTCAAGAATTATTTTGATGATTCTTTGCTGAGAGTAAACATGGAGTTAAACACAGGAATGTGTGTACATCATACAATCACTGGTTTGAGCAGTTATGGAAGGATTTGCTAAAATGTCTGCAGGTAACACTTTAAATGGTTAGAGACTGTTGAAATTCTGATGGAAGCTGTTGCAGATCTTTTCCTGTAGTTTCTGAAGCAGTAATTTATTTGGAGCTATTTCTCCCAAGGCTACATCTTGCTTTCTTGCTAGTTCCTCTTTCCTCTTAATGAGAAGTGGAGGATGAAAATGCATAATAAAGGCATAAAAGCAGCATGTATTTTATGAATTATCTGTTTTGTAATTTGCCATTGCTGTGGGAAGAAACAAGGCACCTACATTATTCCAAGGGTCTTGTAGATATACAGAACACAGGGAGTGCTTTGATGTACTTATTATACAAGTGATGAAGCTTATTCCACTCTGCATTTCCCAGTCAATTTCCCCATGTAGACAATCCTTGAGTAGCTGCAGGATGCCTATACAGTTCATGAGTGGATCTATGGAGACACTGGCAGCAGAAATAGGGTTTCAGGTAAACCATAACCCTGGAAAGTCTCTTTCACATTCCATTTTGTGACTCCTACATAGCAAAGACTATAGATCTTGCTAAACCAGTTTGGGTTTTTTTGGCCTAGATGAGGCAGTAACGTTAAGGCAAGCTATGCCACCTTGACATTTGCCCATACATTATACAACTACAGAATCATAGAATCATCCAGGCCAGAAGGGACCTCCAAAGGTCATCTAGTCCAACCTCCCTGCAGTCACAGGGACACCCCCAACTAGACCAGGGCCTCATCGAGCCTCACCTTGAATATCTCCAGGGAAGGGGCCTCAACCACCTCCCTGGGCAACCTGTTCCAGTGTTCCACTACCCTCAGAGTAAAGAATTTGTTTCTAATATCCAATCTAAATCTGCTTTTCTCCAACTTAAAGCTATTGCCCCTTGTCTTATCACTGGGGACCTTTGTAAACCAACTCTCCCCAGCCTTCCTGTAGGCCCCCTTCAGGTACTGGAAGGCTGCGATTAGGTCTCCTTGGAGCCTCCTCTTCTCCAGGCTGAACAGCCCCAGCTCCCTCAGCCTGTCCTCATAGCAGAGGTGCTCCAGCCCCCTGATCATCTTCATGGCCCTCCTCTGGACCCACTCCATCAGGTCCATATCCTTCCTATATTGAGGGCTCCAGCCCTGCACACAGTACTCCAGGTGGGGTCTCACCAGAGCAGAGTAAAGCTGCAGAATCACCTCTCTGGATCTGCTGGCAACACATCTTTTGATGCAGCCCAGGATGTGATTGGCCTTCTGGGCTGCAAGTGTGCACTGTCTGCTCATCTCATGTCTACCCTTTCATCCACCAGCACTCCCAAGTCCCTTTCTTCAGTGCTGCTTTCCAGTACCTCATCCCCCAGCCTGTATTGATAGTGGATTGTTCTGGCCCAGGTGCAGAACCCTGCACTTACTCTTGTTGAACCTCATGATGTTCATCTGGGCCCACCTATCCAGCCTGTCCAGGTCCCTCTGGGTAACGTCCCATCCCTCTGGTGTATCAACAACATTATCTGAAATGTGTTCAGAAATAAATATAAAATAGTCTAAAGAGATAACAAAATTAGCCCCAAAGCCTAAGACTTCACAGGCCATGCAGTAATAACTGCCTTGGGTATTGGAACAACAGGCAGATATAGACCATTTGCAGCATGAATGACACCACAGGTGTAGGGGCCTCAAAAATGTGGACAGATAACTAAGGCTATAAATGTGTGATTTGTTTTCTTGGCACAACTTCTAGAATTTTCTTCTCTTTTTATTTATGACTTAACATAAGGGGAAAAATTGTTTTTTGTCCACTTTCAAATTGGTAAGTGTGGGGTTAAAATCATGTCTAAATGGGTGAGAACTACAGGAGTTTGGAGGTATTTTTTTAGCAAAAAAAAATTAAAAAGTATCTCAAATAGAGGCTGTCAAATAGAGGCTGTCTGCAAGAGTTAAATTTGAGACAAGTGTGAAATAAATAGCTGATTAATAAATAAGTCCATAGTTCCTCTGCATCTTTGTTACATACTACACAGCAGCTATAGAAAAAAATAGTTATACAAATGGGTTAAAAACACACCATCAAGAAATTCAGGCTAGGAGATGTATGAGGTTCAGCTTTTTCTTAAATCATACCTTACAAGTAGGAACAAGCTCTAGTTACCTTTGTGTTGAAAAAAAAACCCAACAAGAATCTAATATAAAAGCAAGAGCTAGTCTTGCAAAAATAATTTCACAGCACTTCTTAAAATACTTTTTTCTTCCAGTTTTACAGTATGAATAGCATATCCAGTCACACGGGTCGGGGCATTGGGCACATGCACTGCAGAAGACTCCAAGATTGATCCAGTGATTCATTTTCAAGTTGGTGTTGGCTTTGGTCATCCACAGATTCTACCTGGCTTTACTTGGGTGTAGGCCCATTTGTCCATCATGTTCAAGGATCATTCCTGGGGAGTGGCACCAGAGTGTAAGTTCAGGATCAAGGCAATGCACTGCAAACTCTCCCCAAAGGAAAATAAATATTTTCAAGGAAAGACCACGGGGTAATTATTTCAATTCCTCACTCTCTGTTTGTCAAAGGTGCTTGCTAGATAGTCATAGATACAGCTATCCTAATTCTAACAGCCTCTCCCATCAGAGCTCCGATCTAAATAATAATTAATGTTGTGGGAATTAATATTCCTACAAAACACCTGTTCTTTCCCTCTCTCTCAGGTAGTGCTTCTCCTACATTTAGAAACAACCTAGGAGTGAAAGGGGAGTCACCATTTTATTCGGGTATTGAAGGTTTGTCATCACTTTAGGGATGCACAGGTGTTATAAATGTGGTCCTGCTATGAGTGAAAATAATGGACTCGATTCAGCAAACAAGTAAATTTGATGTCTATAAGCAGGTTACTATGGTTACGCTACCATCGCTATGGAGAAGCCCTTCAGCAAAGCAGGCAATGGAGGCACAACAGGGCATCTAAGTGGGGTTACTCTTGGGTGTCAAACTCTGCTAAAGGGGCAGTCAATGATGGGATCCAATGGTGTTTGCTTTAAGCAAAATACAAAAATGACAGTTGTGAAACACTAACAGTCTGACAAAAAGAAATGATGGCTATATTTGCTTTACTCTGTCAAATTCATTCTAGTTAATAGCAAGAATATCTCCTCCTAAAGCAGATTTCACAATAGGCCAGATGAAATGTTCCCTAAGAGAGCATGGTCACTGCATGGACCGCACTGCTCCCACCAGAGACAAGCCAGGTGTGAAAAGGTACTTTGCAGGTAGGTAGCCAAAATAAAGTGAGATTAATCCTGCACTATTGAAAGTAAAATGGTTGGACTTGGTGAACAGGACTGTAAAGTTAAAATTTTGGACAAGTATGGTAGCTTCTAGAAAAGCCTGGTCTGCGTCTTCCTGAGAAATGCAGCCAGTATAATTAGACACTCTTTAACATATCAAGTACTTTATATAACTAATTCCTTCTATAAACATCACAATGAGAACTTAATCTCTTATGCACAAAAAGAGTTCAATACCCTTTGTGATTTCAGTCCAAAAACAATTATTGAAAGATCAAAACAAATCTTTCCTGTGTTTGGCCTTTTCTAATAGGAAAAAAACCATCTCTAATTCAGCCTTGTCAAACCCGGTCTTGTTCTTTGTTCAAGCTCTCTTTAGGATGTGATCCAAAACACAGCTCTCAAAATGTGGCAGTCTGGCCATTCACTGCTTCCCACCAGCGTCCACATGCAGAAAATTGCAACATACCAGAGGTCTGATGAGTTGGTAAAGGTTGGCATGCAGGACTGAGGCAGAAATAGTAACTGGGTGGATATATTTTAGATTGTAAAATAAAAGAAATACCGGTATACTTACTAATAGGTGACTCTTTGCAATTTACAATTCTGGTTCAAGGCCAATATCAGCACTTGCAGAACTTGCACCCTTTACCTGGGGCAGAGAAGCCAAAGACCAGAGACCATCAGGCACTATCCATAAGCGTAGGAGTGAAAAGGACCTTCCAAACCTGCCTTCTGTTACCCACTTTTTGTACCTGGTAGTGGACAGGGTACTTGGCTCTTGGGTACTGAAATACTCTCCCGAGTGCAGGCAAAACTAAATCGTGTTCTCTCAAGAAAGAGTCTAGAGCTAGCTGCTCCTGCCCAGGGAGAGGGAACGAAGCATGAAGTTGTATGAGGGGCAGCTTGTCCCTCTGCAGAGGGTGAGGACAGCAACTAATACTTCTCTGAGGTGTCCCCACCTTGGGGACTGCCATCCTCAAGTCCTAGTCCCCTCCGCTACACCAGCAGCAGAGGGGCTTACTGCTCCCATCTGGATCTTTGTTTCCACAGTGCCTTTGATTGTGTAAACAACCACCACCTCCCACTTAAAAATGTTATAAATCAAAATTAAACATCAGCCTTCATCAAAGTAAATTGGTGATGGTTTTTTTTTTCTGAAAAATTATTTTTAAAAAAGTCAAGCATATATATATATATATATTTTTTTTTTTTTTAAATAACTAAAAACAAAGANTTTTTTTTTTTTTTTTTTTTTTTTTTTTTTTTTTTAAAAATTTTTTTTAAAAAAGTCAAACATATATATATATATTTTTTTTTTTTTTTTTTTTTAAATCACTACAGAGCAAGAGAATTTCCCCCTTTACCTGCTTCTCTTTGTGCAATTGTGTCAGTATTGCCTTTTCATGGAAACACAGAATTGTCAGAGTTGGAAGGAACCTCCAGAGATCATCTAGTCCAGCTTCCCTGCTAAGGCACTAGACAGCTCATCATTCTGTGGGGAAGAGAGAATGGTATTGTGGTTAACCAAAAGCAGCAGTCTGTCTGACCCTGGTCCTGTAAAGATTCCTAAAGATCTCTGTACAGGCATCGTCATCTAGGAAATGTTATTTTAGCAAATTTATAGAACTGGGATGAAATACTATTGATTCATATTTGTTAATTCTTTCAGCTGAAAACTGGCTATTATCATGAAGCAGAGCTGGTCTGAAAAAGAATTTCTTCGGTTCTGCTTCACTGTCTCCCTTGATAAACAGAAGAGATATAAGCAGCTCTTCTTTAGCTGTATATAGCAACACTGTGATGTTAGGAAAGGAGAAGAAAAAGCAAATACCTGCATCAAAGTTCAGATTTAAAACAAAATCAGCTAGAAAAACAGCAGATTATCATAACTTCACTGATGTATTTTGGTGGGGGGAGAACATATCCTTGTGACTGCTGCATGGTTATGTCACGTCCCACTGTACTTGCCAGCTCACATTTCTTCAATTAAAACATTTCACATGTATTGTATATAATGTCTTTCATCCAAGAATCTCAAGTTACTTTGCAAACACTAATTATGCCTTTCAGCCTTCCATGAAGAGCAACGTTAGTCCAAAATCATGAATTTGTCAATAAGAAGGAGAAATGTCTTGGTTCCCAGCCTCACTCATTAGACACTAGTTAAGATTGTCATTTTGCATATTCATCATTTAGACCTTAACGAGGTAATAAAGGAAAGGATTCTTAAAGATGGCAAAACTAATCAATGGTATCTTGGAGAAGAGAAAAATAACTTTTAGAAAGAACAAAAGCTGATTTTTTCAAAGTCAAAACAATACCCTGTTACTACATTACCCAAATAAAGAGAAATTAAACAAAAAAATGCAATATTAGTGGTTTTATTACTGTAGAGATATACTCTAGAAAGAACAGAAGCTGAGAGAGAACAGTTTGATTTGGAAAAGTAAATTGTTGACTGATGTTTCTGCTAATTTGCCACATCAAGTAGTGATAGCCATACAGCTGGAACAATATGGGTCTCGATTTGTACCACTGATATCTGCCCTGATTTTTGCACTGAAAGCTGTGTCTAAATTAATTACTTTTAAACATGTCTGTGTTGTATTTTAAGGTCTGCATTTTTAAAAGAATTATGAACATGCCTACTTGGTATGAATTACGTGATTTCTATTTTTCATGGGGAAAAAAAAGTTACATATTGCCTTTATTTTGTGTCATTTAGTCCTTTCAAAGAATTACAGTAAAATAGGCCAGCATTCAAAAACATAAAAATTTCTTTTCAAATATCAGCAAACTTTTCATTCCTTGACTTTTGCTCCATAAATGGATCAAGTGTAATATATACCTTATCTCTAATCTGTGAATCTTAGTTTCTTATGTTCACAGGGTAGCACAGCTAAGCAACACTTTATTACTATCAGGGCTTCTATTTGTGAGAAGAGGAGTTAATTCATAAAACTAAAACTGAATTTTGCCCACTTTCTACCAAAAATATCTCTTCCTTATTGCATTGCAGCTGAAAGATGTTAACTAATTAGTTCCCCATCAAACCCAATTAGGAAGGCAGAAAATATGAGCAGGAATGGGAACCGCATTTTTCAACAGAGAAGTTTATCTCCTTCGCAGGAGCTCAGCTTTCACACCAAAGGGTAGTAGCAGGAGGGGAGGAAGGGAGAATTGCTCTCCAGCAATAACAGTGTCCTCAATTCCATGTTTCTGAAAATACAGACTAACGTCCTAGACATTAATGAACAGTGTCAATACCACCCACAACTGCTGCTGTCCCTTCAGTGTAGTCGCTGATGCTCTATACACTACGGCCTCTCTGCAGCTCTGCTTCAGCCTCTGGTTTCCCAGGTAACCCATTGTCATCATTACTGGCCCTGGGCTTCCTGACCTCTTGCTCAAAACCCTCATGGCAATGCCTTCATCTGCCCACCTTTCCTAGCACACAAGCTGTGCTACCTCACCCTTTATCACCACAGCAAATTCCCAGTAGTTTTCTCTCCATTTCACATTGAAAGCTATCCACAGAGCCCACCCTTCGGGGTGAGAAGTTTGCATGCTGCCCAAACTTTGTCAGACTTTGCAATTATGAAGCCAGTAGGGTAGCACATGTCTCATGTGCCCTCGTGCATCTCACCCTTCATAATTATGTGAGAACACATCCTCCAAATGTACTTAAAACACGGTTAAGGTGGAACAGTTAATAAAGCAGCATGTCTGTGTTTTCACAATCTGTTGCTAAGGGATGTCACAACTAGAGACTATTATCTAAACAGTCCCTCTGTTTACAAGCAGAAGAGCAAAATGACTGAGGTCTTTCTCCCATGTACCCCAACCAGATAAAATAAGAAACAACAATATAATTGTTTGGTTTTAGTACCTTAGTGTCCCCAGTGTGGCTGTTACATAGACATTGAAAAGTTTATCTTTGCTGGTATTTACCATTTCAGTTCCAACAGCATGGACTTGGTGAAATGTCCATCATGAAATTGTCATTTGCTCTCAGTTACAGAAACTTATTTAAAATCAATTAAAGTTTTGAATACTTCTTTTTCAAATGCAGGTCACTTCAGAAAGATATATTGGTTTACAACCTGAAACACGATGACCTGATGTCAGTATTTGGGGACTTTTCATTCCAAAGCACTCTCTTTTGTGTTTAGGGACCTCATGATATTAAGCCAAGCCATAGACCAAATATCAGATTTATATTTAAAAAAATAATAATACATCAATTAATTTGGCAATTTTAACATAGAAATCTGCACACACAATCTGCGGTCCATAATGCAACAATAATCTTCTGATCTTTTGGACTAATTCCTAGAAGCAAAGGTTTTAGCTACAGATGAGAACAATAGAGAACAGAGTTCAGAGAGATTAATGAAGTTATTGTTTTGTATAGATGTAAAATCTATTCAAAAGATTTTTGTTACATGCCAAAATATCAATTAGTGATTTTCCTTTCCACCAGCTCCTCTTTTTCTTCCCTTCATTATACATAATACTTTCCCATGTTCTCACCAGCTTTTTGTCCTAGCAGGAGAGCAAGGGACAGGGTGGAGCACCCTCCACAAGAAAACATTCAAGGTTTATATTGCATGTACAACTCACTAGCCAGCTGGTAGCATATAAACATCTGAGGTCATATTCAGTCCATGCATACATGGCCTCGAAGCATTATCTGAAGCCTTTTCACTGACCCCAGGGGCACTGCTTCCTGAAATAAAGCAAGCACAGTATGTGTATATAAACCTCTGCCATCCACATTTTGGCTAGATTTGATTCATCAAGGCACATGCCCTCCAAAGTCTGTCCCAAAAATCTGCAACACAAGTGAAGAAGCAGCATATTTAAATACATGTCACGTAAAGCTGATTAGGTAATTTTGACTTGGATCTTCAGGAGGGAAAAATCAAAAAGTGTTTGCTGACTAACTTCATTGTGTACTTTACACACAAACCCTGTAGCAGACTTGTCATTTTAAAGAAGAATAGATAATACTGGCCCATAAGGCTGCTCACTTGAGAAAAGGAACATTGACTGAATTAATCTTTTCTTACACTGTGGAGGCCCAGGCTAGACATGGAACACATGACATCTTTAACCTTCCCTCCTGGACAATCACTAGAAAAGGGCAACAGGGACCTCAGTTTATTATAAACAACTCCTTCATAGTACACTGCATCTAGCAATACAAGACATACACTGTTGTTGCTGCACTGAAATGTCATTATTGGTTACAAGCCCAAATCCCTCTGTGAGACCTGACCATCTGGTAGAGAGAACAGGACACATTTTGATGTACAATGTTATCTGCAGACAGGAAAGCAAAATCAGTAACAGCAGAAGGAGATGGTGCCTAAAACATTAAATGCCTGCAAAGGAGGGATGTTCTTGTTCTTTTATTTCATCACTTTGTAACTGGAGGAGAGATTCTTGCCCAGATCCTCAAAAGAAGCCTGTGACATCTTTCAGCATTTGTACCCAAGTAATGTAAGCATACCCATATGTCCAAGTTTTTCAGTTCCCAGATTATCCAGATCCCTTGATTTGCAAGTTACACTTGGAGAGAGCACATCCTCTTCCAGAGCTACTATAAACTTACCAAGACAAGTGAGGTAAAAAATAAATTAAATATGTTTCAAGAAAAAACTATACATGCTTTATTTAGATGTTTGGGTAAGGGGGAAAGGAAGTGATGATAAAGCTGAGTTTGTTGACTTGTCTTCTATACCTAAATTGTGTGGTTTAAAAGTGAATTTGGAACAGACATCTTTAACAGGCTGGCAGTTTTTACAGACAAATGGAAAGTAGTAGAATAATGTTAGAAAAATGACCAATAAAGTTGCTCTTTTGGAAGAAGAATCATTGACTTAAAGCAGTCTCTTCAGGTAAGGAACAAAAAAATCTGATTTTCTTCACTGTTTTTTCAAGTATACCTCTGTAGACTGTTTCCAGCTCAGTGAAAGCCAAAATTGCAACACCAGAAAAGTTCTCCAGCCCAAAGCCAATGTAATAGAATATGGAAACACATCCAATTTTTGTAATGCTTACAAGACTAGAAATGTCAATCATTAATTTGCATCATGGAACACTAAGATAAAATCCATAGCCGATCTCTGTTGAATAAAGAAACAATATTTTCCCCTCTCATTTTTGTCTCATTGGATTGGAATTTATTTTGCTTTGTTCTTGGCTCATAGCCAAGCTGAACAATGATTGTAGCTGATTTGGGGTTTTTCCTTCATTATGTTAATTGGACAGCAGTATGATAGAGTTCACTGTTCAGCTACATTGCTGTATGTAAAACCCATCACTGCCTCTGTGACAATGTATTTCTGAATGCTATCGTAGGCCTTCTTAAACAAAATGCAAATGATTTTATCAGCCCTCTGTTAGCTTTCTGTTAGAAAACAGCATTCTCTGGCTTGCTGTAGGCATGATGTGCACAGCTTTTGAAATGTCTTACTACTCTGTGTTTCAATTTTTCCCTTTCTAGTCCTGCCCTTCCCTGTAGGAAAAGGGCAAAGAAGCTCTCAGAGGTCCCTGCCACCAGGGGACCACTCTGGCTCCTGCAACCCCTGCGGGACTCCAGCCTCTTGGCAGCCCCAGGAAAACCTCGCAAGGCATAAACACACATCCCATATCCCTCCAGCAGTGCCATGGGATTCATTCATAGAATCTGTGGGTTTTGGAGCTGATAGCAACAACAGTGAAGTATCACTCACACTTGAGCATGCACTTTATAGGCTGTCACAGAGTTGGAAAGGGTCCTTCCTTGAGTGCTGTTGTGCTTACATTTTTTCTTCATTCTTTCTTCAATTTCATTCATTTAACCGAATTATTAAATTAGGGCTACAGGCCAAGGAATTTTATTTCAAATATGAAAGTTGCACAAAAATAAGGCAATAGTGGTGGGTTCATACTTTCCTCCTGCATAGTGTAATAAAATCAAATAGCAGAGAGTGGAGGGAAAAGACAAGTTTATCTGCGTTACTCCACTGCTCACTTAGAGTCTCCAATTTAATTTGGAGTCATCTGAAGTCTGTCACCTGTGTGATATCTGTATTTTGTTCAATTATGTCAGCTTTTTCCCAACTTAACTTTTTATTCATAGAATCATTTAGGTTGGAAAATATCTTTTAGGTTATCAACTGCAACTGTAAACCTAACCACTGCCAAGTCCACCACTAAACCATGTCCCTAAGGGCATCTATATGTCTTTTAAACACCTTCAGGGATGGTGATTCCACCACTTCCCTGGGAAGCCTGTTCCAATACTTGAGAACCCTTTTGTTGAAGGAATTTTTCCTAATATCCATCTTAACCCTCCTCTGGTGTAACTTGAAGCCATTTCCTCTTGTCCCATCACTTGTTACTTGGGAAAAGAGACTCATCTCACTACATCCTCCAAGCACAGAGAAGTGTTGCAGGGAAAAATGGCTCAGTATGGGTTAAATCCAGCTCAAGATCAAAAGAGACTATTGATTTATGAATAGCAGAATTCAGCAATCAATGAACTGTGCATTCAGAACCAACAATCACAATATTACATACTTACCACTAGTTGTTAGCTAACACCTATACATTGCTAACCACTTCTCTAACTAGTGACTAATAGCCACACAGATACACACTCAGTTGCATTCACACCACCCCTCTAGCCATCTACCCTCCTCTCACTGGAAATCTGATCACACAGCCTGGCAGGAGAGCCCAAGGAGGTCATGCATGTGGATTCCCACATGCTGCCCCATTCTAGCACCCCACAATCTGGGTGCAGACTCCTTGCAGTATTCTACAGGACAGGTCTGGCCAGGGCAGCTCTGTGACACTGGTAGGGTATCCCATGGCAGTGTGAACCAGGTGACAAACCAGCTGCTGCTGTGGTTTTCTCTCTGAAGTCTCTCTCCTCACATCACAGAATGTTCACCCTTCTATATTTCTTTTTGAGCTGACTCCTTCTTTGTTTCAAAAACCTCACAAACTAGCTATTTATATTTTTGTGGTTAATATTTAATCCATCTGTCAATCAGCTTCTTCTTACAACCTTATCAATTTTGGACAGTTTTGGGTGTCCCATTCACCTATTAGCCCTCCACCCTTAACAGCCTTTGTTATCCAGGGCCAGAAGGGCATCACTGCCAGAAGTCCTAACTTCATGAGGTGTATTGTATTACACATACCCTTCCCAGTGCACTACTAAGGCTAAGAATCTTCTAATACACTCAGAAAGCATTGTCTGTCACTTGCTCTCCAAAATAATCTCAGCTAGCAGAAACTGATGACAAATGACAACTACCATGAGATTTAATGCAGTAGAAATAGTTTTAGATGTATATGAATATTTCTAACAAAAATAGCCATTGGAACAACTTACGTACTGATGGTGCATCATCCGTTTGTTCAGATCAGCTGCTATTCTTAGACAATACACTCTAGGTCAAACAGAAATCATCCTACAGGAAACAGGGATTTTTCTTGGCCTTTATTGGAGAAATCAGATTAAAGGATAGTAAGTACGATTACCATATGTCTAAATTTTCCAAATACATGCTATTTTCCACCTAGAATTTAAGTAAAATTCTATTTGGAATTAAAGGACTGTTATTCTAAACATGTCTACTGCACACATGTAGAGTACTGCATGCTTGTTGTGCTGATGAACTCTGCATGCCATGAAAACCCCAAAGACCCTATAGAAGTCTGACTGCAGAGGCCCAGGTCAGCTGTAGTTTCTTTATACAGCTCTTCCCAGATGTGTCATATTCACTGCATATGTGCTCGTGTGCTGTAGAATGTGTATTTCTGCTCAGGAAATCCCAGCCAAAGTTATGGAAACTCTTATGATAACAACTATTCCCCCTTTAGTATAACTGGAATTTTTTCATTCTGTCCTACCCTTTAAGGAGAAACTTTCCTGAGACTGAGAAAAGTGCTGTGAGCCATGGGCAAGGGAATACAAGGAGATACTCCATTAACTGAGTAGAAGGACCACATGATGTCATTTATTTAAGCATAGACTAGGGAAGTTAGATAACACTTAACAGGCTAAAAAACATGCCAACAAGCCACATCCCTTTTCAGTCCCTCACTCACCAGACCCTATTTCACTTAATGTGCTTATTGATGAATCTTTAACCTGGCTTGTTTTCCTCCTGGTTGGCCCTGATCAGAAGAGTGCAGAGCTCCAAGGAATAGTTGAGGGCACTCAGACAGCTCTGTTTCTCAGGAGTAAGAAAACATAGCTGTCTGACTAGGACTTTTTCCTTGCTTTTTGTGTTGTTTCTTTTTTTATATATATTTTCAAGTTCTTCATTCCAGCTGTGCCTGAAAGTGGAGGGGACAGTTTAGTCCCCTTTAAGCCAAGTTCATGTGTGGTATCCACTCCTACTTTCTCTTCTTAAAATGGGAAGATGGCCAAGGGACATCCAATCAGTAGGAAAATGATCTTCAGGGATGCCTGAGTGAAGATCCATCCAAGTAAAGAGCCAACACAGCTGGAAAAAATAGGAGAGAGCAAGACCTCACTGAAAGCCAGATGTTCAATGCACATTGTCCTTCCTATTTTTCTTATTAGAATTTTTTATCAACAACAGGAAAATATGCTACTTTTTTTTTTCTTAAAATACAGGCAGGAAAGGAGACTGCTTATGAGTTTGAGTTAATGTGTTTTATTGTTCTAATTGCTTTGAAATAAGTTTAGATATAAAATGTCACTGACTGGAGAAGAAACATATGCTTTTTGGCCCGGCAAAGCTCAGTGCTGTCAGTGTTAAGTATTTTTCATTCTGTGTCCTTTCACAAGATGCCTGTTGGTTTTGGATTAGTTGCATTGTAGGGTTAAATTTATATGAACAGATTTAGCAGACAAAACAGGGACCCTTAAAAAAAAAGATGTTTTCATGCAGATTTTGATGGAAGAAGAGATATAAAATGATGGGGAAGGGTGTAGCTGAAAAGTAAGAAACCTATAGGGAATGTTTCCCCGCACAACTTAAAAGCTTGGGAAATCCAGCACTGAACTAATGTATAAGGGTTTGTGATTGAAGCAATGCCAAAAGGAAGAAGAAGGGAGGATCAAATGTCAAAAAGAGCCAGAGTCGTATTGAAGAAGTCAGTCTGGGGGTAGACTAGCAAAAAGAACTTGGAAGTAGAGATGCCTCGTTCAGGCCAGATGTCTCAGTCTCTCTGTACAGGTGTGACTAATATTTCCCCCGATACACAACAAACTCGAAGAGAAGGAGCACTCAACAGGGATTCGAGAGTTCAACTCTTGGCTCTGTTACTGACCTTTTCTGTGTGCACAGCAAGTCCTAATCCTCCCCCTTTACGTCAGTCTCGGCTGTGAGCTCTCCTAGAAAGAGAGAATGTCCTGTTGTGTTTGCAGCCACTAAGCTATTGTAATGATTAGGCATGTTTTCAAAAGCATGGTAAAACTGAAAATTTTCCTTAACATTTCTATTCAGCAACAATTGATAAATTATACAGTTTTTCAATCGAGAAGCAGGCACATAATGGTAAATGGGAGCTGTCATAAAAGATGGAGTGTCACTATATATTAGGGATGACAAAATCATTATTAAATTAGACAAAACAGAGAACACAGAGCAAAATAGTCAAAACATTGACCAAGATCTGTTTATGAGGAAAATGGCTAAGTACATGTTCTTCTGATGGTCATGCTACAGAGTCCAAGCCAGATTCAGAACTCTGTAGAGTCATGATTTATCGCAGGACATTCTAAAACTCTCTGATGCAATCTGATAAGAAATGCTTCTAGTAATGAGGTATCCTTGGTGTTCACTTTCATTGCGAGATGAAAGAAGTATAGAAAGAGAGAAAGAAAGAGAGAAAGAGAGAAAGAGAGAAAGAGAGAAAGAAAGAGAGAAAGAGAGAAAGAGAGAAAGAAAGAGAGAAAGAAAGAAAGAGAGAAAGAGAGAAAGAAAGAGAGAAAGAAAGAGAGAAAGAAAGAGAGAAAGAAAGAGAGAAAGAAAGAGAGAAAGAAAGAGAGAAAGAAAGAGAGAAAGAAAGAAAGAAAGAAAGAAAGAAAGAAAGAAAGAAAGAAAGAAAGAAAGAAAGAAAGAAAGAAAGAAAGAAAGAAAGAAAGAAAGAAAGAAAGAGAGAAAGAAAGAGAGAAAGAGAGAAAGAAAGAGAGAAAGAGAGAAAGAGAGAAAGAAAGAAAGATGCAAAACTGGACACACATCTACATGGACATCAGTAAGGTCCTTGTTATGAGAAATTACCACTGACAATAGGAACTGAAGATTTGAGAATAAAGTGCTGGGCAAAAGCAAAAAACAGTTTTGAAAGCTAAGAATTGTGATCTGAAGGGAGAAAGGTCTGAGTTCAGCCATCTGAGGACAAGTTTTATAAAATCATAGAATTGTCTAGGTTGGAAGGGACCTTTAAGATCATCTAGTCTAACCATCAACCTAATTCTGATAAAAAAAAACCCAACAACTCATCACTAAATCATGTCACTAAGCAGTATGCCGACCCGTCTCTTAAATACCTCCAGGGACGGTGCCTCAACCACTTTCCAATGCTTAATAATCCTTTCAGTGTAAAAATTTTTCCTGATATCCAATCTGAACCTCCTCTGGCACAATTTCCTCTTCTATCACCTGTGACTTTGAAAAAGAGACTGAATCCTGCCTCTCTACAACCTCCTTTCAGGTAGTTGTAGAGAGTGATAAGGTCTCCCCTCAGCTTCCTCTTCTTCAGGCTGGACAACACCATCTTCCTTCGCTTTTCCTCATAAAGCTCACTCTCCAACTTTGCTAAATCACAGAATGATTTGATATTTTCACAAATGAAATACAGGAATTTTTTATATAATCTGCTGGTGACACCTCCCAGTTTTGTATCAAATGGACATAACATACATCACAACAAAAGCTGGTTATAGAATCAGAATCAGAGATAGGCACTGAAATCAAATCAATTAGCACAAAGTGCACCATTTGGAAAGAGCTGAAGATGAGGAACTAAGTACAGTTTTTGTCACTGGATGACAATGAGCTGGTGGGGCACTGCTGTGGAAAGGAGATGCAACCCTAGGATGAATGGAGAAACTATTTTAGGCAGACACAAGGTGGTATGAACAAAAATGGTTAAGTTGTTGCTGATGTCTCATTTAGGAGACTAGAGGTAACTATGTTCCTCCTATTTTAAGAAAGATTTAGTGAAAAACAAAAGCAGAAGCAGGAACTTGAGTCATGTAGGGAACTTATAGCCTGCATGGCAAGCAGCAGGTAAAAAGAGTTTGCTAGTTTGCTAGCTAGTTTTCTGTTGTAAATGAAAGACCAAGTCAACCTTGGACTAAAAGCTTTCCCTCTCTCTCTTGTTTTAATACAGAACTACTGTATTAAAACAAGTTTCAGTTTGAGAACAAGAGCATACAGACTAGTAGAGAGCTGTCAGAGAGAATATTTTGGTTAGAAATCAGAAGAATTAGAAGTTAGAAGGTTGTTCCAAACAGTTAGAAAAGGGAATTTTTAGCAAGATAGTAAAGGAAACATGGTAAAAATAAAAAATAAAGTTATTATAGATGTGTTATCTGATTTTAAAGTAGGATTTGTTACATTTATCAAATGGGATTGAGGATGGCAGGGACTAAAGAAGAGAACCCAGGGGATCCCACTCCACATTATCTTCCAGTTTCCTATCACAGCTTCTTTTGTGCTCCAGGAAATTTTCCACTGTCATTTTATCTTCAAAGTTATCCAACTCTTAAATTATAATTGGCTTTCTTTCAAGATTTTTATAGCCCTTTCCTCAAGCTATACAATTACCCGTCTGAGTTGTCCACCTCGAGATCTTCATAGTCCTCCTACTCTGGCTGAACATTTCCAACTGCAACCTCTCCACCTTTTAACCCCCTCACCAAAGATGAGGAGCTTCTCAACCCTTCCCCTGAGGCCTCAAGCTAAGATCTTTTTTTCCCCTCAGCAAATCTCAGACTAAGGTCAGGTTCTTCCTAAAGAATCACTCATCCACTTAACGTCCTTAAACTGTCCCAGGTAACTTGGCTACTCCAAAAAGCTTCTTTGGGCCAACAGGGGAGAGGGAAGCCTTTTTCAAGGCTTCTGGGTCCTGAGGTATTTAAGGAGCAAAAGGTTTTTTTCCAACATCCTGTTGCATAGTCCATTTAGTCAGACACTTTATGAAATGAGGAGTGTTACTCTATTTACAAAGACTGACTTTGGTCTCAGAATAAATGTTTGTGGCCAATTTTTCTAAAACTTGTTTCCAGAAAACCTCTCAATCCTGTTAGTGATCCTACATTTTCATTACAATTCTGTCACCAGAATTGTGCTTTCATGTAGTCATGTCATTTCTCTGTGCTGTTTTTAAAATTCATGCTTTAATCACGAGCAACTGCCTCACTCAATGAAAATCTATTTGTCCCCTAGAGTAAGAAAGAGAAAGATAGAGAAGAAACAAAAGAACAAGATATGAGCATCAGCTCCACACTAGCAGGTAGGGCATGACACAGGGATTCTTTGATTCATCCCATATAGGCTAGGACTTTGGGAAGGTCACCTCATTTCGCTGGAGTTCAGTGTACCTAGGCTAGAAAACAAGCATAAGTAACGATACTGATAACGATTACTGTATTTCGACAGCCTGTTAGAGAAAAAAAGAAGTACTGTATGAGAGTTTATTAACGTTGTAAAAACAAGGAAAACATTCATATTTTATTGGTACAACCAATGTCAAATCAACCATCCTTACACTACTCTAAAAACGTGGGACACATAAAGGACACATAAAGATCTCCTGCTTATGTAGCAGGTATAAGGCCTGGACTTGCTGTTTAAAGGAGAAAATATATGTTCCCCTCAAGGGGACAGGATGAAAAGGGGATGAGGAAGGGAAGGAATCAGAACAGCCTTTAGTAAATGTGACAGATGAGTAATGCAGGTTGAAGAGAGTTAAATAAAGGATCTGTCCTACCCAGCATAATTGTTTCTAGAGTATATGCAATTTGTCTTTGCTGGAAGATATACAATATGATAAACTTCTGCTGATAAATTACTCTGTGCAGTCTAGCTTCCAGCTCTTGCAGGCCTTGAAATTTCAGGACTGCCTATTTTAAGGACTTGTGGTGTTAATTTTCACTGGACCTCATTGAAAATTCAGACTGATCTCAAATTTGTAGCTCATGGAGATTATTGTAAAGTACACAAACAAGAAAGTTCCCTAGAAGATACAAACAACTCACAGGTAGGCCTGGTGGCAAGCTGAGTTTGATTTTATGAGGACTTCTACAGTCCTAAGCTCTAGTAGGAAAATACAAATTTAAAACAGTGAACAATATTTTCAAACAAATGTAGGACCAGATGGTGATCAGCAGAGGTAGACAGCTTTTCAAGGTTGCTATCTTCTCAAGAATACGTAGAACAAGATACTATATATCACATCATGATATACCTATTTAGGTTTGCCTCTGATGTGGTTGTTCCAATTTAAAATGACATTAATTTTATTAGCAAAGACAGAGAGTGAAAAGAATTCTATGCAAGTAATGCACAAATCTGGCTTAACTGTGTGTTATCTCTTTTAACATCCAGGGCAGTCCTAATACCTCCAACTGCCCTAGTATAATTTTGAAATCTGTCTGTTTTTTTCCCAGAAAGCTGCTACACCTGTTACTAGGATATTACATCTAAAACCTGCTATCCTTTTCTCTTTTTTCCCCTTAATTAAAAAAAAAACAAACAAAGCAAAACAAACAAACAAAAAAACCACAAGCAAACAAACAAAAAAACACAATTCACAAAAACCACATCAATAAATAGATTTTTAACATATCCTTATGAATGAATCTCTATGCTCAGTTGGGCAAGCTCTGTAGGATTTCTGAGATGACTGATGGACACCAACATTAACAGGTCTAGCAACGAGTCTTTTCTGCAATAATCCAATATATTCATACACTACCATCCCAATAATCAGGTCCGTTTACACAACATATAAGAAGATAGGTACAGAGGTTTTGCACCATGGAAAAAATTTTAGTGATATCATTAAAATGACAAAATAGTTTAGCGTAGACAAGACACGTATTTTCATCTTTCCAAGGTTACTGTCAGTGCAATGTAACATATATGGGTAATGCATACTTCCATAATTTCAATATTTCCAGAGTGCAGAATCCAGTCGCTGAATGGAGCACATCCCCACAGTTTGGCTTGCTCATCCTGCTATAGGATTCCCCTCTCCAGCACTGAAAGCTGTCACAGACCATACAGATTTGGCTCTCTTCAGTGTGATCACACAAAAGTTGATTGAATCATCGCTTGAACGCCTGGAATCTCTGGCAAGAAAAGCTGCTGATGGTTCCCTGAGAAAGCTCTCCTGGGATGGGTAAGTGACCGCAAATGATGAGAGGGAGAGCAAAGACAGATTTTTCTTTGAATACTTGTGCTTCCTGGTGTATGTTTGAGGACACGCTAGCGTACTGAAAACACAGCCTGCACTACTCTGCTAAAGTTGGTGTTTTAAGCAATGGGCAAAAAACATCTGCTCAGGCCAAAGGCAAGCTTAATATTTGACCATCAGTTTCTCCCCTAATCTAAGCTCAGCAGCTCAAGCACTCCGAAAGATCCGATGTGTTTTGCTGCTCACAGTGTGGCTGAGCCACAACTGAGCTGTGAGGCATAATCCACAGAAGTCCTGCTTGCCAGCTAGAACCTTACACGTTTCCTGGGGAGCTTTCTGGTCCTAAATATTGTACTGTGCCACATTAACAGAGTTGTCATTGTCTCTATGAATAGTGTCTGTCCAGGAACATTTGGGTTCCACAAACTCATCAGACCCCCAGGTGCCTGCATTATCCTGTGTCCTGCCCACCAAGGAGCTCACCTTTGCACCCAAGAGGTGCAACGCTTTACCATGCTGCCACATAGATTTCTTCTATTCTTATGAGAAAGAAGCAGTTCTTTCAGCATAAGAGTGTAAAAAGTAACAGTTGTTACGGGCTGTAAGTGTTTGTACTGGCCAGGGAACTGCTAATTAGCTTCAACTGCCAACAGCAGCTCAGCAGGGGAGGGGTCACCAAAATTTAAATTAAACTTTAGTCATTGTAGCTGCATTTTACCCTCTGTTACCCTGGAGGAAACAATGTCTTCCAGCAATTAGGCCTGACCTTGAGCTGTTGTGAAGATGCTTGGTCCGAAAGAGGGCAATGCTTCCAAAAGCTGGAAAAACACTGTTCTAGAGAATTTATGTCTTTAGTGTGGGATTGTAAATTCCATTACCAAAGTGATGCTGATGTAGCAATGCTAAGGTTATTATGTCCAAATCCCTTTATGAATCTGAATTTATGTGCATAAAATTTGTCAGAAACAATGAAATAGGACATTCCTCAGTAAAAGGAAGAGAACTCCGAAATTTCAACTTACTCCAGGCAAAGAACCCTCTAGTCCTCACCAAAAGGGCAACTCTTTCAGGCAGTCTAGCATTAATGACCAAATGTTTCACCCTCCAAAAAGGAAAACCAAAAGTGGGTCATTAATTAGTAAAAATAGTCATTTGCTGCATCAGATCAATTCAGAGGTTGCCAATTATATTTTTAAACTCCAATTATCAATTTATAATGGAAAGTCAAATATGTCTGAGTTACCACATGGGAGTATCTCTTTCATGGAGGGTGCATTTTTCTAATTATTTTATTATGTCATAATAAAACATGCCTACAGAAAATGTTTACATAAATGAATATATGCACATAACACTTCACAGATGGTAATTTAAACTACATAATTTTCCTTGTTCTTCTTAATGGTCAATGTATCATATGCAGGGTAAAGTTTTGACTAAAATTATGAATAAGGGAAGAAAGCTGTGCTATTTTTGGCTAATATTTGAACAGAGAAATGAGGATATGTTCATCATAATTTCCCAAGTAGAATTTTAGTGGGTCATAATAATGAGGTTTATTACTGCATTTCATTTGTGCACAGGGGATCTCAGGTGCTCCAACTACAGCTGAGAACCTAAAAAAAGCTCTCTGACCTCTCAGAAAGCTCCAAGTATAAAAGTGGGAATTTACTCTACCCTTTATATTTGTTTCCTCTACAACCTGACCAGCCTTCCTGTCCTCTGGGCTCATTCACTCCCCTTTATTGGCTCAGATTCACTTCAACTCCCTGCCTGACTTTGCTTTCAAATTTAAAAGGTGCAGGTATTATTTTCAGCTACTGCTTGCATTGAATATCTCTTTCCTCTTCCCCATCCCATGGTTATAAAAGGTTTTATACTTTCTGGATTTGACCTCTACATTTCCTCTTGGAAAATTTTCTGTCCCAACAGGAGTGCCGGGGTAGAAATAACCGCAGATTGCTGACATTGGTGTTCAGGTATA
Source organism: Pedionomus torquatus (assembly GCA_013398155.1). NCBI lineage: Eukaryota > Metazoa > Chordata > Aves > Charadriiformes > Pedionomidae > Pedionomus > Pedionomus torquatus. The sequence continues at coordinate 95,561 of VZRU01011694.1, forward strand.
TAGCTCAGTGACGGCTATTTCTACCAGCATGAAATCATGTTGGAAAAGCCCCTTAACAATAATAAAGATTTCCTGTAGGTTCAGTAGCCGATGATATAATTACTAAAATAAATGGTATCAAATCTGTTACTCATTCCAAAAGCTAATCTAGAAATCCAGAAAACATACTAAACAAATACCTTTTGTTTCTCAGCTCTGGGGAGGTAGGATTTATTAGGTATTTGTTGGATTTATTGATATATATTTTTCCTGTATTTTGACTGTAACTGTAGGATCTTTTGAATTTTACTTTTTTTTCCCTCTGTAATCCTGTGCAATTAACCGCCTTTGACATAAAGTGAAGTGAACTGCACTGTGCTATGAAACATGCCAGTGATAATTGCACTACAGTGTTCCCAAACCAAAATTCCCCTTTCAAATGGTTTTCTGAAAAAAAAACAAACACTCACCCCAACAATAAAGTTTCATTTGAAAAAGTGATGCAAACAACAGTGGTCTCTTGAATTTCTTTCTTATCCCAAACAATTTCCCCAGGGGCAATTTCACAGAAGAGTCAACAGACATTATAAATCATGAATGTGCAATCACAGAACTGCAACTCCCTGTATCGCAGCTTTGAGAGCATTAATCTCCCTATCTGAGTCAGAATCAAGCAGTCCTGGAGGAGCACCAAGAACATAACCTTTAATCATGACCTAAGATCACTTTTCCCCTTTTTCCTTGATTTTTCTTCTTTCAATGAAAAATGCTGAAAAAACTCCACACTTCAGCAGAACTTTGGGAAAAGCTGCTATCAACTTCTTTTGTTGCTGTTTCTTACTCTTCCACTATGAAAGGGAAAACAAATAAATAAATCAGATAATAAATAAAGCCATTTTAAGCCAATATTACAAACTTGAACATCTTTGGTCGTTCAGAAACATAGAAATGGTTCTCTCCATTAAGTAGAACATACTTATTAGGTATTAATGCATACCTAGGCAGGAGAAAAGATAAGAGGAAATCATTTTTGTCCTATTACTTCGCAACACACAAAAAATCATGTAGTATTTCTGTTTCCAAACAATGATATTTTCTGCTCTGTGTAAAGCATTCTGTTATTATTTCTGATTTTTCTAGCATTTTATGTTTAACATATGCTGTGAGGAAGAGGCAGCCACGTTAATTTACCATGTTATTTCTCCATATGAAGCAGATGACCTTGAAAGGCATCAGAAGAGTGTTTTATATGGACAACAATGATCTACCTCTGTGTAAATTCAACTGTGAACAAAATAATTATAAAAATAAAATAGAATCATACAAAATGATGTGATTTAAGAGATCAGGAAGACTCAGAGAGGCAGAATTTATGGATAAAAGGAAATCTGTTATATCATTATAGCTACTGAAAATGTGTATTTTTGATGCACAGACCACTAGGTCTGAATGGAAGAAACAATTTTCCAGTTAGAAAGCAATTGTTCTGAGACTCATGCAGCCAATATCGATCATTCTGAGCTTAGGAGAGATGGGGTACTTGTTATCTGTGGAGCAGAAGAAAGTATTAGCAAACATACATAGAAGGTGGTTTTCTCTTACAAGGGAGATAGAGAACCAGATCTGTCTCTGAAGGAGAGAGAGTTAGAGTTTGATAGAGTCAGGAAAAATAGTACACAATAGACTCTGTACCTGATTAAGTCCATAGCTTTTAATATTTTTACTACAGCTATGAAATCTAGTTTAGAGATTTATCTTTCAATCTGTTTTATAGGATCTCCTGTGAAGATAAGGAATCAGATATCAAAAACAGTATAGGTGTTTTTAAGAAATATTTCTTCACTTTTATAAAGGCATTTGTATCTTTTTTTGTTTGTCTGGGTGACGTTCTAGGGCACTACGGTTGCTCAGTTCTAGCCAAGTGGTTTCCATGAAGCCATTGCATGGCCTGCACAAAATACATCGCAGACCCTGGTAGTTCTCTTATCTTTGTTGTGCATTGTAATGGCTGTGGAGGTGTCTTGGAAATTTATACATTGCTCAGTCAATGTTTAGATCTATTCTGTGTAGATATTTAACAGATGTTTGCTTCTGATGCCTGGTCTGCCTGGTTTTGCCTACTCATTATTACAATTCCCTATTCCAGAACTCATGATACTATGATGCATCTTTAGAAAGCATCTGTTAGTTAAAGTAGGGTCTGGAGTAGGGTCCTTTTTAAAAAAAAAAAAAAAAAAAAAGAAAAAGAAGAAAATGTTATGTGTTAAAAAAATCAACTCTTGCCATGTACCATGTTAGGATATGTCTGTGTCACGGTTTGAGGACAAATAAATAACAATAAAATACAATAAATAACATAGGTATATGTGCTTGTAAGCATATACTTTCTAGTTTAGAGACTCTCTTCCTCCTTGTTATCACTGTTCTTTCCAAAGGCTAAATACATTGCAATAACGATCATCACTAACACTGTAAATGGCTGAGGGTAGAACTGCAGCAGTTCGCTCACCAGCTTCATGATATGTAGCTCCCTTGAGCATCTTTGGTGGGTTTGGAGTCATGTTACTAAGATTAATTTGGATTTGGGTAATTTAGACCCTTATTGCTGAGCCTGAGCTATTGTGTTAAAAAGCTATAGAGAAAGCATGTAATGTGTGTGATTAAAGTCATATATAAAACATGGAAGGAAATGTAGAAATTTGAACACTTTCTGAAAAATGCACTTTTGGCAACTAGCCAACACTCAAATAATGGAGTAATAAAGTGTAATAGAAATGAATGTGCATACAGTAACTTGTAAGTGTTATTAGTTTTTTTCCCTCAGAAGTGGTTAATGAAGGGCCATTTCATTACACATAATTTAGTACTAGTCATAATTATGGTTAGCCGTAGTAGCTAAAATATATTCCTCTCAATACTTCAAATCAAAACATTATATTCTCTGTTGCTACCTTAGTAAGATAATTTTTGTCCTGAAAATTGAACATGCATGTAAATAATGAACCCAAGGACCAAATGGTTGCAGTGTGTCGAGTTATCATGGGACTGCTTGGGAAATTATCACAGCCAAGGAAAAATCTACTTCCTGAAGAACATAAAGTGAGATGTAAAGAGGATTTGGGCACTAAAGTGTAGGAGCATAATGCACAAAGGCATCACATATTCTAAATCATTCAAAAGCAAGAAGCATCTGAAATTTTGCCTTCAAAATTGCATAAGCTTTTAGCATATTAGGCACAACCCCCCACATCCACAGACAACCTTTTCTGCCAGAAAGACAAATTTTTCTCAACTTCTGTATGTAGCAATCTCAGGCACCATGACACTTTGGCAATATGTTCCTTTCGAGTTCAGAATTCACCACTTCCCTCTCCCAAAATAAGTGTGTTTATCCCCGGGCTGAAGACAAGCCTGCAGAAAGGCAAGTCCTATCCCATCACTTGAAGCTGTGCTCCTGCAAAGAAGAGACTTTTCCCTAGAAATATGATTATTTCCCAATGAATTGTTTAGCAAAATGCACTCCACTGAAAGATGGGAAATTTAGATTTGAATATCCTGGATTTGATACAGCCACAGACATTAAACAGTATTCAACAGACTTTGGAGTAATGGCAGTGGGTATTGAGGTGAATTACAGAGATTGCAGTGAGTTCCCTGTATCTTCTCTGTGCTCACAATGCTTGGTCCAAATACTTTGAAAATACCACAATGAGATACACTGGGGCTTGTGGATCTTGTCAGAGGAGTGATTTTAGCCAGACAGCTCTATTACCTGTCCCTTCACCTTTGATACATTTTCCCATCTGTGCAAGGCACTTCCAAATATGTCTCAGAGCCACAAGAACTCATTTGTGGAGCTCCTTATAGAAGAGGAAGAGGGGTAGATGCTTTGAAGAGGTTCTGCCATCAAAAGCAGCAGCTGAAGAGGACAGAGAGCAAACATGACACTGATAGGGCTAAAGGCCAATTACACCAAATTATCATCGATTCAAACTGTTTCTCTTGAGAAGAAGGCTTGCGAAACAAGAGACAGTGAATTTCTTCATGCTGTCATCACAGTTATATCATTTCACAAAGCACAATTAGCAAGTTCTGCCTTTATATGCAATCTGCAGTTTGCTCTGTCTGAAGCAAATACTATCCTGGGACTTTAACATTGCTCCACCTGAGAGAGAGGTTGACCTCACAACAAACTGACAGACAATTTAAGTTGTAGCCAATGGAGCAATCCTTAGCCAAAGGGACATTGCATTTCCAGTCCTGAGGTGGGAAACATAGTGGTTTGATGCTTACTGACTGAATCGGAAATGAAGAAATGACGAACAAGGAGGAGGGAAGAACTTATGAATCTGAAGACATTCCTAAACGTGACGCTTAAAAGAAAACATGGGATCCGAGTTGACATCATCTTTCAAGAAAGCAAAGATGAGTTTGTCAAGAAGTAGCTCCTCATCTAGAAAGAAAAGAAAAATTAAAAAACAGTCTTAGTAGCTTTTAAGCTGGATACGATGGAAAGAGACTTCTAAACCAATGCAAGGGTTAGGACCTGTAAGGCACATTGTTTTCTCTTCATCTACTTTCACTTCTCCCAAGACATTTTCAACCATGTCATTTCTATCTGAATTTCTAAGTATACTCCCTATTTTATTTTACCACAAGTTGCTCTGAATTAAGAGTGATTTTAGGGAAGTCAGGATAACAGAAATTCCTGACAACTAGTCAGAAAAAATCTTTGTAAGCAGTAGGTAAGGGACAAAACATGTTAAACAGAAGGGGACAAAACATATAATATAGAAATGGCAAATTGGGAATAATAAAATCTGAGGATGAATTAGGATTTCTGGAATTAAATAGGCAAAGTCAGTAAATTTCATTCTAGTAGAAATCAGGTGAAGTGAAGTAAGTATTTTAGCAATGTTAAATGCAATTAAAGAATTAATTAAAAATTAATTACTATAATTAGAATTAATAGATAATAATTATAGAGATACGATCAGTTAGAAATTTGCTCACCTCTGCTCCAGTTCTTATGCTTGTGAGTGATTCTTCTTTTTCTGTCCCCCTTTCTTTTACCACTTGTGTATTTCTGTCATTTGTGACTGAAAAGCCTTTGGCACAGAAGCCATATTCTCAATCCTGACTGAAAATCCTGGGGTGTGTTAGAGGAATGTAAAATGGATAATCCCACAGAATTTAATAAAGAAGATTGTTCCCTCTGCAGAAACAAAATTTAAAAGGGTATTTTAATTATGAAAGAGAAGGGATTATTTTATCCTAATTCCCTAAGTGTCAAGACAAAACATGAGTTTTCTTTCAATAAAGCCAGAATTTCACTTCATTTACTTGAGAAGGAACCAGTTTGGGATTCACTCAAAGGATGACCTTTTCATAAAGGAGTACACCTGGGAAGCCTAGAAATAAGGTCACAAATTCCTTGTGTTTGTGTTTTCTGTCTAAGAGACTGAAAGGCTGGATGAGGTTGCAGTGGTCCCCATACTGTATCCTTCCAAAAATGCGAAGGGCATTGGAGCAAGGGGACACGTTTACTGACCGGTTCGGTATTGGAGTCTTGCATCTGCCATGTTTGTGGGCCCGCAAATGAGAAGAACTGACCAGGAAGTTTTGTAACGGAGGGAATAGAAGCAGGATAATTTGGCCAACCTAACTGTAAGCTTTCTGTAAACGTGTTCTAAATTACATTTTTATGTGCATGAAAAGACACGATGGAATCACTGTCTCATTACATCAGATGGCTAACTTTTTCAACCCAAAGTTATGCATTCAAGATAAAAAAAATGGCTCAAAAATTTTGAAAATAACAATTTATTTTAAAAAAAATATTAAAAACTATTTCCAAATCCTAGATAACTGGAGAACAAAAAGACTAAACTATTCAGAGTAGCAAATTGCAACATTAACTCCTCCACAGCTCTCACTGATACATTGACAGTCACCAATGTGTTAGAGGCTGGTCGCAGGATGGTGACTCTCCAGCTTACTGAGCAAATTTCATTTGACATGACAGGCTATTGTAAGCCATTAACACACCTAAAAATATCAGGTTACTTTCTCCTCATGACTAACTCAGTGATTAAGATTTTACCCTTGTTTTCAATGCTCAGTCAGTTTCCAGATCTATAAAACAAAAGTACAGCATCAGCAAGTTTCCAAGTTTACCTGAAACTTCACTGTGTAAGGGATCCCAACTGGCCATCTAAGCCTTCCCCCCACCCCGTAGTAATTACATCAGTTATCTCTTTGGCTTTCCTGATGTGTCTGTCTAAGCATCCTTAAAATCCCTTCATGACAGAAACTCCACTATCTCTTTAGTTGTCTTGATGTTTTATTACCTTTATATCAGAAGTCTGAATTTTCCTTTCCTTGCCTACTCGAAAATGTTTGGATGTTCTCCCATAATCTTCATCAGGCTTAGTAATATGTAGGGCATTTTTCCATTTACCTCATAAATTGTGCTCTTTACACCTTTAATTACTCTGGACTGCTCAAATTGTTAACGTGAAAATCCCCAGCTGGAGCACAATGATCTAGCCAAGACCTCACCAGTCCTGAGTAGAGTAGAAGGCTATTTATGCAGTTTGTACAGCCCAATGTAGTGTTTGAGGGGCCTTGCAATAACATGAAATCTTTTAATTATAGAAGGTATGTGACCTTCTATAAACTCAGATCCTTTTCTGAAGACCCACCAGCTAAGGAGTTGTTCTCATTAGCTTTTTGTGCAATCGATCATTTCAGCTTAAATATACTGTGTGGAAATTGTCCCTTGAGTTTTTGATTTTTGGTTTTCTTGGATCATTGTAGCATCATGTCTTCTTCAGATTAATTAAGATTAATCTCTGTTCTGTTATTTATGCCCTTAATGAAAATATTGAAAAATATAGACCCAGGACAGACTCCTGCAAATACTATTTAATAACAGCCTTACATCCTAACAATGAAGAATTTGTACCTTTTTCTATGTTGCAATTTTATGACCAGTAGTAAAAGCATCAATCTGAAAAAGTCAAACTTTACTAAAGTCTGGATATGTGGGATTATTAAGTTCTCCTTATCACTAGGCCTGTTTGTTGAGGAAAGAAAAGTGAAATACTATGCTTGAAATGCTTAGTTCCCAACAAATCTCTGCTGTCTTTGATCTTTTTTTTCTTCAGGCTCCTAAGTTTTTACAAATGGTTAGATCATTTTTTCCCAGATTTTTTCTAAAAATTGAACTTCAGTTGAGTGGTTTACAGTTCCATGGTCTTCCTTCTTTTCTGTTTTAAAGATAAGCTCCACATTTGGTTATGTGGTTTGGGTCTGAATTTTTTTTCCAGGTTTTCTTAACCATTCTGATACCATTTTCAATCAATTCCAGACCTATTATTTTCTTCCCTCCTACTGCTTTGTCTCAGGCTCCAACGTTTGTTAGTATTTACTTTTCTCACAGCTTGAACTTGCCTTTCAGTGGTGTCTGAGACCATAAGGTGTTAAGTATCTGAGCCATCTCTATCCTTCCCTCTGCTTTGAATTGCCCTTTGCTTTGTTGTTCTGCTCCCAATGGTGCATACTGAATGATTCCTTGCTAACTGCATCTCAGTTTTGTGCCTTTCTGGTTTTGTCCCTCCCTCCTATTTCATTATTTTATTTTATTTTATATTACTTTATCATTGTGCCTGACCCTGTTTCTGGATTTTACATACTTCTCTCTTGTAGTTGAGGTCAGTGAAGGGCTCATGATTTACCCAAGTTGGGTAAATCATGTTTTCCGAACACAATGTTCTTCCGAACCTCCCTACTCTTGGGGATGATTTGTGTTTATGTCCTTATCTTTGGTGATTACTGCCAATAATGGGGAAAAAATTAAGTCTCTTCTTTGCTTCTATGTAACTTTTTTTTGTCTAATCCCTGTTTCTTTTCTGAATGTGGCCTCTCATCCTGAGCCCTCATTATGGCGGATCCAGTTAGTTATCATCTTTTCATGTGTCCTTTATCAAATATATTTGTGCAGGGTTAATCAGGGAACCTTAAGCCTGTTAAATTCCCTTCTCCCATGTTTCTTTTAATTTCTTGAGAAGACATTTCAGTCACCTCTTTTTTATCAAGCAGTTAAGTATCTAGTGTCCCTTTCCCCTTTGAAAAAATTATTTCAAGATACAGAAACGCATGAGGAGTCTACAGGAGAGCTGGAGAGGGACTCTTTGTCAGGAAGTGCAGTGATAGGATGGTTTTAGATTGGAAGAGGAGAGATTTAGATTAGATATTAGGAAGAAATTCTTTACTGTGAGTGTGGTGAGACACTGGAACAGGTTGCCCAGAGAAGTTGTGGTTGCCCCATTTCTGGAAGTGTTTAAGGCCAGGCTTGATGGGGCTTTGAGCAACTTGCTCTAGTGGGAGGTGTTCCTGCCCATGCCAGGGGGGTTGGTTTAAGGTCCCTTCCGACTTCAACCACTCTATGATTCTATGATAAAAACAGTGGATTTGATAGTACGTTTCAGTTGGATTCAAGAATAAAATAGGAGCTTTTCATCCCTAGAAAGGGCACCAAGTACACAAAACATTCAACGTCTTTCTTTTCCAAGCTTCCACAGTTTTTAAACAGAGGACCAATTGTGACAGTTTTCAGCAGCTTGTTTCAGGACTCTCCTGCATAAAATATCATTGGTATAATCATTGCACGTGAGTTTCCTGGTAGCAGTTATTCCTTGGTCAAGCCATCAAAACAATGTATTTTAGAGGAACCTTTCAGCATTTCAGTAATACCTTGTTTCAAATAACTCAGTCTTAAAACAGAATATTATAGGGATGTGCTTTTAAAACTGTTGAGGTACCCCAACTAAATCCTATCTAATCATCTAGCCCTCTAAAGATCCCTACCTATGTGTAACTGAAATTGCATGTCCACAAAGAACCACTGTTATACAACCCTCAGCACGTGCATGTTTTACAGAGCTTGCAGGCAGACACTTTTGTACCACTAAAAATATTCTAAATACGATATCTTTGCTTTTATGACACACATTTTTAGACTCCATGTACCATTTTTCTTAGTCTGCCTTGCAGTGCATTATTAACCAGTCTTGTTGAAGGACAGCCTTTCCTGAACAATAAAGCCTTTTGGGAGCCTTTTCTGTTAAAGTACCTCTTACTTTATTTAAGTGCTACTTACAAGGCAAGCTGTGAAATCATAGAATTTGTGAGTTAGATTTTCTTTGCCATCTTCTGTGTTCCTAAGTGACTTAACCAAGGAAGAGCCCGCTCGTACTTGCCCATTAATATTCTGTTACCTGAACATTAAAAAAACTGTTAGAGTGTACCTTACCTATAATCAGCACAGAAAAGTAATTAAATATAAAATTTGACAAATTTCTTCCTATTTCCATGAGTTAAGCTTTTTTTTCTATATTTCCAAATATTGACTTTTAATAACAGTAGTTGAAATTGTGAATTTTCTCTTTCTTTTTCCCCCAGCAGTTAATCAAAACCCACTTCTCAGCTAGAAAGAGAACAGCATTTGCACAGTTAAACTGCAGCTGTTTCTCATATGGATAAGCTCCAAAGATGTTATGAGGGACTTGAAGCGTGGGAGGAGTCAGGCACAGAAGGAGAGAGCCCTGTCTCAAGTTATTTCCTGCCTTCCTAGTTATTAGAAAATCCTATAAAAATTATAAGAAACTTTTCATTAAATTCTCTTTATGTTGGTTTTTGTCTGCTCTCTCATGGTTTTTGTTTTTAATTCAAGAATTTTAAATGCGCGCTATTCTTTGTGATTTTTTTAAAAAGAGAACAGAAAATTACGCACAACTATGTTAACACATAATTTTGTTCACCATATAAATGATATGTACTTTATAAAATAAGAGACTTTTCAAGCAATATACAGCCATTGCCAGCTGTCTGCAACAGAATAAGTACTAGGAAAAACCAAACTAGGTGACTTCTCTCTATTTCTATTATCTATACCATTTCTAGGTGGAGTTTCGTAAGAGAAAACAGTTGATACGATGACAATCCCACCTGTCTATCAATTTTGAACCCACTACCAATTTTGAATAAATTTAATAGAAAGGGAGAGACCTCATAGGTAATTAAGTTCCCCCAGGTTAAGCTGAAGACTATATATGTAGTAGAAGAAACCGTGAAATAATTATCAGATTTCAGCTTTGCCGCTCCTAGAGTCCATTTTTCTTTATTTGAACACAGGGAGGAAAGAAAGCTGCAAATCTGTGCATCTAGTTCCCTGGGTTTCAAGGAGGAAACAAAAAGGGATCCAGGCAGACAAATGGGGTGAGAGTCATTGCTCTTGGTTCATACCTCCTTTGTCATCATGGGAAGGATGTATCCCTGGGTGACATATCCAGCTTTTGTCCTGTAGGCATGAAACATACTTGAACTCTAACTTAAAGCAATCAAGAACAGGACAAGAGATCACCCCCTTGAGATAGCATCACTTATAATGGTGGCTTTGTGAGGTGCAGTTTTACTGTAAAATAGGTGTCGCTGTAGAAACTAATGATGGAAAAAGCCTTTCTTTCTCCACCTCCTTCCTCTTCCATCCCAGCCAGCAGAATTCTTTAACAAACACTCTGCATTGCTTTGCCTATGTTCTTGTAAAAGGAAAAGAATTGAGCTCTCAGCATTTCCCCTAAGTATGCTAATGGCCAGTAACACCACCCACATCTGCCATCACAAATTTTACAGTCTATTTTCAGCTTTCTTTCCTTATTTGTCATCCATGTAAGTATGCCAAATGCTTAATTTCCCGTAACTTCAATATAGCTGAAGATTTAATTTGGGGGAAATAATTGTTAATGATGTCAGAATCATCTCTTCTCTCTTTTTTTTTTTTTTAATATACATCATAGATAACACATGGGAAGGCTCATAGGTGGCTGTCTGCTCCTTGAGGTCACTGATACTCAAGACACTCCAGCATAGCCCAATTGGAGTCAATGTCCTCTTGGTGCTTGCTAATGTATTGGAGATGCTGAAGGCTCACTTTCTGACACCTACAAACTTCTTGGCATTTATCTTGCATGTAAGCCATGTATCTCAGTAAAGGAATCATATCATCACCCTCAAAGTTGAGCCAAATCATATCAGTGTATTCAAGCTGCCTCTAATCCTCATCTCTCATCAGTTAATACCTTCACCCAGAACATGAGAGTCAGGGATGCAAAAAACTTTCCCTGGAAAAAAAAAAGAAAAAAAATAGAAAGTTGACATGCCATGATGTGAATGGCTTTAGGAGCTTGATGTAGCAGTTTCCTCTGTGCAGGCTATTCCACTTGGACATTCTGAGGACTAAGTATGAGTGAGTATGATCATATAGTTTTGCGTTGGCCCATTCACCAGCTGCTTGGAAACCTAGACTAGTCCTTGCTCCAGTGACACACTTGATATAATGTTGTAAGGTTTGTGCATAAACAGGACCTCTGTCCCCTTCCTGGTGACTATTAAGGAAAAAATTAAGCTGAATTTGTTAGGACAGATATAAAATCACAACACCTCACTTTGTGGTTCCCAAAATAGCTAAGCAACTCATACAAAGTTGGAACAACTTTGAGAGAATTGAGTGTCTGTGACCTCATATTTATGGATCATCTCAGGAAGATAGGAGAAAAAGTTTCCTGAAATCAGGAGATTGGACAAAAGAAGGGGGAAAGGGACATTTAGACATCTAATGATTATTTAGAAAACCTGACCCTCTTCCCAGTTGTCTACATTCTTGTAGGAATAGAAATTAGCTTAATAAGTCAAGTAGTCCATTTCTAGCTATTGAAGGGATCAAAGTTTTGATCCTTGGAAGAAAGGATTTAGGCATCTAATTTGAGATGATGGTTTATGGTAGGACACAGCTGCTTACATCATACTCCCTGTAAGTGACAGGCCTGAGCACTGGACTGAGAAAACAGTGGGAAGCAAGCAAGGATGAATTCTTGCAATTGATTATGTTTCCTGTTAGTCATTCCGATAATATCATTCCAAAATCAATTAGGTTTCTTTACTCTCCTTTTTGGTCACAGAAATTTCCCCATGCATATGCAGAAATTACTGAAATTACCTTTACTATGTATTACCCACATTAAATATTATGGGCTACTTATAATTAAATGTTATTGAATGGCAATGCCTAGATCCTCTTCAGAGTTTAGTGCTATCTTTTTAAAACTTCTGCTACCAAGTAGTAAAGAAATTTAGCACAAAACTGCACCTCTCACAGGGCAGACTGGTTCTAACTGGATTTTTCTGCCTTATGCCAGCATGAAAAGCCCATAGGGAGAAGTTTTTCTGTCAGCTGTTTCAGAGGTCTGAACAAAAAGCAACACATAAATTGGTAAAAAGGCAAGAAAAAGAAACTTAAAAAAAAAAAGAGAGAAACCAAGTTAAAATAACTACATAATTTAGATACTGCTTAAGACAAGGAGTGACAAAGTGGAAGAAAAATGATATTCTGATGGAAGCAAAGGGCAGAGGGAGGGTCTTTTTGGAAGGAGAAGGCGTTTCAGCATGCAAAGTTACAGGGCTCCAGAGTGCTGGGCAATTGCCATCTTTGCCGCCAACAGAGCATCTTTGGCAGAGAAAAATAAACTGAGAGCAATAAGAGAGAGCAAGATTGAAAAGGTTCCAGGATCACTGAATTTGCAAGCAATATCCATGAAATTTGCTGCTGCCACGCTCTCCCAGAGAGAGTTTGCACCTCAGGGACTCCTCTGTGCTTATGCCAGCGCATGCAGGACAGACCCTTCAACACATCAGAATTGCTTCCCAGACAGCATCACAGCTGGTTGCTGGTTAACAGCTGTTTGTGCAACAGTATGGTTATTATTAATAAATTACAAATTCAGTAGGTGACTTCCACGCAGACTACAATAGTCTATGAAGATGCTAAATAGTCTCAGACCCAGGACAGACAAAAGTTTGGAGCCTCAGTGAGTGCACATTGACAGCAAGCTGTTGCCAGTCATTTTCTGAGTAGAGACTTTTATCTAAAGACATATTCTAGTTTTGCCCAGACCATGTTTCTCCAGCTCACTTGGTAGTAGGTAATACAGGAAACATTTATTTTCAAAAGTATGAGGTTTAATATTCACTGCTTCTATTGTTCCATAAAGCCTGCTATCAAGCCAATCTGAATTCATTTGGGACAGTTTGACAAATCCATACTGAAAGTAAGTATCCCTTCCCTTCTTTCAGATAAGCACCATGTTTACTTACGTCAGTCAGTTTGGATCAGGTGTGTACATAGTGCTCAGACAGATTTACATGAATGACCTGTGCTGAAAATACCCTGGTTTAGTTTCTGGTGGAGCTGTTTTGTGATGAGTGCCTTACACCCACCTTCATCTTCACAATGTCTCAGCTGTTTGGTGCAAGGGAAGCTGCTGGGAACAAGAATCACATTTGCTTTTGAGATAAAATTTTTAACCCAGCCCAATGAATAAAAGTGATGACAAATTTCCCAAAAACTTAGAGCCCAGAGAACTACAGTGCAGAAGAGCAGGAAGATTTGAACTCAGGTTCACTTTTAGCAACAGCAAAAGAAAAAGCAAAACCTCTTGATATTCTAAATCTTTTTCCTTCTTCTCTGGAGAAGGTGATCTGCACCAGCTGATAGAGCAAGGAAAATGGTCCTACAAGGTTGCTGCCATTGAAGGGGCTCTGCCAGGGGCAGGTTAGGCATCACCACTCTCAGATAATAGCTACAGAGTCTTTTTGGGAGTTATTCAGACAGGCACAAACTCAAATAAGTAGCTGGAGACCTGTCAGGTAATGCTCCTTGTGAGTCCTGTGCAGGCATCTCTAATGAAAGAATACATATACATCTTACAGGGATTAGAATTTGCTGGTGAAAAATAAAACCAGTGTTGCTTACACTGAGCCAGATGGAGGAAGAAATATAAAAGCATCCAGTTGGCTGATTTCTAAAATACTTTGGGACCATTCAGTCAATTTTCAATTTTAAAAGTGTTTAAATGCAACTCGATGCCTTCCTCAAGTATTTGCTCCCCATGTCCCCTTATAGCCATCTCCATATGTGAATACACCTGTAGGTCAAAACCAAATGTGAGTGTTTTAGAGCACACTTCAAAGTTTAAAGGTCAATCTACATACCAGCAAACCCATCCATTCCTTCCATTAGGTGATACCACCCTTGGGATTCCCACCTTTGAAAGTCACTTTTCTGGCTGGTAGAGATAAAACCCCCATGTGATTAACCATGTACATACAATGTAGGGCATCAGAGTCCCTAAATTACCTTAGAAATTTTGTTCTGTGCCAAGCAGGGGCTATAGAAGCTATCACATTTATCTGCTTTAGCCTCAGGACAGAGAGGAAGAATGAAGAAGATCTTGCCATGTATCACTGTTTTACACTTCCTTGCAGCTGTGGTGCGGAGCAGCTCGCTCTCCCCCGAGCAGCCTGAGCTTCACCTGCCTCCTCTGGGGGAAAAAGTGTTATACTTAGGAAAACAAAGCCCAGGGGAGGGAAGGTAGAGTCACAGCAACTTCTGCTCTTGCTTAATTCATGATGAGTTGCTACTTGGGATTACTAAACAGACTTTTTTGGCAGGAGCTTTAGAAGGGAACAGGTGGGAGGATGTACGAGGCCAAACGTGATCATTAGAAACCTCTGTCCTAAAGGGGAAAAAAAAAGGAGAGAAAAAAGGAAGAAGAAAATTAACAGGAAATAAAAAAATTCCTCTTCTTGAGGTAGTTTCATTTACTCCTTCTAAAAAAAGAATATAAAGAAAGAGCCTAGAGCAAATAACCTACCATAGACTTGAAGTAACAGCAAATAACTTCCATGCGGATATAATATCACATAATTGCTAGGGTAACAATTAATAGTTCTTTATGCAATACTTCAAAACATTTTTTAAATTAAAAACATTTCTTTGTGCAAGTTGTTCTGCTTTTCCCTTTCAAATCACTTGACTTCCATGCCACCTTTAGCGAGAGCTATAAATGCAATTTGTTTTCACCTGGCAACAAAAAGGAGCTGCAAAAAAGAAAACCTTCCTTCTGTGAGAGGACAGAAAGGTTGCAATATAGTAAATATTACCAATGGGGTTTTAAGCATTTGGTTTCAGGAGTCAGAGCAATTTGGCTTTCAATGAGATATTCGTCAGCACCAGGTATGAAGCTTTCCAAGACCTAAACTCCCACTGATGTGGGAAGAGGTGTGCTAGGAAAAGTTTGGTTAGGATGTGTGCTATCTGGATTATGTTTTGCTCTGCCCAAAAATAGCATTATATCCACAGTGGGAATGGGTATGAAGTGAAGCTGCTCTCAGTTGGTCAAAACAGTGTCCTAAAAGGAATTTAGGACTCAAAATATGTTATTTGCAGAATGAAGAGCAACACCAGAACATCCCAGGTAATCCAAATATCGCAGCACACAGGCAGGTTGCAGAGGGAGCTGCAGGTGCCTGTTTACCCAGGGATCCATAGCCTCAAGTCTGAAGGGCCAAAGTCTTCGTACTTTAGAAGTTCTCCTACCCCTTTCCAAGATGTACAGATAGACAAGGGTAATAATTGTAAAAATACTTCAATAAATATAAAATTGTCTTAGCTCATTCTTTTTTTTTTTTTTTTTTTTCCTTGATTGCGCTATGGAATCGTTTCAGTGGTAAAGAGAATAAGCAGGATGAGCTGCCAGAGCACCACAGACATCCACAAACCACCTATGGCTGTGTCAGGGACCATATGAGAACATCTGGAACAGCCTTACAGCTGCTCTGGATTGTGTTTGGGCAAAATACCAGTAGAAAAGCAAGCAGAAGTCTCCTTTGCTGACCCTAGATACAGGCTAAAGGTGGGAAAGAATATGGCTTTTAATTGTCAGCATAATTTAATAGTCTGTAAGATATGAACAATACAAAGTCAAGGTGATATGGGATTGAAATACAATACTAAGATATGTCACCTACTTTCCTGATGTATCGTTGACAGGGCAGGACAGCTTTAATTTAAATTAAATTTTAAGCCCTTTGGATTTGATTACATTGTGTCCCAAACACATATTTTTCACTAAGATGAAAAGATACTACTTTTTCCATTTGTGGTAAGAGAATTTCTTGTACTATCCCATGGATTCTAGTGTCTCTGGAAGTACTGAAAAGACAAAGACACCGTATTTTAAAAAGATTGGAAAAATGCCACATAACCTGTTCACAAAATTAGGGTAATTGAAGCAAGAATTTTCAATTATGTTAAGTCAGGCCTGTGTATTCAGGGCTTTGGGAGAAAGGGGTAGGGAATTAAGCATAATATATATAAGTGTAATCCCTTATGTGGATATACTCCAGGTTTAGATATTTTGGAAGAAGGAAGAACAGAATTGAGATTAAAGACTGTCTGCAGAAGAGTCACATTGAAACTCAGCAGCTTCCTTACAGATTTTGGATCCCAAATACAAACTTGTGTCAAGTGAAATGCTTGGCTGAGGTGTCGGTTGGACAGGATCTGAGGAATCACACACTGTGATGTATGAACAAAGAAACAGATTACAGACTCACAATGCTAATTGCCAAGGCCTCCAGTTACCATTCTCCATGTTTTGATGTATACTGTAGATTTATAATGGCCAAGGGCCTGATTCTCATTTACATCACCCAACAGTATAAAGAGAAATGACAGCAGAATAAAGGGACATGAATGCAAGTGAGAATCTGGCCAAATACCTATATCTTTTGAAGTTTTGGCTGGCACCCAGAAAAAATCTGGAGACTGAATCTTCCTGGTTATTATCCAGTTGCTGCAACCCAGATGTGCTCAAATGAGGGGACAAGCCCCAGCTTGGGGTAAAGACAGTCCCCGAGGGGTGGTGAGCCTGGCAGGAATTCATCGATTAAGCTGATGTTCAGCTGATGAGCCAGAGAGGTGGGGCTCAGGACCAGGCATGGGGGTAACCAGAAACATCACAGTGATGTAATCCTTAGACTGGTCTCCATCTCCCTCACAAGAAATCAGTGGTGATCTGAAAAACTGACCTAGTGTCCATGTACAGATACATCAAGCTGTGTCACATAACAAATTTCTCGAAAAAAAAAAAAAAAAAAAAAGGACTATTATAAAAGCTACTATTGTAAGGTAGAATGAAGCTTTACACACATTTGTGAAATGCTGCCCACTATGCTATGTAACAGCCTTTACAATAATTACTTGTTCAAAAGTGGCATTTTTCCCCATCTTGCCTAATGGATACAGAAATAGAATCTTCCAATCTCAAACATAAGCTGCACACACATAGTACTGCCTACTTCTCTTGGGAAATTATATTTTCTTCAAGGTAAAATTTTTATGAACTAAAAACAACTCTGATCTCATAGCTCTACTTGATAAGGCTCACATTAACCCTTTGCATGATGACACATATGGAAGATTTATGTGCTCTATCTGGTTTGTACATTAGATCTGAAGAAGGGCCTGCATATACAAAAACTGATCTATTTTTCCAGCTATATCCAATGTTGTGATGAGAGATACTAGCTCTTGGTACAAATCTTCATTTGAATCCTTAGAGGTCAATGCAGCAAAGCAAGAGGCTCATAGGTGTGCTGGGATCTCTGGCTGTTATAAAGCAAGACACGTAATATCAAATGCTTTCAGGTAAAATATATGAAACATGGACTATATGAAACAAGACTTATTTTTTTTAAATCCTGAGGGTCTGAATGAAAGCCCTGTTTGGTCAGTGGTGATGTCCTCACTGACTGCTCTGTTTACACTAACAGATTTTATTTTGGGGTTTGTTCTAGCACAGACTTCTTGTTTGACTAACTGTACCATAGAATCATAGAATGGTTAGAGTTGGAAGGGACCTTAAAGATCATCGAGTTCCAACCCCCCTGCCATGGGCAGGGACACCTCCCACCAGACCAGGTTGCTCAAAGCCCCATCTAACCTGGCCTTAAACACCTACAGGGATGGGGCATCCAGAACTTGCCTGGGCAACCTGTTCCAGTGCCTCACCACCCTCACAGGAAATAATTTCTTCCTAATATACAATCTAAATCTCCCCTCTGTTAGTTTAAAACTGTTACCCCTTGTCCTATCACTGCACTTCCTGACCAAGAGTCCCTCTCCAGCTCTCCTGTAGCTCCCTTCAGATACTGGAAGGCTGCTATAAGGTCTCCCTGGAGCCTTCTCTGTACCTTTTTATAGATTTTTAACTGTTGTGAATATCATCTGGGTGGTAGACAAGTGAGTATATATTCCTAGTTTGTTTATTATGAGTCAAGGAACAGTTTGCAAAATCAAACATTCATAAAATCCAGAGAAATCCAAATCTTGGGTTTTGGCCATGACCCAGATCTTGTTTACAGGAGGAGGCTATCACATACAGAGAGCTTGACTCATGTTCAGAAGGGTAAAACAGCAGGATTTCTGTCTTTTGCTTTAAGATAAGATCCCAACAAGAATTAAATGGGTACATGTGGCAAATTTAGTAACCATTGAAGACCCAGAAGAACAGAACTTCTGTGCTCTGGCAACAATTTGTTTCTACGTTACCTTATAAGACACTAAAATAAGCTTAGAAAGTGGCAGAACCTATATTTTGATTTTCATTTCTCCCATTTCCATGTAGCTTCACAGTCAGTTGTCTCACACTAAGTACTGCCATTCCAGCCACACCTGTGCCTGGGTAGTGTGGCTGCAGATTATTTGACAAGAGTTATATCTTGATCTTAACTTAAATTAAGAGTGTGAGAAAGTGCCATCCTCTCTAGGTACTGGAATGCCCTTCCCAGCCTTTGCATTATCTAGAAAGCTCAGCATACCCTTGCATACTGGAAAGAAGCAAAGAAATTAATGAAAAGTTTCCTAAAAGAGCTTTATATTCATTCAATCTTTATCTCCTCTTTTTTGAAGTGCTTTAGTAAGAAGGAAAAGCCCACCAAAACTTCAAAATTAACATTGGATTATAGAGGATGAAAATATTTTAGAAGTCATCTGTCCCAAGGGAAAAACAACTTATGGCAGTTCTATCATCATCTCAACAGTTATTTAAAACATCTAATGATGAAGACTCAACATCCTTCCTAGAAAAGCCTCTACTGTTAGAATTTTCTTACCATTACAAAATAACTCCTAAGATGTAACCAGAGTCTTGTGTACTGTGCTATAAGCCCTTTATATCTTGTATCCTGCAGTCATGAAGCACAGATGGAAACAAGCTTCTAATATTTGTCCTTCCTTGTCCCTCCTACCCCCAAGCTTTTCTCCTTTAGCTTGATAACCTTGGTTCTGTTTATCCTTCCTCGTGGGATATGCTGTCTGGTTCTTTGATCACTGTTGGTGTTTTCTTGCAGCTGGCCTGCATCACTCTGGAAATACAGTGCCATGACTGGGGACAGCCATATCTTGTCATCGCAAAGTGAAATGGAAAGATCAGTTGATCATTTAATCATTTTACTTCTAACTCCATATTTCAGCCACTTTTTCTTGCAACAGCATGAAATACTCAGCTTGTGCAGCACATACATACAGAAGGCAGATCCTTCCCCAAATAAGTACTTTGTCATTGTTACCTTTAGTCTACTTCTTTAGGTTAAGAGTCCTACCTTTTATTGTTCAAGTTTTGACTGTGATTTTCCTGATTACTTCTGCAGCTTGTCAAGATCATTTTGAATACCAGCTCTGTCCTACAGTGCACCTGTAGACTTCGTGTCATCTGCAAATTAATAAGCATACTCAATATTCAATCACAGATATAGCAATGACAAATATTGAACAGAATCAGACATAGAGGAAAAATCCTACTGAGTATTCAACATCAGCTTCCTTTTTTAATGGTGAATCATTGCTAACAGCTCTGTGAGATGATTTTTCAAACATTTGTGTGTCATCCAAGTGCCATAAAAATCATATCCTCTGAGTTACTAATGAGAGTGGCATCTGAAATAGTTTCAAATTCCTCTTACTGTTTTTATGACACTGCTTTTCACCGCTCACTAAGTCTGCTTCATATCACATAAAGAAGTGACAGTTTTGACATGAAACTGTTGACAAAGATATGCTGGCTAATAGTCATCTCTGAGAATTTGTACATTCATCTCTGGTATTTATCAGTTTTTCAGCTTTTTCGAGGGTTCTCAGCTTGTTTGACTCTTTATGAAATTATTTATTCAAGAAATTAAGTTAGATAGGCTCTCTCTTGTATTTTCTTTTGGATTTAAGTTCCTTTTTTAAAAAGTAGATGCTTCTTTCCAGCCCTGTGGTTCCTTCCCCAGCTGTCACATATTCTTAAAATGTCACCCACAATGATGCCGGGACTGCTTCAGACTATTTTTTCAGTATACTGTGTAACAAGTGCAAAATTCAGTCTGGAGGTTTATGCTAAAGTTGACCATGACTCCACATGCTCATTACAAAATAAACAGGAACCTTCTGAACTCTAAGCATGTGCAACCTGAGCTATTTTCTCACTCCTCTCTGTTCTGAACTTTCTTCCCTCCATATGTGACCTAAGGCAAGAAGAAGCCCAGGTCCTCATACCCCATGTCCATGAGTTTCTTTGAAAACACCACAGCAGAAGAGCTCTGCTCTCATGGCATAGCTTAGATGCCTGAACGTTCATCCTTATGTCGCTTCTTTGCCTAAAAGATGGTGAGCCAGTGGGCTGAGGTGTACAGTTAGAGAGGCAAAAACTATTCAGAGTGCTCCAAATCCTGCAAGGAGGAGGAATTGAATCCTTGCCCTTGGTCTTCCTGTAGCCAGCAGGTCTTTCTACTGACTGAACCATGTTTTGTGTGTCACAGTTTGAGGAATCCTGTGAATACTCCATGACACAGTTCCAGATGTTCCCTCTGCAACTAGTAGCCTACAAATTGGTGTAATCAGACTCAAAGCAGAAGCATGTTCATAACACAGCTTTCTTTTTGACTTCTCTGGTTCCCTCTGTTCATGTATTTCATCTGGCTGCCTGTTCCGCTGCAGCTGCCATTTCATTTTTCTCCAGAACAGAAAGTAAAAGTCATGTTCAGAGTGTTTACTCAATGTTTATTAGCAGACCGCAATGCTATCTTTGACTCACACCGCTGATAGAGAAGTTTTTCCTAGCAGACCTGGCCCCCCACACACTGCTCTCCTGTCATTCCCAAGGGGTTTGCTCTTTTCTTGCTCCCTACTAATGTCACATCATCCTTGTGCTCATTTCCTTCGTCTGGGGACAGGGGCCAAGGCTGGCTCAGGTGCAGCTTTCTCACAGGGCTTGCCCGTTGTCCTCCTCCTGCCTGATTCATTCAGATGTCACAATCCAATGTTTTTGAAACCCTAGTTTTGTGATCACCATGGCAGCAAGTAAAACGTCACCGATGCTGCAACAAGTGAATCAGGCAAGAGAAGGATATAAAAAGGCAAAGCTACTATTTATACACAGACATTACGGTAATCAGCAAAGCTGAGAACACTTGTGAAAGGCAGTCACCAGACACCCCACCCATCACCTTGGGGTATTCTCCAGTGGGTACCAGGAGCACTCCCCTCCCACCCACCAGGCTCCCCATGCAGCATTTATTTAGGGAGCTTATGTGTTCCCACAAGGGACAACTCGCACACTGGGAGAACAGGAAAAAAGCAGCTGACTTGAATAACTGTGAAAGCTGCCGAGAGTGGCTGAGCTCAGAGAATGTCTTGGCCAGGGGCAGGTTTTGGGAGCACAGAAGTGTCCTGCTGAACTCGCGGCTGTCTTGTTTCATGACATCTGGCTCTGAGTTTTTTGTTTCCATTTCAAGTACTCCCTGATCATGATGGAGGGTGTTTTCTTTCTGGTGTCATCATCTTAAATGGTTAAAACATGTAAATCTGCAGAGGGAGAAGGAAACAATTTCTTTTCAAAATCTGTTCTTCTCACTTCAACTGGTGTAGTATTGGAGCAACTCCACCTGAACCCATAGCATTCTTACTGATTTATAGCAGGACAAGTCAGAACCAGGCCAGCTGCCAGTCAAAAGAGCTGTTTCAAATCTTTTCCAAAGTTTTCCATTCCTCCTATAAATTTCACCTGTGACACAACACATTTATCTCACAGCGTTTGTATGACAGTGCTGCAGTGGCCTGGATGGGACAGCCCAGAGGTCCATCCCAGTGCCGGGTCTCTGTGCTTCTCAGCAGGAATACCATCAAAAGAAAGGAGAAGACTAAAGAGGAAAAACAACAGTCCTCTCGTACGCAGCCAGTCTCATGGGCTTCTCTTGGAAACATCTTTAACTCAGAGCAGTCTCCCCTCCAAAGCAACTGCAATTTGACAGGGCTGATAAGTCAGGCTTATCAGAAAAGGGTGGCTATTAGCTAAAAACAGCAGTTAAAACAGATAAAAGTTAATGTTTTTTTAAAAAAATAAAACAGAAGGAGATTACAACTGTCTTTTTCATTATTATTGCTGATAGAGATACTAAGAGAACCTGATAGAAATTGAGTTGAATTGGCAATAGCCCAAATCAGAAAAGATTATGTGATATCATTATCTTCTGATTAAAAAAAACAACCATATGTGAACACACACAAACCAGAAGAGTTTCCAGTGTTAAAAGAAATAAGATTTTGATTCTGACGTGCCAGTAAGCATAGGAGTGGTCCATTCTGAATGCAGATCTTGTGTTTATTAAAACAAAATCTTCTTGGATAAATAATACAATGATCATGTGTTTAGGCAAACAACTTCTGTCCTGAATTCCAGGCAGAAGAGCTCATTTAGATGTCGCTCAAGCTGACATTGACTTGAATGGAGTTTTCATTGTTTACAATAGAATCACAGAATCACACAGTGCCACAGAATTTTCATGACTGGAAAGGACCTCTGAGATCATCGAGTCCAACCTTACACACAAAAAAAACCCCCTACAATCTTGGTCACTAGAGCATGCCCTGAAGTGCCACATCTATGTGTTTCTTGAATATCTCCAGGGACGGTGATTCAACCACCTCCCTGGGCAGGCTGTTTCAGTGCCTGAGCACTCTTTCAGTAAAGTCTTCCTAGTATCTAATCTAAACGTCCCCTTGCCACAACTTCAGACCATTTGCTCTGGTCTTGTCGTTATCAACTTGGGAGAAAAGGCCAACAGTGAGCTCTCTACAACCTTCTTTCAGGTAGAGGGCAATGAGGTCTCCCCTCAGCCTCCTGCAAACTAAATATGTCAGTTCCCTCAGCTTCTCCTCGCATGACTTGTTCTCTAGATCTCTCACCAGTTTGGTAGGACTATAGCCCCATTCCTCTCAAGTTATATTAAATTATTTTAGGAAAAAATAAGTCAATTGAGATAAAATGTCCTTCAGCATCAAAGATGATGGAATCAAACCTGCTATCTTTAATGCCCTTTGTTTTCCCCCTTGCCTTCCCCTAGTCCCAACTATAATAAACACATCTTTTATGTTTTTCATCCTAGAGTGATATAGTAGAATGGATGCCAAATGGAGGGAAATCTGCCAGCAAGCAATTAAGTGCTTAGGTTCTGGATGAGATGTTAATGTGCCATAGACAGTTAGAATTACCAAGCTATACCTCTGTCTGTGAAGAGATTAGAAACAAAATCATGCTAGATAACTTTGAAGGTGCAGCACTTCAAATGCCACCGCCAGGCACTGGCCAAACTGGCTCTAGCACCTATGCAGAAGGTTGATGATGAGGGGGCATTCCTGCACTGCATACACAGCCCAGCCTATGCCAGCAACATTGCACTGCAAGGGTGGAGGAACACAGGAACCTGCCCATACACAGTATCTGTAACTTCAGCTCCACAGCTACATGGTGGAGCTGCAAAGGTTCCCGTGTGCTCTGCCAAACAGCAATAAATGCATGAAAGCAGACTTATCACTAGTCTTAAACTTAATATCTGTCTTGTCTAATGTAGTTTGATGCTTCTCTGAACAGGGTTAGGGTATATCTGTATATTAATTTACTCTGCCTTTGCAGCCACATGGAAAAGTGTGACTCTGAAGGAGAAGCCATGGGGCACAGCAGTGAGTGAGGTCAGTTAGCCCTGTGGCACAGGGGATCACTGCTGCTCTACAGTAATGGCAGAGCACACAAAGTCTTAGCTGTGCTGTTGGGCCTTTGCAAGAATCCTTTGTTCTTCAGTTCTTTGACTATTTTTTTCCCCCTATCACAGGACAGGCTTGCAAGAGCAAGCAGATAGACAGACAGTTAGAGTACTTGCTGTGGTTGAACATTCTGCTGCAGTGAGTCCTTTTACCCAAGAGCCTCAGTCAGGCCTGTGACCCCAAAAAAGACATTAGTGGAATTTATGTCTGCCCTCCTAACGTTGTGGCCTGTGAGCACGATTCCATATATACACAAGAGCTTTCCTGTTTGCTGTGCAGCTTAAGGAATGTGTCTGGTAGAGACATCCTTCCTGGGAACACTTCAGTGAAGGACATCCTACTTGACTGATGAGATGACAGAGGGCTGTAAACACTGTCAGGGGGAGAGATCTTGATTGAGGACTTTGAATGGTCAGTTCCAGAATAGGAAGTGAAGGAACCCTCAAGTGCTCAGGAGATAAGGGACTTCAGACCACTCCACAAAAGCGAAAAGTGCACTCCATAAAAAAGTAAGCAGCTATGGTTTTTTGGATGTACATAGTGCTTATTTATCATAGTGCTTATCTTTTCTTAACAAGGAAATCTTTTCTTAACAAGGAAATTCCTACTGATATCACACAACTTTGTACAACAAATTTTATCAGTGAAATTAAAATCTCTATTTAAAACACTTGCATGAGGTTTTTAACTTTGTACAATAAAACATCAAATGCTTCAGTAGGAAGTGAGGCCCCCTCAGAATCTGACAACAAAATTTAAATGTTTTTCTCAACTTCTGTGACTTGGTCACATCTGCAGGATATCTTCAGCATCTCTTTTTTTCTACAGATCAGCTTGCTCCTCAAACAGAAACATAACGTGCCTTTTATATCTGTTAAGAAAGATAACAAGGAGGATTTCACTCAGATTTGTAGGACTATCTCACCTGGGTGTTGTCACCAGTGTTGATCTCAATTCTCAGGCTCTTTTCTACAGCAAATTCTGTTCTTTTTACGTGTGACTGTTCAGTTACATCAGTTGAATCGTCACCGCTTGCTCTGATACTGGCTTCCCACCTTTCAGCAGCCAGTCAGAGGGTATCACCTGGTAACTTATGTTTTCCATTGTGTATTTGCACTCTGGTAGATCTGAAGCTATCAGTTTCAAGGCTCACGTGATCTTCTCTAGCTGTCCTACACCTGGTTCTAAGGTGAATCCTCCAAGTTCTTAGAAGGCCTTCCATACCTTTTCCTTCTCTTTTTTTTTTTTTTTTTTTTTTTTTTTTTTTTTTTTTTTTTTCCCCTATATGCTTTATGTGCAAATTTTAGTGGTATCTTCCTTTTAGTTACCTGGAATCCTTTTTCTCAGTTATTTTCTCAGGGACATTGAAAAGAGCTACAACTTTAAACCATTTTAACTAACTGTATGGTATGTTTTTTTGTCTTGTTTTCTCATACAATTAAATACTGTGATCCTTTCCATAAGGAACCAATGAATTACTCATTACCAAGTTAGTGAATAAGTTACTGCACTACAAAAGCAGTGAATACCTTGTTTTACTAAATTTCTCCCTGAAATTAAGGATTTTTATATACTTCTGTGAAAACAACCATTTTGATGTGCTATAATCAAACTGAAAATTAATTGAAAGAACTTCCATGCTGCTGAAGACAAGCAGGACTTGGCATTCAGAGAGAGTGAGAACCACTGAGACATAGGAGAAGCCTGAAAACCAGACAATCAACTCAAATTGCTACATAATAGCCGTTATTTAATTCTATTATGCTATACCCGATGTTTCATCATTTGGTTATTTTATATAATTTTTTTTTCTTTCTGTGTCAGTTAATTATTTTTGTCTGCTTTTTGGTTATATTAGTGGATGAACAGGTGTTATGTTATTGTGAATGTATTTTTTCTATTAATTATTTCATTGCAACTGTTCTTCAGGAAACACACTAGAAATGAGAAACAGGAATTTTATATTCAACAAGGTAAAATAGAGGTGCCATATTCTCCCCACAAGCAAAATCGTAAGTTTACCTATTTAGCCTGACATTATGGTCAGATGATGTTGATGCATGCGAAGGATTATATTGCCCTGAGAGTATTTTCACATAAACACGGTTCAGTGGATTTCCAATGCCAAATTACACACAGGTAAGTACAGTATGCAAACTGTTGTCCCATTAATTTCTTGATCAACTATGGCCAGAATTTCTCCTGCTGTGAGGCTCAGAAAAGCATCTGCTGTAACAGCACTGACCATTCCTGCTTGTTGTAGAGCACCAGGGGTTCTCTTGAGGTTTATGTATTTATACATTTTCCTTTTTCTTTCCATTTACACTTTTCTTTTGAAGAAGAGGTGACATGAGATAACTGGGCATCTTCTACCCATGACCAGTGAAGTCCACCTTTGTCTCCCTGGCATTAGACTCCAAAATTAATCCGCTCACAGAGACCCTTTCTGAGATCCACAGGTTGAGAGTCAACTGGAGAAGTTGGTATAATCCATTATGCTTAATAATAATAATCCGTTATGCTTAGTTTCTGCAAGACTAAAGAGGTTTCCCAATCTACCTGCCTTTTCTATAGCCACTGCTCCCTCCAGAGGGACATTGCTGAAGGACCTAGAACAGGTGGAACTTATCATTTGTTGCAGATCTGCATACAAATGGTATCCATACAGGATCAGGAGGGAATATCCAGCACACAGAGTTTGCTTCACAATGAACATGAAATGGCATGCACTTTCCTTGAACCACACTTGGAGAGAGGAAGAATTTTAAAGCTCAGTTAGCAACTCAGAGGAGGTGATGTAATTTGTTTTGGTGATATTTCTCAGTTATCACATATTTAAGGCTGGCAGTTTTAAATGATTTGTGGTGAACAAATGGACTTTAATCAAATTTCCTATTTAAAAAATAACTGAATCAGGTACAGCAAGTTGACAGAGACATATGTAAGTTTAATTGGGGATAATACTCTGTATAATGCTGGTTGGAATACTTACTTATCATTTGTGCACAATTGTTCAGCACAAAGAAAAGCTGCCAGAAAACATTTTTTTTTTCAATTGTTTTTGTCTTTTTTTTTTTTTTAGCTGACTTTTGGAACTGTTCATTTCGAGGGGTGGGAAGAAGATATAAACACATGTGTCCAAATCATTCAGTATTTACAAAATGGGTTTTTAAAAAGGTTTAGAATCTGCAAAGAACACAAACTAATGGAGCTGGAGCTTCAGCGGTGCTGGGACAACCACAAGGAGGATAAGCTTGTGAGGGAGGCGTTCAGCCTCCCCAAAAGCCAACTGCAGAAGTCAACCCAGTTGCTGAACCTGTTGCTAAAAGCAGGGCAGTGGGCTGCAGTCCTCTGCCCTCTCCCCAAGGAGCTGCATTGCTGCAGCTCAGGTTCAGCTCAGAGGAAAGCTCCTCTTACTTTTCCTCTCCTGCCTCCTTCTTACTCTAAGTTGGACCTTGCCCTCCTTCTTGCCTGGGTTCCCACAACACTGCAAAGCCTCATCACCACCTTGACCCCTCACTGTCCCTAGCCTGCCTGGCCCCTCCTTGGAACAGATTCAAAGCCTTTTGGCAGGACGCATCTGACAACAGGAGAAGAACATTTTCTAACTGAAGAACTGATGAGCTCTTTGGGACATTTCAAGTCTCTGAACAGACAAATTCAAAAGAAGACCTCTGTGTACTATTAAGACGTTGTGCAAAATGTAGCTCCTCAGCCTCCCACTCCCCTTCCTCATCTGCTCCCTAATTCTGGAATTGCCTAAAATTTCAGATGCTTCTCCCAGTAAAATTCCCCAGACACCAAAATGTCTATTGCTGGTCACACCCCAAATTGCATAATTCCTGACAGCACTGAGAAGTCGCTCATGGCTGAATTTTGTCAAAATTTATAGCCTAAGCATTTCTCTCGTGTTTAGCAACACAGCACCGGGTTTTCTGAGCACACTCTGCCAGAGCCTCACACAAAGCAGAGAGATAAGATGATGCTACACTCCTTCTTCCGCTTGACCCCAGAAGTCAGGTCACCTAGCTAAGACTTGGGAAGAGTTATCAGGAGGACTGAAGGAATTGTAATTTCTCCTACTCTGCAAAGAAATCCCTGTAGTATTAGCACCACCCAGTACAGCACACTAACATACTTGCTTTTACAATACATGACATTGTTAGGAGCCGGATAGCCACCCCATTCACGCAGTCTGCATCTGACTCAACGGTGAAACGCAAATCCTTAATCCTGTTATAAGTCATGAACTTTCCAAGTAACTGCAGAGCATCAGAGCCTAGGAAATACTCCATCTGACTGACTTCAGTTCTCCTGTTGAGGCACTGGCACAGCTCTCTGCTTTAGGGTACATAGTGCCCAAGAGCCACGAGGATCTAGACCACTTCTCACATTCCTGCTCTTTCTCTAGACCATGATTTGCCATAAAATTAAATCAACGCAGAAACTAGGACTCTGAATTCAGTGGGTAGAAGTGCCTGGGAGCTAGGTTCTCCAATGTCTATGGCCTTTCATGGATCTAGGCCTCCCTTCCAGTGCATTTTTGAAAATGACATTTCAATCTTAAACAACACATGGGTGCAGTTCAGCATTGAGAAATAGGGCTAAATCCCCTTCACTGCTTTTGGACAGCTGATTAGGCAGTAATTTGCATTTTTATTTAGTGTTTTCATCGCATCATTTGCATTTGCACTCAGATTCTTTCAGCATCTGGTTATGTGACATTTTTGAACATGTTGTCCATGCACTTTTTCATTCTGTAGATGAATTCCCAAGAATGGTGGGCCAGAACAAAGGTTCATGAAGATTGCCACACCAGGTTGGCTTCAGCAAGAAACCTTTGCTTTCTGCCTCCATTATCTGACCCCATAGTATCTTACAGACACCTTTGCCGTCGATGCCGCTTCATGCCTACTTCAGACAGAGATGAGGTTGAGAGATTAGGCCTCAAAGGTCTAATCTTCCATTCTATTATGCAGATTTACGTGAAGACAAATGTATTGAATGCCAAATTAACACACTGAGTTTTACACACAAACGCATGAAAATGAATGGAGGTATTTTACCTTTCACTTCCAGAGCTGCTGTTCAAGCTAAGCATGGGGCCCATCATGAGAGAAATATTTGCTGAGATGATACTGTTGTTCTTAATTCACTTTGATTTATTGGAATCCTTGCTCTTGTTTCATGTAACCTTATCTCCCTCTGCCCTGCGTTTCATCTCCTTTTGTCTGCATTTCTCGAGATTTCCCATCACCAGTCAGAGGGTAGGTTTGTTTGTAGTATGAATGAGTTTCCGATGTTAGTTTTATTTAGCTCTGTACTGCTGTGTATTTGGTCCAATTGTTTCTTTTTTAAAATATGCTTTTAGTTTGGTCTTATTATCCAGTCCTTTGTGGTATATAATTATAGGTCTTATTGTTAAAATCCCCAAATCATAGAAGCATTAGTAGGAAGGGGCCTCCAAAGTTTGTGATCCAACCTTCCACTCATAGCAGGAATACTGGCAAGCAGATAAAGTCAGCTGTACCTTTGCCTAACACAGCATTGAAAACAGGACAGACTTCATAACCTCTCTGAATAACCTGTTAATTTTCTGCACTACCCTCCCAGTAGAAGACCTTCCCTTGATCCTCATAATGTAGCTCAGACTGAAGTTTGCTTTGTTTCCAGTCAGAGTGCAACAGTGGCTCAGGTTCAACCTGGCATCAACCACCATGATTCGTCACTGAGCCAGCCACTTCCCAGACTACAGCAAAGTGGGGGGCTATTCCCCTAGATGCACTTACTAACCCTCATGGTTTTTTTCCTGATGCATTCAACTTTACTCAGTTGCTAGACTGAGGGGTCATGTCAATCATTCCCCGTAGTTCAGTGTCGTCACACACATTTGCTGAGCGTGCACTCTCTGCCTGGGTTGCTGATGATACTGAGCAACATGTACCTCAGGATCAGCATCTGGCATACTCTCCCATTACTGATACAACAGGATCCACAGTGAGACCTCACCATCATAACCCAAGACAAGATTCAAAGCCTAGCAAGGCAAATGGGCATGTCTTCAATGATTCTGCCAATGGACCAGTGGTTGGGGTCCTCCTAGATATGATTAAGCTTTGGCTTTTAGCTCCAAGCTGCTTGAGCACAGGCAAGAGCAGTTTCAAGCAATTATCCTCACGATCAAGCCACAGACAAAGGAACCTTTAAGATTTGGACAGAAATTTAACTCCTCTGGGCTAAGGGCCAAATATTTAGTGACTAGAGGCACCTTGTGCCAAAACACATCTTTACCTATTATAGAAGGTGATCAAATGAATAGTACACTAGAGCTCAGCTATTCCTGAGTGAAGTGTGGAATACTGTAAGATTACATTTTGTTCATTAACAGCTAAAGTACTATGTTACAATTACAAGTGTCTGAGAGTTTTGCCACTCGATTAAAAGTAAGGGGAACATTACAGCATAAATCAATAAGATAACAGCTAACGCATCATATTTCAAAGTATCCTTTTTTCATTTATTTTTAAGAACAAGTTAGTTTTAATTCTTTATAGAATCATAGAATCATCTAGGTTGGAAGGAACCTTTAAGATCAAGTCCAATCGTTAACCTACCACTGCTAAAACCACCACTCAGCATCACACCTACCCGTCCTTTAAATACCTCCAGTGATTGTGACTCCACCACTTACCTGGGTGGCCTGTTCCTATGTTTGATAATCCTTTCAGTGAAAAAACTTTTCCTAATATCCAATCTAAACCTCCCATGATGCAAATTGTGGCCATTTCCTCTCATCCTGTTTCTTGTTACTTGGGAGAAGAGACTGACCACCACCTGGCTACAACCTCCTTTCAGGTAGTTGTAGAGAGGGATAAAGATATTTTCCTGGAAAGAAAGTCTTCTTTTGTATTGTGAAAAACTTCATTTATCAGGGACAGCCCTATGTTACGCTTGGGTCTATAAATTGCCTGTGTCACTTTGATATTCCCTACACTTAAGCACATATAATTTGAAAAAATGTCTAAGTTAAAAAGAATGAGGCCCTGCTTTTATGTGTGTGAATTCATAACGTAAAATAAAATACAAAAATGCATATCTGTTACTCATTTGCCATTAAAAACAATATGAGATAGAGTGCAACATCTCTACACAACATTGTGAATCCCTGCTTGCATCGTGAATCCCATTTTGTGTATCAATTGCTTGACCTTAATAATAACAGCCTTTTGTATTCCACTGTGGGGAAACAGAAGACAGAGGATGCTTGGTAGCAGGTTATCAACATGAGTCTTGTCAAAGCTACCTTGAGTAACAGAGACAGTTCTACAGTGATTTGTTGGGATGGGTCCATCTGGTGGCCAAAATAAAGCTATGTAAAAGTTTGGCAAAAAGATCAGCAAAAGATAGTTAAATTCAAGAAGGAAGTCTGACTGACAAAAGAGAGCATCCAGACCACATGCCAGAAGACCAACCTGGAGGAAGAAGAAAGGGAAGTGAACCCGCCAAGCCTAGGACACTCTCCAAGGGAAGACTCACAGGAAGAATGAGGTCAGAATTGGAGCAGGGAGTGGGGAGTCTAGGAAAGGGGTCTGTAACTTCTCTAGCACTTCTGTTGTTGTTTTTTTATTCATAAAAGTAAATGTGTTTGAGAAACTCTTCTGATAGTACTGTCTGCCTCATATATCTGGCACACAACCACTGAAAATTCTAATCAAGAATACTGAAATACCCGATTTAACACAGGCTTTAAGGGTGCATATCCAAAAAGGCAGAAATTCCACATTCCAGAAACACCTTGGAAACCTGGACTAAGCAAAACTGACCTGACTTTTCCCAGGCCCACTTGGCTCATGAGTACGTGGGATTCAGCAATGATTCACAGAGCACTGGTATTCATCCAGAGCCAAGCTGCGACTCCTGCACATCATGTTCCCTGGATGGATACACGACCTACGCCAGTCAGTTAACAAGCTGAAAGCATCATTCAGCTCGTTGTTACACTGCAACAAAGTTGGGTGAGGCTTCATGGGACTGTGCCAATTTACAGCCACTGCGTTATGGCCCCACTGAGATCACCGGGGCGAAAGATTTAATTCTATTGCTTCAAATCAGCTTGAATTTTTTGATTATTTTCTTTTTAGTAAGATTAGTTACTGTGAACACTTGGGCTTGAAGCCAGAAACTCTTAAAAAACGGAACTAAAATAGAATAGTTGACAGTGCTGCATCATCATCACAGGCAACGACAATCACACTAAGATAAATTCTTCTCTCTACACCATCTTTTATTAGAATATCATCTTGACTTTAAGATCTTAGCACTTATCAAGGTTCCCCATAAACCACTTCCCCAGTACTTTGGTACTTTTTGGTAGTGTGGTTCTACACCATAACCAATACTATCACACCTGACTTTTTGCTTTACAGTAAGTTTATCCATGTAGAAATGGACATTTCTAAGGAGTTCATGGTTGCTGAACAGATCTTGGAAGGTACACTGAGCTGCAGGTATTCCTAAATCCTATCCTATGAAGCCATTCATGCACTAAAGAAGTTGAAAATGGCTACTAGTCTCCCAAATTAGTTTTATCATAGAGAGAAAGAGGTTGCTCAGAATGCTTTTATTGGGGTTTTGTTTTTCTGTTTTTATTTTGTACATTTCCTTTGGAACATCATCAATGAAGCTCCAAAAGACTGCTTATATGCTAGATAAGGAAAATCTATCCTATTCTTACACTGTAAGTAACATTAAACTATATCTACAGCATCCAGGTATTTCCTGGAGCAACACACACCTGAGACAGATTTTGCCTGCCACAGGGTGTCACTTTTATATCGGCAATGGAGAGGAAAGTGATTTTCCTGATCTGAACATAATACGACTTTGCGCAATGCTAAAATCTGTGCCCTGGAGAAGAAACAACTGTGATATAAACACCAAACTGGCTGCCAGTTGGCTCTGCCTGCTGAAACAACAAAAGCAAATCATCCCTTCCAATGTAATCTTTACCTCAGGAAGGGTGGAGAGAAAAAAAAGAAAAAAGAAGGTGAAGATTTTTCCACCCTTTATAATCTTTTGGTTCCTCTGCTTTTTCTTCATATTTGTCCTAACAACAAAATTAATTATGTTCCCTTTTCTTTAACAAAGAAAAGGTTGGTTTTTTAATGAAGAAGAGAATTGTGAAATAAAATTTTGATGGCTAACTAGGTCTTCTTTAGTACAAAGGAGACACATAGCTAATAGTGATTTTCAAATAAAAACTCATTTGAAAAAGAATGGCATATTTTCTTTGAGTTTAATAACGGGGTTTTTGTTTTGTTTTGTTTTCAGGTACTTAATTTCTCTTTGTCTTTAGTAGGGAGAAACTTTTCTCTTTCAAAAATCCAATACACATCATTTAGACCTGGCCAGTGATAAGCAGTGGTGAAACCAAGCAGGATAATGCCAGCTATGGTCTGCAGGTGCTCAGGGTTTGATACCTCCCAGGTCCATTGCTATAGCCTGGCAGGAGGTCTGGAAAACCTTGAAAGCCCCAAGCCCCAGATGATGGAGACAGGGCCAGAAATCCAGCCCACCAGTACCACAGCTACTGCTTAACCCAAAAGAGCAGCTGATAGAAATCAGCCGCTTGGGGCAATCTTGTTTTGAAAATAGGGTTCTTCACATGCTATGTTTTGGGTTTGACAAATGTAAAAACCCCCAGGGAGAAACAATGTTTTTTCCTAGATCTCTACCAACTGCCTAGTAATTTTTAGCTATGACACAGACATTGACATACATGCCCAGAGAAGCTGTGGATGTCACATCCCTGGTAGTGTTCAAGGCCAGGCTGGATGGGGCTTTGAGCAACCTGCTCTAGTGGGGGGTGTCCCTGCCCATGGCAGGGAGGCTGGAACTGGGTGATCTTTAAGGTCCTTTCCAACTCTAACCATTCTATGATTCTATGTTGGTCTTTTGCTGCAAACAGCAAGAAGTCTGCTGCCTCTCTGCTCTTCTGCATCTTTGTGTTATAATTTCCACCTTTTGGGGCTTCTCTTACCAGGAGATTTCCCCTGCCTTAAGGAGACTGAATACATAACATTTACTCCAAAATAATGAATGCAAATTAAACAGAAGATGGCACTCTTCAGTGATGTTCAAAACAAACTGAAGATTCATGTCTGACACCTATAGCTTAAGAAACATTTTCAGGGAATCCACAGAATAAGTTACCAAGACTACTTCTGAAGTCTTACTGCTGCCCACCCTTTTTATTTCAAAACAGTTTTGGAAGATATGGAAATGCCAGACATGGATTTCACTACAATTGTACCCCAAATACCTGTTGCAATGATGAACTTACTTAATGTGAAATAGCCTGTCATGTGCAATGGTGGATACAAATCCACTATATATTCATACATGCACCCTGTTTTCAGAAAAGAACTTTTCTCCCAGCACTAGCTAGTCAGTTAGCTAATGCTGGGACCATTAGCCACAGGGCCGGGGTAAGGAGCTTTGGAATGTCTTTAACCAAAATTACATGTAAATTAACTCAATTTAAAACAGAAAAAGGAAGAAAGAAAAGAAAAAATTGCCACCAAGGCCTCAAAGGTTTTGTTTGGTGCAAGTCCATTGAAGTAATTGTTGCTCTATTTTCATCAGGTTGTCTGAAAGGACTCTCACTGCAGCGTGAAGCCAGCTTTGAGCAGGCTGTTTGAGGCAGTTTGACAAAATTTTGTGCCACAGCAACCATTAGTCCAATTGTGAGTGGGTAAGGTGGTGGTTATGACCTCACAGCCCTTATACCCTCCAATCTGATTCATATGCCAGTCGTATCGAGTAGATTCATTTCTACCTCTTGCAGCTTTACACTTACTTGAGCAGAGAGAAGTAAAGACCTCTTTCCTTTAGCCTTCTAGTGTTATTATATCAGCCAAAATCTAATGTGTCTCTTTATTTTTCAAAGTATAATGAAAAAAAGATGGACAAAACATAAAATAAACTCAACTCTGAATGGCAGTATTTAGACTTCATCATCCCCTCTTAATTCCTGGGCCACAGTACCACACTTATCTTTTCCAGTCCCCACATTCACACCCCAAACAACCACAGAGTCTGTCAGTGAGGCATGAAGTAGTGGTGGTTGTGACAACCCCAAGCACTCCAAGAGAGCCCAAGGTGACTGACCATCAGAGATCAGTCTGTCAGATTTGGCGCAGTAAGCTCATGCCTTGGAATTAAAAGCAAATTCATATGATTGGGGTTTGGATTTTTTTATTTTTTATTTTTTAATTAAGATGTACAGGCAAAAAAATCACCTTGCATTGTCATGATTTAACCCCAGTTGGCAACTAAGCACCACACAGATGCTCACTCACTCTCCTCACCTACCTCTGTCACATACACACACCCCCCAGAGGGATGGGTAAGAGAATGGGAAGAGTAAAAGTAAAAAAATTGTGGGCTGAGATAAAGACAGTTTAATAGGTAAAGAAAAAGCCATGCATACAAGAAAAGCAAAACAAGGAATTCATTCACTATATCCCATCGGCAGGCTGGTGTTCAGCCATCTCCAGGAAAGCAGTGTTCCNATTAGGATGTACAGGCAAAAAAATCATCTTGCATTGTCATGATTTAACCCCAGTTGGCAACTAAGCACCACACAGATGCTCACTCACTCTCCTCACCCACCTCTGTCACATACACACACCCCCCAGAGGGATGGGTAAGAGAATGGGAAGAGTAAAAGTAAAAAAATTGTGGGCTGAGATAAAGACAGTTTAATAGGTAAAGAAAAAGCCATGCACACAAGAAAAGCAAAACAAGGAATTCATTCACTATATCCCATCGGCAGGCTGGTGTTCAGCCATCTCCAGGAAAGCAGTGTTCCCTCATGCATAATAGTTGCTTGAGGAGGCAAACCCCATAACTAAGAATTCCCCCATTTCTTCTCCTTCATTCAGCTTTATATGCTGAGCACCATGCCACATGGTATGGAATATCCCTTTGGTCAGCTGGGATCAGCTATCCTGGCTGTGTCCCCTCCCAACTTCTTGTGCACCCACGGCTTACTTCCTGGTGGGGAGATGTGAAGAGCAGAAAATACCTTGACTCTGTGTAAGCACTGCTTAGTAATAAGGAAAACATCCCTCTATTATCAACACTTTTTCCAGCACAAATCACAGAATGACAGGATTTGGAAGGGACTTCTGGAGGTCACCTAGTCCAACCACTCTGACAAAGCAGGTCCTCCTAGAGCAGGTTTCACAGGAACTTGTCCAGGTGTCTCCAGAGCCAGAGACTCCATCACCTCTCTGGGCAGCCTGTTCCAGTGCTCTGCCACCTTCAAAGTGAAGAAGTTCTTCCTCATCCAAAATATTGCTCCATAGTAGCTACTATGAAGTCAATTAACTCTATCATAGCCAAAACCGAACACATGCCTTTAGTAAACTACTAAAGTTATTCAACTTCAATCTGATTGAAATATTGAAGCATTAAAAAAATAACACCCATCTACGGAAATATGACAGAATCCTGTAAGCACTGATTTCATGACTTTTCTGCTCATATGGCATAACCTTGTCTGGTTGTGGACACTTGAATGCAACGATGCACAGATGTCTTACTGGAAAAACACAAGTATGACTTCAGTGCTTCTTCTTATAACCTCGCTAAAGCAGGTAAGTCAGCTGGGCAGCTCCAGTCAGCCACAGCTGTGCTGTTTTTTCCTGCAAAGCCTTCACACCTTTACTCACAGATATTCAAATGAACTTTGAATCTCCAGATGAGATGCTAAAATTTGAGATGCTGCTACTTGTCAACATGAAATAAAGAAAAAGTAAAGAAGTGACATTTAAATGGATTTTTCTGGAAGAAAGAAGTACCAGAAAATTTCCTCCTATGAAGCTAATGTTCTCTAATCCTGTGAGCTCTGGAGGAACATCAGAAATTGTGAATGCTTCTACAAACTATTTTCTCACATATTTTTGTTACATCTCTATCTGTTGTGCTTGAGTTGACTCAAAGATTGGAATCTTCCTCCATGCTGTGCTCTTACCCCTCCTGCAGCATCCATGTGCTAACAAGTACCTTTTGCCATGGTGTCATGACCTGAGGTAGAGCTGTACCATCACATAGTGCTATGCATGGTCATACTCAGAGCAGCACTCTGCTGCTGGCTCATGGGTCAGTCATATGGACAGAAAATGAGGTGAGTAGGCAAAACAATGCTTCCAGCTACATCAGTCATCATCTTCTGTGCAGACAGTGGTAACTGCTATGATGGTATGTTCCACAAACATAGGAGAAAATATTGCTGAAACTTTCTAGCATAGTATGTACTAATATGCATAGCTACAAGGATACAGTGTCACAGGGGTCTTCTGGTTTTTTCAATAGCATCTGAGAATCTTTTGTGGAAAATCAGCAGTAATTTCAAAGTTACTGGTGGACTTCACATAGTCAGCAAAATGTTTGGACTAGCTAAGGTCTTAGAAACCTTCCATCTGTATAGACTTGATGCTCCCTATCTTCCACTGGTGGAAAAGGCTTAGAAATTTCAAGATCTGTAATGTGATTTATCTTCTGCAAGAGTTGTTGGGGTATTCACTGGTCAACAACAATTTATTGTATTCCCATATGGAAGAATAAAATTTGGAAAGAGATAAGAGACGGATGATCTCAGAATGGGGCCTATTTGAGATAAGGATCATGATTCTCTGTCCTCCTAGAAGATTTTATTCCTACCTACATTTTGGATATAACTCACAGAATAGGCATAAAATTAGGGCCAGTCCAATTGAAGGAGAGGAAGAGAGAACTGGAGTAAAATTCAATCGCTTCATTGTACGTGGCAGTCCCAGCCATCATTGATCCCAGCAGGAAGGGGAGGATGAGTATTTCAGAGCAAAAGGGGAAAGAAATCAAATCCAGATAGAACAAGATCACACGTTTCAATTTGCATCTGTATCATCTTTGAAGTTGTGGTTGCAATTATTGAACGGAGATGACTGGAAATGTCTTTCATACCAAAATGACTTGGTTGCACTGAGTTTCTCTTTTAGCATGTCAAATCAATTAGCTGGTGTTTGGACAATGCTTTGAAAAGAGGAAGCAAGATATTACATACACACACACATGCACATGTGTATCCCCACAACCTTCTGTGCAATTAATATTTGTAAGAAATGCAAATCGATGTTTTAACTAGCAGAAGAAACATACAAAGCAGATATTTAAGTCTTAAGTTACTTTGCAGATTTTATTAATTTTCTTAGCAGAACAAAGAAATCAAATAACTTTAAAAAAAACAACCAACCAAAAAAAAAAAAAAACAAAACCAAAAGACTCCCATTCAACCTAAAAGGAATGAGAGCAACATACTGAAAAATAAAAGATTTTAAAATTTTTCACTTTAAAGCAAGTTTAAAACCATACAGGTACTAAACTAAATCTGCAGCTCACTAAAGTCTTAGAGGCATTGGAACGTAAAGCTTGTATATCTTATTTCATTTTTCCACCATATTATATCAGGTTGCAAGTCTGGTAGTACCAAGGCAAGTGTCTCATTTTGCTTTATTTATCATGTCATATTAAAAAATACATGCAGAGTGGATAGTTATTAGTCCATATCTCATCACAAGTCGAATGACAAAATAAGAACTATGTAACAGCTCTTGGTGACACCTACATAAATACCTCTTTTTTTTCCTCTGTTGTCTCCAGTTTCATCACCATTCACCACTGGCTGTATAAGTGGCAGAATTTAGCTAGATGAGAAGTATGGTGAAATTTTAAAAGAATAAGATATTGCAGTTCCAGACCACTACAAAGTGCCCTATGATGCACAAAGACTAGACAGATCTTTGGAATCCGTTACATTTGTGGTGCTCTTGATTGACACACTTTAGTGTCTTCTACTGTAGGTTTGAACCAAACCTCCAGCTCTAGTGCTTTTTTCATAATGCTCCATCCACCAGGCTCTGTAAAGCTAGTCCTCTCAGTAGAAACACATATATAGAAGGAAATAATTTGTCTCTCTAACAATTTGTCTCTCTCTAGGGTGCTAAACTCCATCTGGCCAACTGTGTCCAGTTCTGGGCCCCAGTTAAGGAGGGACAGGGAACTGCTGGAGAGGGTACTGCAGGGGACCACCAAGATGATTAGAAGCCTGGAGCACCTCTCTTACAAGGAAAGGGTGAGGGACTTAAGTCTTTTTAGTCTGAAGAAGAGAAGGATGCAAGGGGATCTGATCAACATCTATAAATACTTGAAAGGTGGGTGTCGATAGGAGGGGACGTGTCTTTTTTCAGTGGCGTCCAGTGAGAGGACAAGA
>VZRU01011695.1:6590-54565 GCA_013398155.1 Pedionomus torquatus
TTTTTTTGTTTGTTTGTTTGTTTGTTTTTCCATTGGTTGGACTAGATGATCTTAAAAGTTCCCTTCCAACTTAGGTGATTCTGTGATTCTGAGTGTCACAGCCTGAGGACATCAGAGCAGCCTCACCCCCGGCTCCCTCTGCCTTGTAATCGCACAAGTGCAAC
This sequence comes from Pedionomus torquatus, assembly GCA_013398155.1. NCBI lineage: Eukaryota > Metazoa > Chordata > Aves > Charadriiformes > Pedionomidae > Pedionomus > Pedionomus torquatus. The sequence continues at coordinate 6,755 of VZRU01011695.1, forward strand.
GGACTCCAGGAAAAAGAGACAAGGTCCAAGCAGAAGCTGTGACTCCATCAATACTTTGTTCTTCCTGAATGCCTCATCTCATTGCTTTATCTGCCTCTCAACTCCAACCTGAGGACGTGACTGTACCCAGGACTCAGCTTTCCATCTACCATGGGATACAAACTGACCAAAAATCCCATTCTCCCATGGTCCTGAGCTCCCTGCTGCTGAGACAGCACATTTCTTCAACATTGATTTGGGCAGGTTCTATCCACATCATACTTAGGCCTAATTTTGTGCCCACCCAGAGGGTGAACAGGAGCCAGCACCTTGGTCTACATAAAGCCTGATGTGCATGTGAAAAGTACAATGCAATTTAACTCAGCGCAGGTAAAACGATGACGGTCCCAAGATAAACACCCTCATTTTGATAACTATAAATGGTGATAGTCATGGGCTAAAGACAAGTTACTTAATTTTACAATAAGCCAGGAGGATCCTTCCCAGACTTGACTTGTTTCCAAAAATAAAGTTAAACTAATGCAATGCTTTCACATGCAGGTGATGGCAGGGCACGTACGCAAAGTGTGGGGTAGGTGAGGTCTCCCCAGACCCTGCTGACTGCCCCCTGACTCCAGGGGTTTATGAACTTGCTGGGGATGTGGTGCTTTTTCATCCTCCCAGAGACCTTGGGATACAGCTCTGCACGAGGTTTCTGTGCTCTGCGCCACTTCTATTAATCACCGCCTTAGTCAATTATTTATTGGTCGCTCCGAGTTGTACTCTGTCATAGGCTGGGCTGGAGCGGCTTGTGCTCCCAGACAGGCTGTCATGTTCGTGGCTATCTTTGGAGCTCATCCCCACCTTCCTGACTCTGACAGGAGAGATTAAGGGTCCTTGTCACACCAGTGCCGCTCCAGTCCAGAGCTGCTTTTGCCGTCTCTGCAGCACTCCCAGCAAAGAGGACAAAAACGTGGCATTTGCTGTAGGCTTAGAAGTCATTGAGTGCTTCTGTTCCTGGCAGGGTAAGGGATGGAATAATAGGAAACAGGAGGAATCAATCCCAGACTATTAAATAATGGCACTTTGATAGGACCATTACATCAATTAATTCTAAAATGATCATTCAGTTTTAAGGCCATGTGTTGGCCTGCCGTTTGAGCCTGTGTTTCTGCTTTCTCATCTGTCACCCTGCAAGACAAACATGCCCCAAAGGATGTCAGCAGTCTGGCCGTGATAGGACATGTCAATACGCAGACAAAGGACCCTTCAGCACTTTGCAGGCTGAGCACCCGGGAGGTGACAAGAAGGCAGTGGGCAACGCCAGCCTTGGCAAAGGGCAATCACCATAACGAAAGAACACATATTGTACATCCCTTTGTTATTCATATCTGAGATTCCCCTGTGTTCCATCCCCTCTTAATGACTTCATGATGATGATGTGGTCATTAAAGATGGTTATTTGCTCAGGGCTCCTGTACATAAATTACAAGAGTAAAACATTAAACAGAGAGATTCAGAGCCCTTGCAGAGCCATCAGCTTTTCATGATTCCTAATTATTCCAGGGCGAGATTAACTGGAGGCAGCAACACTGCTGGCTGCTCCTTTTAGGGGTGTACCGGTGTGGATTGGGTTCATGCACCCCTGCCTGCTGCCTCTGGGCTGAGGTGTCCCTTGTCAAAGGTTTGGTCCTCTGGAACATTCTGGTGCTCATTCCTGAGCCCTTTCTCTGGTATTACAAGGCATGTCCAAACCGTGGAGGATTGTCAGGATCAACCTGAATTTGTTTGTGTGGAGATCTCCCCATGCCCCATAAACCCTTTGGAAGGGCTGAGGATGGGAAGGGGAATATTCCCATGAAAACAACTCACTGTCAACAGTGAATCAGCCGTAACAACCCTGGCCATCAATACAGACCAGGGGATGAGGGATTAGAAAGCAGCACTGAAGAAAGGGACTTGGGAGTGCTGATGGACGAGAGGCTGGACATGAGCAGGCAGTGAGCACCTGCAGCNTAGGACAAGGGGCAATGGACTTAAGTTGGAGAAGAACAGATTTAGGTTGGATATTAGGAAACATTTCTTTCCTCTGAGGGTGGTGGAACACTGGAGCAGGTTGCCCAGGGAGGTGGTTGAGGCCCCTTCCCTGGAGATATTCAAGGTGAGGCTGGATGAGGCCCTGGGCAACCTGGGCTAGTTGGGGGTGTCTCTGCGACTGTGGGGAGGTGGGACTGGATGGCCTTTGGAGGTCCCTTCCAGCCTGGAGGATTCTATGATAACTTGGAAGAGTGTCTGCCCTTGAACCCCAGAGAAGCAGAACTACCCCAGCCCCCACTGGCTCTGGCTGCAGCCCCACAGCATGGGCAGCGCCGTGAATCTCCCCGGTACCCAACTGACACAGCATCACAGGTCTCCTCACAGTGCAGAAGCTGAGAGGCTGCCGTGCTGCAGGCATGCTGTAGGAATTTCTTGCAAACCCTGTGTCCCACAGGGATCCTGCTTCCTAATCTCAGTTATAGATCTTTTTATTTCCTCATCTGTAATATTTATGCCTAACCTTTGCCACTCAGACATGTGTGCATGAGCTATGGAGGAAAAACTGATGAAAGAGTCTGGAGTCCTTCTGGGCCAGGCAGATGCACAGTGCTGCAGAAAAGTCTACCAAAGTACTATTGATTTCTCAGGGATCCCCCTGGGTCAGCTATGGCCTCATCAGTTTCAGAGAGAACTAATGGGCTCTTTCTTCTGCTCCAGGGTTACGAACTTGTCTTGTTGACAGTCTTCTACCTTGCCAGGATGGATTCCTGGTGTCTTTGCTGGGCTTTAAATCAGGCACACTCCTTTTCTGTGCAAAGCCCTTCCCTTCCCTGCTGGGTATTAAGAGCACGACGCTGGCATGCACCATACAGACACTTTTCCCCTTTTTTTTTTGCTCATCGCCACCCTCCTCCTCTGACTGCCAGATCCATAACTGTGCATGCAGAGCCCCTCTGCTCTCTTCTAGCACTGTCAGCAACACTCACACGGAGCAAAAGCTGCCACGTATATGCAAGTTTACTATTCCTGCAAAACAAAATAGCCCTTGCTGGAAATGGCCCATACCGTGCTTTGTTTCACATTCAACACTAGAATATTCTGTTAAAAAACAAACAAAAAACCCAAACAAACAAACAAACAAACAAACAAAAAAAAACCAGAAAAGAGTGCTTGGGAAAATACACAGCAGCAGAAAAAAAATGCACAGCTCCTCAATGGATGCTTCCTGGTGACAGTCCTCAAATAAATGCAATTCTTGAGTATTCCTGTTGGACCGCTCACACTGTGCTCAGGATGCGGTGCCTCTGGCTGCTCCCAAGGCACTGGCAGTGATGCGGTGTGCAGGAGCAACACGAAACAGAAAATGCTGAAGGAGTACAGGGCTTCAAATAATAGGTCCATCTGGACTGGCATTCCTCCATACCCTGTGTCTCTGTAGCTCCTTCCCAGAAGAAAGGAAAAGGGGGAGCAGAACACGGACATCCCAGTGATTCCGCACTGCTTTAGCTTCAGTCTTGTTTGCTTTTGGTAATGCTCCTGGACTAGTTGCAAAGTGAGTCAACAAGAAACGGTGGGTCCTCCTTGATCCTTGTTAAATGTCTTCTTAATGACATTGTCTTTTAAGAGAGGGTCCTCGCACACAGAGTGAATGGAGTCAGCATGGAGAGGGCTAAAGCAGAGTTAATTAAACCTCTCTGATTTTCCCACCTTACAAATAGCATGAGCCTTGTGCACAGAGGTCCCTGGAAGACTTGAGTGATGAAGGGGCACTTGTCTCCAAGCCCGACGTAGATCTTCTTGCTGGGGCAGGTCTGACCTTTCAGTGTAGCTGCATCTTGCGGTTCAGAAATTGGTCCGTGCTTCTGTGCTTCCCTGTGATGTGCTAAAGAGCTGAAGGTTGGGCAATATTCAGGGAGGCACCCCAAGATGTTAGAAACACACTCCGCTACAGGAGACGGGTATTAGGGGAAACCCGTCTAATCCACAGCTTTCTTCTCCAGTGATTCCAAGTGTGGATGAAATAAGTGTGAGGAAACCAAGCAGGTTTGCGCCCTTCAGCCCAGGAGCAAACTGGTTCCTGGTTCCTATCCATCCCTGCAGAAAACACCCATGACAATGTTCTGTCAGTCCTGCTGTGCCCCTGTTTGCCCACAGACCCTGTCCTGATGTTGGCACCTGGAGAACTGAGACTTTTCTGAACTGTCAACAAGTTCCAGGCTGTATTCTTCTCATCAAAATTCTCCTTTGAATCCACCACCCTCCTTTGGTGGGTTCTCAGCACAATTTATTTTTTCATTAAAACACATAACTTTCTATATTAAAAAAATAAAAGACTTTTTTGATGAAAAAAGAATGATAGAAAACTCATAATTCACCTAGAGAGCCAACAGGTACTTAGCTGTTGTCTAAATATTCCTAAAAATTGAAAAGTAGATGTTCCCTCCCCTGCCCTCCATTCTTATTTGTGAAAAAAAATACATTGAAACTCTGGCATTTTCTCCTCTCCTGACCAGTTCTGAATGATGGGCTGAGGAAACATCCTGCTGCTATACTTGGTGGTGGGAGATCTTGCCAGGTGGTGTCAGGTCAGGTGGCAGTCAAAGTCAACAAAGGAGGGGAAAAAAGACCTCAAACCCAAAATAAGCCTTCAAAAGCCACTTTGCATCCTTTCCTCCCCCTTTGTCTGCCTTTGGGACTTGGGTCTGGTTGGAGGTATCCTGGTACGGGGGGTTTCAGGCAGCACAAGCCTGCAGTGCTCACCCTCCACAGCAGCGAGGAAGGGCGTTAAGGAGGGACAGGACATTGTTTGCTGGAGTGACTGCTTCCTCCTCCACATCTTGGGAAACAGGACCATCTCCCAGCACGAACCCACCATAACCAGCTGTGCCCCACCACTGGCAGGAGCCCCCATAACTGGAGAGCATGAGGGGGTTTCAGGTTGCCTCCAGCTCCTTCTGCTCTGGCTCCCAGCTGCATTCTGTGCTGGACTCCATAGAGGTCAGAGCTTTGTTCAGGCCACCCTGTGCTCTACAGTGCATTTAGTTATTAGCCTTTCCTTTGGATCTGTTTGTGTCCCACTGCAATTGGTCCTCCAGCTCATTCCCTTTAACAGAACAGCAGCCCTGCTCCCCTCCCCTGCTTTCCATTTGCAAGAATCATCTGCCTTTGCTCACAGTGTGCTCTGCACATCCTGGGGTTTGCCCCAATCCATCACCAATATCCTGCCAGCTGCACCCCAGTTGGGATGCCCCGGGATCAGAGGGTGCCTGGTGCCTCTCCGAAGCCCTGTGATTTGTGATTTCCAGACTTGGAGGTGCCTCACCATGCACCTCTCCACCTGTGAGGAGTAAGCAGGGCAGATACAGCATGTCCTGCTAGATGAGCAAGGTGGATAAACCCTGTTATCCCCACTCAGGTACTTACTTACCTGTTCATGTAAACCTCTTCATTGTATGTATGACCTACACGTTCCTTAGAGTCCATATGGTATAGATGTGCATGGGCAGCTTAGGCAACCAAAATCCTCGTCCCAGAGTTCCTCAGGTAAGAGCTTGGGACCAAGACCCTTAAAGGTATTGGTTCCAGAAAAGACAAATTAAACAAAGAAGTGACTCTGAAACAACTTTGCTAGAATTATTAATCATGGAGTACAGCAAGTGACTTCAAATCATGTAACACAAACAAGTAACAAAACCTATGTATATAATTTTTAACTTTATGGCAAAAATAGATGGCTTTTAATACTGAAATTCCTGCCACCCTCCCTTATTTCCATTTCCAGAAGCAGGGTCTTGGCAAGGAGCAACTGGAAGCCTCCAGGAAAGGGCTGTCCACGTTTCTGCTTTGAGGAGAAAGAGGTCTTGCCACCTGCAGTGAGGGTCTTGGCTGACCTTCAGCCCTCTCCTCCCTGTCCCTGACACTGCCCGGGCACACGAAGGGTCTCCAGTCCCACCATGACTTGCCAAGGCTCCAGGTCCACAGCAGCATATTTGTCCTGCCACGCAGAAACATTGCTGAGCAATTTCCTCCTCTTCCAATGAGCATGAGGGCTGATGGTTCCTCTGTGACGAGGAGCTGTCAGCTGGGGGTCCCCTTGATGTGCCCCCCAAACCCAGCAGGGCTCCTGGGGCAAAACGGGTGATAAAGACATCTACACCTAATAGGTATGTAGGGCTCATAGGCAGGAAATTACTTTTAGGAAAGAGAAAGCTCAGTTTGCTTTATGTACCCCTTCTGGAAGGGCACTGTGTTTCTAAAGCTAATCTTTAACATCTATTTGGTTGTGCACCAGTTAAGTCCAGAGGAATACAGCCATATGAGCTTTGCTGTATAAAAGTAATTTATGAATTTATCCACTTCTTAACTTTCCAAGTTCTGTCACATTTTTATTTTATATACAAATAAAAATATATTGGTGAGGAATGAAGTGCAATAGCTCCAGAATGGATGAAAACAATTTCACCGGCAGAGAATGAAGTGCAGGGGCTCAGCTGCATGTGGGAATCCTTGGTCTCCTGTTAGTCAGCAGGGGAATGAATCCTTTACTCTAACTAAATAAATAGAGACCAACTGCCTTGGAAAGAATAACATGTTGTATGTCAAAATATATTTGAATGGGCCCATGCCAGCATCAAGCTATAAAACACAGTGCATGGGGCTTAACCGCTCCTGTGTTCAGAAGCTTTCTCATTTCTCTGTTCCTCAGAAGTATTCCTTAAATAGGTAAGTGGTGAAAACGAACTTTAGAAAGCTGAGTTTGTGGCTCTGCTCCTTAGAAGAGACAAGTGAGAGCTCAGAAAAGGCTGTCGGGGAGCGATGGAACCTGTGAAGGTAATGCCGATGGAGAGGAGGTAGTGAAGCACGAACTGGAACAGGATGGGAGGATAAATGTCATCTGCTGGGCTTCAGCTACAGGCAGCAGTGGGTCTGCAGCTCCTATAAACATATATAAGCACATTTCCAGGTCTCTAGTGCAGGTATTGAGGAGCAAACAGGTCAGTGTCGGATGCCAAAGCCCACCATGGGCCAGGAGGAACGTTTCAGCTGCTGGCAGGGCTCGGACCACATCACCCGGATGGTATCAGTGCTGCAAAGATGCAGCTTAATCCTAGTGATGTAGGACAGCGTGGGAAATAAAGCCCTGCTCAGACTGGGGGTTTAGTGTTGGACTGGGATGGAGAGCCTTGAAAGGAGTGTGCAGAATACTCACAATTTACTTGTTTTCCCCAAAGGTTAAAAAAACAATTTCTTTCCCCCATAAGTTAAAGAAAGAATTTTGCGCTGGGACGTCCACGCTGGCAGTGCAAAGAGAGGAGACAGTCATCTTGCATTCTGGGGCAACTGCCTCAATCATAAGCTGGGCAGAAAACAAGAAAAGAGCATACAGATCACAATCCAAATGGTTATTAAAGGGATTCAAAGCTCCTACAATTGATAAGGCAGGAGGCCCAGCCGATGGAGATCCTGGCTGCTAAATGAAAAGGGGATAGAAATTGGATAATCTGCACCAGATGCTTGTAATTTTTTACAAGCTCATTCACTTCAGACAAAATCCTTGCAGGCTGGAAGGTGGCCAGCTCGGGCTGCTAAAGGGAGCATCTGGAGGCAGTCCCAGCAGGACGCAGACGGAGGACCTGCCCTGTTTTCTTATTGCCGTTGTGAAACAAACCGTCGCTAAGAGGGAAGCAAGGCAAGCTTCTTCCGATGCTTGGGGAAACAAAACACCCGAGACACGAGCAGTGATTCCTGCAGTAAATTATCACCTCAGAAAGGCTTTCTGGTTCTGGCTGTCTTCAGGTCTGTCTCCAGCACAACATGTTGCAGTCCAGATGGACTTTGTACCTGTCTACGAAGTCTTCAAAATAAAGAAAAAAAAAATAATAATCAACTCATCTGTTCTCTTGCTTGAAGAGAAAACTGCAGTTTTCCCTGCTGTGTTGTAATCCATTTCTGATAGAAATCTGATGGATGCAACACTTGCTTTTGCATTTTAATGTCAAACAAGTGTCTGCTGCTAATTAATGCACACTTGAATAGATCCGGGCTGCTCACCTCCGAGGGATGGAGGTTGCACCCTGCAAACTCCCTTTGAAAAGGTTTTTTTTTTCCCATGTACTTATAACCCCTAAGTGTAAAGAACCCAAAACCACAAAACACAAATTCTAGACCTGAAAATAATCACTTGCAAATTACCGCAGAGACACAGATTGGGGTTGGGAATCCCAAAATTGTGCCAGACAACAAATGAGGCTGGTTAGTATCCTCACAACTGGCCCTTGTGGCTCTGATGGCTTTCCTGCAGCAGGTTGCCCACAGGTTGTGCAGGCTCCATCCTTGGAGGTTTTCAAGACCAAACTGGATAAAGCCCCGACAAAGCTGTTCTGATCTGGTGGCTCATCCTGGTCCGAGCAGGAGATAGGAACTGGGAACCTCCCGAATCCTTTCCAGCCTAAATTATCCTATGACCCTATGGTTATCCGTCCTTCTAAGGCCATTGCTGTGGTCTTCTCCAGGCCTTCAGGAATCCATTCCTTTTCCAGATTCTCTTGAAACAGGAATCAGCAGCTCTGCGATGTAACACACCTGCCTGAAAGGCTCTGGGCTGATAATAGGTTCAGGTTCAGACAATGGGAGAATCACAAACTTACGTAACTCTTCATTACTTTTCCCTGTTTCAGCCTGATTCCCACGTCTTTGTTGCTCTCACAGGCTGCCTGAGCAGTCCAGCTTTTCATAAAGACAGAGGAAAGGCATTAAACATTTCACTTTGTGTCCTCTCCTGGGAGCTTTTCCTGCCCGCTGAGCAGCAGAGCAATTTCTCCCTTGTCTTCTCTCAGGTGCCTACAGAAGGGCTTCTCAGCTCTTGTCGTGTTCCCTGCCGATTGTTTCTCCCTTTCTGCCCTGCCCGTTATTCTTACATCTGTAAATGTTCCTGTTATTGTTTCACGTTTTTTCTTCCCAAGTTGACCCAGTTTCCACGCTCTCTGCTTGTCACCGAGCAACTTCTCTGCATGGGGATGGTCTGACCTGGCACACGTAATACAATTTACTTGTGGTGCTGCCACCAAGTATTCTGGAATGTTTTTCTCCTTAGGTCATTTTTTTTTCCCACAAAAACTTACATATCAAGTTAACTTTAAGACCACTGTTCTATTTCATGGTCCTTCCTCCATCTCATCCTCAGAGCATTTTTTTTTTATTTCATAGCTATTTCTGAGCTCCCTCTATCAAATCCCCTTTGTTTGGAGCCGTTTGATACGGAGTATAAAACCTGCCACCTAGGATTGCCTTCAGTTTCTGAGAATACAGAGTGGAACTTTTTAAAGAGGAGAATAGAGGACAGCAAATTACCAACAGCAACATGTGAATTGCAAATAATGAATAATGAAAAGCAAATATTTGGTCAGGCACACACGACCCACTTCATGAATGAATAAAAGCAAACAGCCACTCCCAGAATATCTAATCAAACAGAAACCTGCTGACATAAATATTTGCGAATAGCACATCGGAGGCTGAGCCAGAGAGGTTTGCAAACACTGCCTGAAAGCACTCCAGCAGGCCCAGAGAGCCCTGGAGACAGCTTTAACCCTGGAACTCCTGTCTTTGGGCTTATCTTTTTTTCACCAGTTACATCCTTTAATAGTCCTTTCCAGGAAAACCATTGCCGGTCTCTCTTCTTTGCTTGTCTCTCTGGAAAGAAATTCTCCTTCTAGTCCCCAGTGATAAACTTTATGAAAAACAAAGAAGGGGCAGAAGGATGAGACTATCAAGAACTTCAGTAAGAATGCATGAAGCTGGGCATTGAGCCTCAGGAGCCTGAACTGGGTGCAAGTGGAAATGGACAGGCATTTTTCCAGAAAATAGTGTGAATTATTTTTGTCCTAATCAAAGTCCAATTGCCAAAATTCCCGTTTATCATTCTTCAGCCAAATGGCAGCCACCAAGATGTCATCCAGACGCTGCGCAGTCAGCAGAGGACTGAAGGAGTAACTTCCCATCATCCTGTTTACTCTGCCTATCTGTGCTTCAGCCCCTCCATGTCACCACCCAGCCTCGCTGCTGCATTCAAAAGAAGCTAAAGCATCCTCACTTTCAAATGCATAAAGATCAGTTCTAAGGGGTTTCTTTCTTCACTTGATTTCCAGCCCAGTAAAGTCACTGGGAAAGCGTTGTTTGGAGTGACATTTCTGGGCCAGTGCCCACATGGATTAACGAAGCCTGCAGAAACTCTCTAGGAGATGAAAAAGTACTTCTGAGCATCCCTTGCACTGTCAGGACTGACAGAGATGCCTTCGGTGAGTTCAAAGCTCACTCGTAGGCCAAAGCATCCCGATTCAGTGGAGAAATATCCCTGCCTTTAGCCTCAGCACAGCTCTGGGTACAGAGCCTGCCCCTGAGCATGGCTGCAGACCACCCCTGTGGGACGAGCAAGGTGAAACTCTGGAGTGGGGACCAACGTCAGTAAGTGACCACCAGCAAAGCTGGACACCACTGCCCCTGGTTATGCCCAAAGGTATCGACAGTTGGCAGGAGGTTGTCACTGCCCAGTCCCCAGTGACTTCTGGTAGCTCTTTGGATGGCTTCCTCTTGGTTTCACATTTTTCCTTTTGCTCTTTATGCTAATATCAAAGCCTTCAAACTCGGAGGAATGTTTAAAATAGATGAGAACACAGGAAGATTTAGAAACTGGATGATAAAACCTTGGGATGAGACTGTAAACTGGCTCACGTCTCATCTGACCCAGAAGCATTCAAAGACCCCAGAGGCCAACTGAAAATGTCTCTTGGACCAGAGAATTCATGCATCCATCAAAAAAACTCCCATAAAAAGCAAAACTATAGAGGAAAGTGAGTTATACAGTGACAAGATGCAAATTAAACAAGTAAAAAGTGTTTCCAGAGGAATTCTCTCTTGAGCTAGGAAGAACAGACTATCACACCCAGGGGACCATGCAGAGCCCACACAGCCCTGGGAAAGGAAATGTTGGAAAACAAGTCTATAATGTTTGGAGGTACTGGATGGTAATTGTAATGCAAAATGACAGCTCTTAGCACAAACTCCTCTCCACCCTGCCTGCAATTATATCCCCTAATTGCAGAGTATTGGAACAGCTCCTGTGTGCTAATAGAGTTCACTTCAGAGCATCCCCCCTGTGTCAATACCAGTCCTGCTCAACAAGGGAGGGGAACGAGGCGGGGAGCACGGTGCTCGTCCCACAGCAAATGCTTCGTGGCTGAGAGAGGCTGAAAGAGCTCCTGGCTCCTGTCCACACCTGAGGACACATTTCTGCAGGAGGCAGCACCAGTGATGGTACTGTGCTCCCCACTTTGGGGTCCAGATTCGGGGATACACCACTGCCTGGGCAGAACACCAGTGTTTTCTATCTCACACTTTGCAGATGATGATTAATAAGGTTTTTATGTCTTCTGGAGTAGAAAAATCGTGGATAAACAGTGTCTTGGTCTCTCAATTTTCCTGACACTTTTTAAATGTGCATTTCCACTGGCCAACCTGTGCAGGGATTTGAAGCATGTGAATGGCACACGTGGCATAAAATAGAAAGAATAAGCACCCACCAGAGCAGAAGTGATCCAGGATTTCTTCCATCTTGTGGAGATCCCACAAGCAGCTTGTGAATGCTCCTTGCTAAAAAAAAATCTTCCAGCTTTCTGTGGGGGGCAGTGAAGCAACAATTTTCACTTCTCTACCTCTTCCTTCTCCAGAGAGAATATTTTTTTTGGAACATATTTGATTTTCAGGGGTCTAAAACTGTGTTGAAATTCCACACTTCAGAATGTGAATTGCATTTCACTTTTATCCCACCTTATAGGGTCTTCACTTTAATACTATTAGTTTATATGATTCCTTGACAGAGCAGTAATAGTGGGATAATATGTCTGGCTGTCAGCGTGTTACAGGATAACTGAATAAAGTCTTTTGCATTCTGTAAAATTTCATCGAGCTTTATTTTATTTTCAAAACTACTGAGAACTGATGGAAACACCTTATGCTTTTTCCTAAGAGAAAGGTGTCTGCTGCTCACTGGGATGAATCAGTCTGAAAAATCACAAAGTGGTCTTTGGTGTCATCATTCAGGGTCAGCTCTACTCCCTCCAGCATGTAATAACATCTTTTTTATCCTTCCCTGCAAGCCCTTTCACTTTGGACAGCAGCTTTTTGACAGTCTCACTCTCATTTGAATGAGATCTTTCTTCATACTGGGACAGTAAACTTGTGTACTTCATCAGGTTCATGATGCTGTGATTCTGTTCATGAACATCTGGTCCAAAGCCCCTTGGTGAGGGATGACTTCTAAATGACGCTGTGTGACCCAGGACTGTGGTATTAATCACTGTGAAGAACAGTTGTCCTCAAACAGCAGAGGAGGGCCACAAATATGATCAGAAGGCTGGAGCACTTCTGCTATGAAGAGAGGCTGAGGGAGCTGGGGCTGTTCAGCCTGGAGAAGAGGAGGCTCCAGGGAGACCTTAGAGCAGCCTTTCAGTACCTAAAGGGGCTCCAGGAAGGCTGGGGAGGGGCTGTTCACAAAGGCTGCTGTGATAGGACAAGGGGCAATGGACTTAAATTGGAGAAGGGTAGATTTAAGTTGAATATTAGAAAAAGTTTCTTTCCTCTGAGGTTGGTGGAACACTGGAGCAGGTTGCCCAGGGAGGTGGTTGAGGCCCCTTCCTTGGAGATATTCCAGGTGAGGCTGGATGAGGCCCTGGGCAACCTGGGCTGGTTGGGGGTGTCCCTGAGACTGCGGGGAGGTGGGACTGGATGGCCTTTGGAGGTCCCTTCCAGCCTGGAGGATTCTATGATTCTAAACACCGACATCTACTCTGCTTTTGATTTAGGAGTCTATGTCAAAGCACTCAGCAGAATATTTTCAGGTCAACTGGTAGGGCCAGATCTTTTCCCTTTAGGATTTACACTAGCTCACCTTTTCAATGACTTCAACCACAAGACATCGCTGTAGAAAACATTGGGTCTACCTATACAAGGCCCTAAAGGCAGGAATGGCAGAGCTTTCCATGATAATTTTCTCTCTGCTTGGCATGTCCTCTGAAAGCTACGAGTAACCTCAAGAGTTGCTAGAGCCATGAGGTGGAAAACCACCAATTTAACTCCAGAAGGACTGAATCTCACTGAATAAAGTCCTCCAGCTGGCTCTCACGTGAAACAAAAAGTCTCCATGTATCAAGAGAGGGCATGTGGTGCCAGGGAGCAGGACCTCAGGAGATGGAAAAGTTAAGCCCAGGATGTGCCAAAGACTGTGGAGGGCTGGCTCCCCTTGGGATGCCCACCCCCTAACCCCAACCCTCGCACACGCTGTGCAACAGCACTGCAAACCTCAATTACAAGCCAGGATTAAAAGGCTGTGTGAGAATTCATCACGGGAAACTGCATCAAGACAAGCCATATGAAAAAAAAAAAACAGATTTATGGAATTTATTGCTCTCCCTCTATCCAGACCGATAGTTATTTCATTAGAAAGTAATCATATATGTCTGACATGATTTACTCCTTGCAAACTCAGCCTGACTCACACCTTTTCAAAACACACTTTCCTAAACATATCCTGAAGCTACCCAAAGACAGCAGTTTCTTGAGTTCCTTTTCACAGGGGCTTGGCACCAGGGCTGCAACTTGCAGTTCTCAGTAAAACTAATTATCTGTCGGAACAATGTGCAATCTCACTGGCACCTTTGGTATTAAATATTATTAACATATAACGATCATTAATGACTCTTTGGTTCCTAATTCTGTATCTCATTTAGGGATGCAGTTCTCAAACCTTTGGGGCTTCACTCTCGTGTACTGGGAACGTCTCAGTGGTTAATATTTGCTGTAATTAATACAGATGTGGAGAAGGCACTGGTACTTCACACACCGCTCTTTCAGTAACAAATAATTTCCTACTTTCCCGCTTTCTAACAATGCTAGTGATTTTCTCATTGTTAAGATCACTAGATTATGACACTGATTTAATACGTGATTATAATAAGCAGCACTGTGCATCATTAAAATATTCCCCCAAAAGAGGGCAACACACACAGTTTTGCAACAAACCAGAGCACAGAGCAAGGACAGACCTGTGACGCTGCTGCAGAACAACTGCATCGTGTAGAGCTAAGCCCCAGATTTCAGGGGCAGCTGCCCTGAAACACTAATTGCTCTCTCTCTGGCAGGTTCAGAGAGCACGGTGGCCTTGTGCACCGGTCACCGCACAAGGTCTCTGCCCCATAGAGCCTCTGGGCAGTTTGAGACCAGCAGAGAGTTAGGTGGGATGGAGCATGAGGGGCAATAACCATGGGTCGTTGGAGAGGTATTTGTGACTTTTAAGGCTCAGATCTCATCCCATTCCGGCTGGTGGTGCCCGCCTCAATTACAGCAGTGGCCATTTCTTCAGAACCTGCGTGACTTTTGGAAGGGCAGCTTCACAGACTTTGCTTTACAAAGCAAAATTGGATTTCCTTCTCTGACACAGGCCAGTCTCACTTAGGAATGAAGAAAGATTCTCAAAGGAAAAGTTCCCACTTTTCTCTAAGAGAAGTGTCTGGTGGGTGATTCTCCAATTAAGGTTGTCCCCTGGTGACAACTCTGAGATGCTGAATTGTGACACTCCCATGTGCTCTGTGGTTCTCATGGCTCATTTGAACACATCTGAGAGGTGTACGGGGTGCTTTGGTTGCTGTTATGAAACCAGTGATCCTCAGGAACAATGAGACACTCCACTCCTGGTCCCAGGTCCCAGTCCCAGCCACAACCACCAGGAGATAACGCATTTCCCCATAATCTGTGGTGTCTTTAGACTCTGGTTCTTCAGGGTCACGGGAATAAGAGCATCACTCCATCCCTCCTGCAGTAACTATTATAAATACACCAAGGAGGGTGAAATGAGTGGACAATAGGACTGTAGACTATTCTGGGGACAGGTTCTTACAGCATTTTACATGACAGGTAAGTCAGCCTTGTGCAAAGCAGGCCATGTACCCTCATCTTAACCCTTTGCTTCTAGACCACAAATTCATAAGCAGCTCTAATGGAGGAGACCAAATATCACAGAAAAACTGGGTAAAGCTTCTCAGGGCAGGAGGACCCCATAAGGCACACAGATCACTTATGCCTGATACTAATTAGCCTCAACTATGACATGAGCAAAATGAGGAAGAATTTGACTGCAGAAAGGCCACTTCTGACATATTTCTGGAGTGAATCAATCACTTTAATTAGAACAGCCAATATATCTGGGAAAAAAATCCTGAAGATGTTTTCAAGAACAAACCCCTTTGCCCGTCATGGATCCCAAAGAGCCTAGTTTTTTCCCCATCTGCACTGTCCGTCTGTGGGAAGCGACTGCCTCTGCATCTCAGCCTCACCGACACCCTCCCTCTCACAGCTATGACAACAGCCCTCCTACAAATAATTTCTATTGTTCTGTTCCAATCTTGCTTGTCTTTATACTTTCCTTTGTTCTCCCAGCTAGACATGGCACACGGGAGCTCACGTGGTATGCATCCATCTGCTCCCAATACTTTTCCTTCCCATGTGCTTGTATAACAGCCACATTCATCTCCATAGTAACTTGGGAAACTACTTTTTACCCGAGTGAGGAATTGGACAGAAGAAACCACAAGCACCACCGAAAGGCCCACCAGGCATCAACAAGGCACTCAGCCCATAGGAGCAGGGCTAACATCTGGGCTCCAGAAGAAGTTCAGGAGAACAAAGGTTTTCCTGAGATTTGTAGTAGGCTGCCTGAAGTCAGAACGAGATCTTGTAGGAGCAGGGAGCTTGCTCCTGTAGGGAACGTAGAGGAGATGAGGAAACGGAAGAGCATGAGGAACACCCTGAGGATTTTGCTCACTAGAAACATTTCACTCAATTTAGTCATGAGTAGATTTTTATTTTCAGGGATTGAAGAGGAGGAGGTGGATAAAAAGGCATAAAAAGGAAAATCACTAGCTAATTTTCCCAGTTCTTGATGACTCACTTTTGTCTCTTGCAGCTACCAAGGGCGTCTCCATGATCTTCGTGATCCAGGACCCAGCCTTGCAGAGACTCCTGGTCTCCAAAGTGATCAGGGCACAAGGCAAGCAAGCTGCTGCCTGGAGACGCAGGGACAAGCCACCCAACCTGGACCGTGTATCCCTGCTCCTACCTCCAGAGCCCCCCACTGCTGCATCTGCTGTCTCAGAGGAAAGAAAGGGAGAGTTGTTGTATGCAGGCTTGTGAAGAAGAAATCCCTGCATCAGTAGAAGGAGGCCCATCTTTCAGATCTGTCCTGTAACTCCATCCTACAGCTGAAAAACACGCACATCTTGGCCTTGGGCAAGGGCTACAAGAAGAAGCGATGGTGGGAAGGGAAGGTCTGAGCTTTCCTAAACATCCTGCCCCAGCCCTCACTGACCCTCTTCTTCTCCAAAAGCACATTTCAAGTGCTGCCAAAAGCCGACTCTTGCCTGTCTAGCTAAGGAGCCTTGAACTTGTCTGCCGTTGCCAGACATTGCCCTGGCGCACAGCCTGCCTTCATTTTGCAGTAAGGAGCCCAAAATCTAAACACACTGTGGATAACAAAGTCCCCTTTTCAGGGAGAAACTCCCCAGAATGCTCCCATGAAGTTTTTCTTAAACAGAAGTAAAAATAAGGGAGATAACAGTCTACGAATGACCCTCATGTGGCCTTGACACATCCAACAAGGATCACTGTCCTTTACTGATGGCAGGAGTTTATTGTTCCCTCATTTTTCGGGTTTCTTTGTCTATTGCTTTTGGTGAGGCAATCTGCTGGCTTGGCCTCCAGCAGTTTGTGGGCTTCCTAGCAGCACCTAGCCCAGCCCAGAGAGGTATCTAGGCTGGGACACCCTGGGTTCATTCTGGTTAAACATTGATGTCTCCCTCTGAACTGGTCAATTGAGTCTCCCTGTGGAGTCAATACAGCCATCGAACACCAGCTACAATTAATTTCAATTAAAATGATTGCCTACATTTGATCTGATGAATCACAGTCCAATAGCTCTTTATTTTTCTCCACTGGAATAATGGAGAGCAGGGCATCCTGGGTCACTTGGCATTAAAGCTTCCCATTGATTCTTTTCTCTTTGACCATGGTATACTGTGAAAAAAAAAATATTAAAAAAATTCCTTTCATCTGGCTAAAGATTTAGTTAATGTGTCCCAATAGTTCTCCACTGGAGGGACTGGTACATGAATTCACTTCCAATCGGAAGATGGAAAGAGTTGAAAATATATGTGAAGGTAAAGATAAATAGGCTGAAAGAAGGAGAGAAAATGGAAAGACATTCAGCCTGTATCATGAGAATGGGTGTCTTTGTGGAATAACTGTCAGAGCACTGCAAAGGAAGAGCTGGAATATCTTTAAATCTAAAGGTGAGACTGTGTGGCAAGTGAGAGGAGCCAGATGGCAACAGGGAGCCAACAGTCTGGGCTCCCTGCAGGAGGCAGGGCTGGCACAGCTGGGAGGCAGCAGATGCTGGGCAGGCTGGAAAGCCCTGTTGTGGACCAGGCATCTCCTCAGTAGAAAGACATGGGCAAGGAGGAGAGGATTCATGGAAGAGCAGCGCCCCTGGCTCTGCCATGGGAGAAGCAACTCAATAAGCAGAGCAGGATGAGCTGAGCAGAGAGGGAGGATAAATCAATCCCCAGAAGAAAAGGATTTCTTTATGCTGATAGGCAGTCGCTTCCAGGACACGGACAGAGAAGAAAAAAAATAAAACCCACCCACTTTTTTTCACTAAGAACAAGTTAATGAGCAGAACGGTTTCCCTGTGATGTACAGCGGTGGCTGGAGGTCTCTTTGTTCAACGTTTCTCTAGGAAGGAGGAGAAGGAAGGCAGGGTGAGCTGCAAGACTCAGTTCTGAGATGAGGAGCGGACGATTCCATCACCTGCAGCATCACAGCCAAACCGAAGAAAAGCCCAAAGACGCATCTCATCAGGGTCAGCCCCTCCAGGCCCTTGGAGGAGGACCAGATCACGACATGGAGCTTTTCTGGCTCTCTCCTGTTATACCATGGAATTAGCTGGTATTTTACCTTGCCAACATCTCTGGCAGGTTTCTTGCTGCACATGAACCGATCCGTGTGAGCAAGCTAGCTGTGTGGGCTGGACATTTATTTTACACACGAGCAGCGAATGTTTTATCTGTAGAAATTTGCATGGGGACTGGCAATGAAGCACCTGGGATGTCCGCTAAATAATGGCCAGAGTGTCGTTGGGTATCCAGGGATTTCTCTGAACAGATGGGGCAGGAGGAGAACAATTTGTAAGTGGACTGATGGTAATTAGTGTCTGGGTTTTCCACGGTACCTGGGGCTGAGGGTGGGCAGCTAGTTTGGGTGAGCAACAAAGAAACAAAAGCAACTGCTGTCACTGAGCAAAACGATCTTTCCAGCTACAGGAGCTGAGCTAGCAAGGTTTTTAGGTGAAGAGATTTGTGTGGTGGGTTTTGGATCATTTTTGCAGTTCTTAGGTAGGTGTGATGACTCTGACCACATTTAGGGTCGGTTTAGGATCTGCTCTCAATTGCAGCTTGGAGATACGTCCTCTCAGCAGTGGCATCAAAACGAGCAATCAAGTGGGGTCCTACATCCAGGATAGCACAGCAGAATGTGAACTTTCTGGGTTTATATCTACACCTTCTGCCCAAGGACCTAGACCAGAAAGCAGAGGGGAAATACTTGTCACCTCTCTTTGCCCCTTTCTTCCTGAACGGCTTTGGTTGGCACATGGCAACCATCTCCAGGACTGACACAGGTCTCTCTCTAGTTGTGAGGTGACCCAGGAAGGAGAGTGCTTGGTCATCAGCCCAGCCTCATCCTGCACACTGGCAGAAGTGATAACCATCCAGACAGAAGCCCACCCCTTCCCTTCTTCCAGTCCTGACCCTGACAGCAGCCTGGGCCACCTCCCTTCATCTCCTGCTGGGTTTTGGAGGAGAGTGGCTACTGCTGGGGCATCCTTAAATCGGGATGGTTGATAGAAACCAGAGAACATGTGCAAAGTCTTGGGAATCCCATCAAGATTGAAAAAGAAGAAAAGGTTTTCCAGGGTAACTTCCACAGCTCATCCTTACCAGGATTGCTGCCCAAAGCTCCATCCACACACAGCCCAGGGGCAGCACCGAGCCAGGACTGAGACCTTCCCCACTCTCCTGACCCCAACCCTCCATAACTCAGTGAACCCCAGTCTGGACAGCCCAGATGGGACAGGTGGAGGGGAGGTTGGTGCAGACCCCAGGGCCAAAGCCCTCTCCCTGTGGGCAGGGGGTCTCTGTGAGTGGGACCCAGAGCTGGGGCAGGGACTGCGGCCACCCCAGCTGTGGGGGGCAGTGCTGGAGGGGCGCACACACGGAGGGGCTGCAACCGGCAGCTGAAAGAAAACCCTGGGAGGAAAGTGCAGTGCAACGGGGCTATGGGGACTGTGAAAACAGGAGTGCAAGGATCCCACCTCCACCTGCCTTCACACCCGTGCAGAGAGCACTGGGAATGAAGAAGAATAATGATTTCCTGGGAAACAGAGTAAGAATCTTGCCAGGTAATATAAACCCAGCTTGAGGAATTGAGTCGTGTTTTGACAAAGATTGAGTTTGCTGTAAAAGCTGTCACACTATTGTTGTAAATAAGAGATTCTGCCTGGGAAAAGTCTGTCTCCCATATCACAAACACAGCGAGCAAGCCTGTGCTGGTCTTACTCCCATTCCCACACCATGATGGGGACCCACCAATGCAAGCTGTGGTGTGGACATCTGTCCTCCTTCTTCCATGAACTCTGCTTTCCTTTAAGGACAATGTCTTTCACAGCACCAGGGAACCAAAACACTTCTGTTTAAAAAGCATGGATGGCTGAGAACTCATTTTTTCATTTAATTCACACATACATGATTCCAGAAAGTGCAATGGAAATGAATTTTCTTTTAATTCCCCTCACTGGAAAAAAAAAAATAAAATTGGATCAACCAGACTATTCCATTTTGATAAAAGAAAAACATTTCATTCAAATTTTATTTTTTTTAACCTTTCCTAGATAATTTAAAATAAAACAAATGATGCAAAAATTATTTTGGAAAAAAGAAAACAAAATATTCCTTTCTGAGAAGACCAAATATTTTGGTTTTCTTCAGTTTTATTTCAGAGCTAAAAGCTGAACTGCCTTCCACAAACTATTTGGCTTTCCACACTGAGTGTTTGCACTTGGGAACAGAGGAGTCTTCAAAATTTCTATCTAGTGTTCTCAGAGATAACTCGGTAACATTGCTGATGAATTCACACTGATAAGACAGAAGTTGTGATCTGGTAGCTTGAAAGCCAGCCCAGGCACCTCATTTCCAGGTTATATTTTGCTTAATGATGACTCTCCTTTTATTCCTACTAAATTCTCTTACTCAACCTCCCTGCACTGCTCAGGGAAAGCAGAGGAAAAGTGATGTCCTGCACAGCATGAAGCTGCAGGCAGCCAGGGCCCAGGCACTGCCAACGATGCGGTGCCAATCAGGAGTTGTGCACCACTCTTCTTACATCAGGGGATGTAAGATCTTCCTTCATCCAAAGGAGGTCTGTGGATTATACCCCAAAGGTATGTAGGGAGATGTCTCTGCACCAAAACCCCAGCTCTCAGGTCCCGGTGCGGTGGAGCAAATCAAGATGCCCAGCTCTGCCATGGTTCCTTTCATGTCCCTCGGAGTGCTCAATCTTTGCCAAAGCATGACTCAACTACTCAGGCTGGGTATATATTTCCTTCCAAGTTTCTTACTCCATTGCCCAGAAAATCATTTCTGATGTTCAGCCTGGAGAAAAGGAGGCTGAGGGGAGACCATCTTGATCTCTCCAACTGCCTGGGTCAGTCTCTTCTCCCAAGGAACAGGCCACAGGACAAGAGGAAATGGCCTCAAGTTGCAGCAGGGGAGGTTCAGGATGATTTCTTCACTGAAAGGACTGTCAAGCATTGGAAGAGGCTGCCCAGGGAAGTGGCGGAGTTGCCATCCCTGAAGATATTTAAAAGCTGGGCAGATGTTATGCTGAGGGACACGGGTTAATGGTGGGTTTGTCAGTGTTGGGTTGATGGTTGGACCTGATCTTAAAGATCCCTTCCAATCTATGACTATGATTCCTAGTGCTCTCTGCATTGGTGTGAAGGCAGGTGAAGAGCCGTTGGATCTGACTCCTTATGCTTCTCCGTCTCACAGTCTCCGTAACCCCCCAGCACTGTGCACTCCTCCCAGGGCTTTTATTTTGGGTGCCAAAATGCACACAAGACCTCTGAGTGCCAATGTCCAGCCTTCTGCAGCTCACATCGCAGATCCTGGGTGAAGGGGAGAGTCCTAGTGGTCTTTATTTGGACCTAGTGATGACGGTGGTGACGATGCAGGGAGTGAAGCCCTCCCCTGTGCGAGAAAGTGGTTTACCTGCCTCCCCACATCCAGCTTCACACAAGGCAGGAGGGTACCTTAACTCCCACCCTCTGCCCATCACACCATTAGAGCCTCCTCCTGTTCTACCTTTTGGCACCACGAGCTGTGCTTCTGCAGGTAACAGAGCAGAAATCGGTGGCTCTCAGTGGGCTCAGGACCTGGAGGATCTTCACGCTGCAAGGAGCACCCAGAGTACCCTGGGCAGTGGGTGATATGCAGACACTATATTTCTCTAGAGCCTGCTATTTCTCCTCTTTCCGGCTGCTCCCTCTTGATCCTGGTATTTCTCTTCCTTTCCACTGTTTCCTCACTCACCCATGGCCCCACCAGAGCAGCCGACAGTAGATGTTACCTTTGAGGAACCAAGCAAGTCCCAGCAGCACTAAATACTGCAGGGATACAAAGATGCTGCTGATTGTATGGATTATTTGAGACTAGGAGTTGTTACTTGTCTAGGCAATGAGCACATCATCATGCATGAAGAATCAGACTATCCGACCAACTGGAACAATAGAAATTATATTAGAATTAATAGCTCAAAAGGCAACGTCCTGCCCTTTGGGATAACAGAAGGAGCTTTTTTTTTCTGCTTTTTTGAACCCAGGATTCACCAATTAGAAGTAATGGAAGAGGGACAAGGTCAGCATTGGTATGCATTGGTCAGCACGAGCATCACGATGGATTCATAACACAATGAATCCATAAAAACAGCCACCATAATTCCAGAGAAGTATTTTCGGCAGAGCTAAAGAAACATTAGTACTTTATGCAATGCAAGAGTAAAAATTTTTCCTGAACTGTTGTGCTTGGGTTCGATCAAAAAAATTAGTTTCCAGTTGCATCGGGAAAGGGGAGGGCTGTCAAATCAGGTGGTTCGGGGGAGTGGAGCACCTGTCTTAGGAAAGCACACTTTGAAAGCTTTGCTTTGTCAATAGAGCAAAATGACTTCGAGGGGTTAGGTGACAATTCTTTATATAAATACATCTGGGGGATAATATCAAACAGAGAAAAGCTATTAAGGGATAACATGGAAATAGATCAAATAGATATAAACTAGTCACGAGCACAGTGAGGCTGGAAATTAGAAGATTTTTAACTATCCAAAGAGTGAAATTCGCAAATGCTTTCCAAAATCCATTTGTCTGTATGGAGATGAGGGGAAGCAGACAGGAAGGAGGGAACATAAATTATAGGAAGATGGAGCTGTTGATGAAAGGAGTTGTTTGATAGAGTGGAAATAATTCCAGGGCTGGAAGTTAAAGGCCTTGGGCATGTGATTTATTGCTATTTCAGTGGATGGAGATTTGATCATTGCGTGCCAAGTGCTATATTTATATCACATTAATCCAAAATTTCAGGCTTCTGCTGGTCATTTGCACTGTCTAAGGAAGTCTCGTTCCCTCCTTGATTCACAGCTTCTCTTATGGCCCTGTTTTAGCCTTCCTCTGAATCATGGCAAGGGCTGGCCACAAGCACTGGCTTCAGAGCAGGGCAGACCCGTGGTCTGATGTAGTCTAAAAGCCTTCAGCATGAGAGGTGGCTGTACCTTGTTTACTCACCTGGGATCGCAGTGATCCTTGTCTCTGGGATCACAGTTTCTCTGAGGATTCTCAGGGCTTTGTTTGAATTCCATAGCACCAGGAGCAACCAAGTCTAAGCCTTAACCATACGATCCCATGGTCGTTTCTGCTTCTATTCTTGCAATCTGGCCTGATTATCTGGAGAGAAAAAGAGAAGAAATGGCCTAAATGAGCTAAAGCAGCCCATTCTCTCTGCTAAGAACAACTTGGACGTTTCCTCCTGAGGTCAGGCACTCTTGGCTCCATCCTGAAGCCTGGGTTTTTAAAGGCGGGACTGCTGGCTGCTCTACTTGAACATCTCACATCCTTGTCCAACATGGCCTAAGAGCACCCCACAGATACTATCTAATTAAAGAGTGACTGATTAAAGGAGGTGGAGCTGTCATCCATGAATTTCACGCCCCTTCTCCAGCACTGGGGTGGCTGCACACTTTTTCAGTAAAGCTTGTCTTCTCTGGGATGCCCCTAATTAGCTGTGAATGGAGCATCCTCTTCCTGCTCTCTCAGCAAAGGAATAATTGCTGCTTGTCAGCCAGCAGTGATTTTATTTTACAGACACATTCTGATCTGTCAAACGAGTGACAGGGAGACAAAGCTCCTTTTGTGGCCTGATGGTGGGGGTGGGAAGGCTGTCAAAAGGCAAAGCAACTGCAGCACCCCACCCAGCAATGTGCCACTATCATCCCTGAGCCATGGACAGACAACAGCAAAACCAGTTCTATGACTCTTAACACTGGTTTTGCCATCAAAATGATCGTGGAATTACTTTGATCAAGGTGATAATGAACTACACCTGTCATAAACACAACCACCATTCTGGATTCTGCACCCCTCATTACGGGAGACTTGGTACACTGTCACGTTTGCTTGGTGCCTTCAAGACCAGCATGTTGCCTGAGCTGCTACCAGTGCTCAGATCTTCTTCCACATGTCTCCCTTTCCTTTTGACTAGTCCTGGCTTGGATTTTGCTCAGCCACATTCCTCCTTTTCCTACATCTCAGACACTCTGAATCTCATCCAATTTGACTTCACCTTGACTGAGAGCCCCACTCCCCCGTTAAAGAAGAAGCTGAATCTGACAGAGTGAGTGAGCCCACAGGAGCCTATGTGAGAAGAGGACAGTCCTCTGCAGGCTGCACCCTCATCCCAGCTGGACCTGAGCACAAAGTCTGGGTCTTCTTGAGCTCCAGACCAAAGCACCAGAACTCAAGTAGTCATTAGTTTACTGCGTCACGTCAGTCCAGGTGGGTCACCACGGAAAGCCTGGGACTTGGAGGAGATCAGGAATACTGCAAGGTCTGAAGCTGAGCAAAAATCAGTAATGAATGCCTTTTCCTGCTGTGTGAATTTAGATTTCATTCCATGCTGGAATGTAAAGGTTACAGCAGCACACAGGGCTGTGTGAGAGAGGATCTGGGCATCTCTTTGCTCTGAAGGTTGTTAGTAATTTCTGAGAAAAAGGACACAGGTAACAGTGACCATCTTACAGGCTTTTATCAGCTCTTCCCCAGCCTTTTGTGGAGTTCCCTGTGTGACAGCTTTTTGCTCAGGGGGTGCAGTAGATGACCAAGCTCACAGAGACAACTTCAAACCTTGCCAGACAGCGCATCCTGGAGCCAAAATGGTCTCTGAGCTGTGCCTTACTCTCATCGATTCATAAAGCCCATTTCTTGCTCAAACCCTGTTTGCAACTTTCTCATTTTAACACCCAAAATACTTTGAACAAATATTTATTCCACTAATAATGAAAATTAACAGCAGCAATTTGTTTGTTAACACACTAGGATGCAACGAAGGTTTAGGATTGTCCTCTTTTTCATTAAAATAATGAATATTGAAGTAAATGTAGTGCATGAAGTATCTGCCTCCTGCTTTTGTAAAACCTAGAAAAACCTTATGTCTGAAATATTCCTCTATCTCCATTAATTATTCTGGTTTTCTGAAGTTTAGCTATTGGCCTTCAGCTCACCTTTGCAATCTGCCTTGGAAGATCCAAACTGCACCTTGCTTTATTTCCAGAATGGCTTATTTTCCCGTTCATAAGTGGTGTCTAGTCTCCAGCGTGCCTCACCTTCCACTGTCCTCCCTTGTTTTCCCTGCCACACTCAACATAGATCTGTGTTCATGGAAGTTGAACATTTCACCCACCCGAACATTTCATTTTCTGTTCCCACCCATTGGTACTTGGGTGCTGGGCAAGGTCTAGGGGACGAAGGCTTCAGAGGGATGTGACACGCGGGGTACTCTCTGTCCTGGATTCAGACCCCCTCAGGATCTCTCCTGGTTCGCTGTGGTTCATTCATTCTCTATTTGAAACAACTATCTTCTTGGAGCACAGCAGAACAATAAAAACAAACCCGTGGCTTTCAGGTGGATTCCCACTGCTCCCATTTTCCAGTGGGAATCTACTTATTTTGCAGACGAGTACCAATAATGAGCTGAGCAAATTTATAGCAAGGAAAACTTCCCAGCTCTCTAAACTATTATTGTAATGATAAATAACCCGTGCTACCAAACAATTGGCTTAGTTGTTTTACATTTATGGCAATGATGATTTAGGTGCCAAGTGGGAAATAAAAATCTGGAGATGTTAAGTTTATTACAGAAAAATACATTAAGAAGCCATCTTTCAGGTGGAGTAGAGGGGGAGGCGAGTAGTGACGGCTCTTTCCACTGTGTTGAAATACACACCATTAGCTCACCAGTTTAGCTGAGCATGCCTATCAAGTATCCGAGAAGCTGAAATGCTGACCTCTAAAGCTGAACTTGCTCTGGAAGTACATTAGACGCTTGTCATTCCCATGAGCTGCCAAGTTCTATCTGGGAATTCACTGTCTGTGGTGTATGAGGCTTTGCCAGACTCAAAAATCAATAATTCATGTGTGGTCAAACAGCACTGACAAGACGTGGTGTGGAAGACACAAAGTTTATTTTATTTGAACAGCTGGAAAATAAGTCTCTTCCAGTAGAAAATTGT
The DNA here is from genome assembly GCA_013398155.1 of Pedionomus torquatus. Lineage (NCBI taxonomy): Eukaryota > Metazoa > Chordata > Aves > Charadriiformes > Pedionomidae > Pedionomus > Pedionomus torquatus. The sequence continues at coordinate 32,762 of VZRU01011695.1, forward strand.
GACAAAAAGACAAAAATCCCCAGATAAATTCAGTAGCAAATTTTTAATTTTTTATGAAAAATCCAAACAATTTTTTTTTGATCAGTGTACTCCTGCTCCTAAATGCTACTGTTGGATAGTGCCTGGGGCTGTTGGTCATGTCCATGGAGGTACCAGCCCCACCCTGGTGAGGAGCAGCTCCATTGAGGTGGTCACCAGCCGAGCAGAGGCAAAGGGTGGCAGGAGCAGCCGTGACCGCTGCAGAGCGTGGGGATGTGAAGAAGCTGCTACAGCACCGGAGGAGACAGAGCAGCAGTATTTCAGCAGTGGGGAGCTTGGCAAGAACATAATGTTTCCATGGAGCATATGCACATTTCACACGCACAAAAAAAAAATGGCTTAGACAAACCCCCAAGTTTCCTTCAAAATGCATTTGAGACAGAATTTTTAACCAGCCTTTTCTGTATCGTGGTATCATCTGACGCTGCAGTGGCTTTCCTTTTTCCAATGTCTACATTTCCATCTCTTTGTCTGCCTGCTGAGCCTACAGCCATTTTCTTCTTGTAGTGGATTCTACCTTTGTAGAGAACGTAAAACACGGTGCTCTCACTCTCTTTTTATTCTGTACTCAGCCCTCTTAGTGTTCCTTCTCATTGGTTTGTTGGGTTGTTGTTTTGTTTTTTACAGCAAAGAAACACAGCTGTAGAGTACTGTTTTTGCTTTTGTATATGGAAAATAAATGAGGAAGCGGCAGCACACAGGCACAGATCTTGTAGCCATTTAAATGACGCTAAACCTGTCGCTTCAAAGCATATTTGTACAAGTACTTCCATTGTCTATTAAAGTCACTTATGAGCATTAGTAACACCACTTAAGGGTAGTTTACTTCATAAATTAGCTGTACTCCTCTGTGACAGAAGTAGCAAATAGAAAAATGAAAACTGGTTGTCTGCTGTAAAGCCCAACTTGATGGAGATGTTGCTCTCGGAAGGGCTGGCTGCGAGATGGGTGGGTAATTGATATTACTGTGCAGTTTAAAAAGAGGGGGCCATATCTGGCCACGCTCGTACATCTGTGTTAAGCAAGTAATCTAGCTGTTGCCATGCCGACAAGAGATGTACCTGGGCCTGCTGCTGGCTGTGCTTCTCCTCTGTGGTTACGGCTCAGTCTCCCCTGGCTGTCTGCATGCTCCAGCCCTTTGATTCTGTGTCAAGGGAGCTCAGAAACACCAAAGAGCTCCTGGTCAACCCTTCCTGTAAGGCTGCAAGGACTTCAATGCCTCAGGATAGCAGTTTCCTCCCTCATCCTACTCCCTGGAGTAGGGAGGTTTTCAGCATCAGAGACACTGTCAGCGTCAGAGCCATCCTGCTGAGTCTGCGCAGCACCTTGCCTGTTGTCCCCTGGTGAGGGGACTGTCTTCCTAGTTTGCACTCCAAGGGTTCTGTGGGAATTTTGGGGTGCAGCAATGTCTGCAAAGTGCATTACTGTGAAAATAGATTCTTTCTTCCAAAGTCATGGCAAGGACTCCTGGTAGAGCTTGATATGTTGGTAATTGCCCTTAGCCCTGCCACCTCCAGCTCCCTGCACTTCTGGACTTGGGCTATGGGATCAGAGTGTAACCTCTCCCCTGAGCTTCCATGGCTTCTCCACAAGTTCCCCACGACCCATGTGTCCTCAGGCACTTCTGCTGCTCTGCAGCTTTCAACCTGCATCCCCGCTTCATACCCTACGTGTGGCAGTTGCTCAGGTGCCTCTAAATAGCACAGCAAATGAGCTTCTGGTTTGTGTCCTGGAGTTTCAGGAGAAACAGCAAAGCCCCTGGTGAGGTGTTTGGGATCTGAGCTCTTGTATGAGATTATAAAAGTAAGGAGAGTTGAAGAAATCAGAGATTTATCAAGTCCAGGCAAAGACAAAGATAGGAGAAACCAGGCCTGTTCTGTGACAGGTGACTGGGCAAGGACATCTGCTTGCAGCCAAGTCTGTTGCACGAGGGTTGAGGACCTTCTCTGGCATGAAGTGCTCTGTTAGAAACTGATGCTGGCATTTGAGACAGGAGATGGTTTAATTGCCACATGATACTGCTCCTCAGGCAGATGGATGTCGTGTTGCATCGGCAGCGCTATGTTCCTTACAAGATATCTAGATGAATCTGAAAGCATTTGCACTTAGAGCTTGCCTGTCTCTGCTCCACAGAGCTCAGGTTTGTTGCAGACAAACAGCTCCATCCAAGCCCACGTATTCTGGAAGGCCATAAGAGATACCAGCAGGAAGATGCCACAAGCCCACTCCTGGCACGCACTAGTGTTGCTGTCATGTTGGCTGATGCCCACCTCGCAGAGACAAGCTACACATTGACTGTCTGTCCATCTCTCTGCCTCGACTGTCCACTGCAGGAGGTAGCTGGATACAGCCCTTCCACCCCAACTGGACTGTCTCTTGCTCAGTTCTTCTGCTCTGCTTCAGACTTAGTCTGCCTTGGGTTTAGGACGGGTTGTGCTCTGGCACTTCTGCAGATCACGGCTAGCACTGAAGACAAGTGGTTTTTTAGGAGGAAAGCCAAGAGTGATTTTCCTGGCCTGTGATGAAGCAATGAGTACACAACACTAGAGGTCTTCCCTCTAAACCGCTCTTCAGTGCCACCTACTTCTCTCCTACCGTGATTTGAGGAGCCTGGGCTCCTGTCTCATTCTTTGATGGCTCGGTTGTTACCTGTAATTCATGGCACTGTTTCTGAAGTAGAGGGATTGAATATGGCACCTGGGGATTACGTGTCTATGGGTGTGGGTTCCGTGTCAGGCAGAGTGTTTGGGGTCTACAGCATCTCTCCCCTAAAGGGAGGTCCCCTAAAGCCTACGCAGATGCGACAGGGGCTCTGCCATTTTTCTTCAAAAACTGGTCCTTCATGGATGGTGCAAAGCTTCAGGAGGAAGTGCCAGGATTGCTGCCATGCACATAGCTTTTCATCAGCGTGAACACACTTAAACAGAAGGCAGGAAAAAGCCTAGAAAATAAATAATGGAGGACACAGAAGAGGCTGTAAAATTATCAAGGGGATAAAGAGTCTGGAGGAAATTTTCCTCCTAACCCAACATCTGGGGACACTGAATTAAATGAATAGGAGGCAATCCTAAATAAACATTTATCTGTCTCACATGGAGCAAAGAAAGCAGCTGAGTACCAAAAGAAGACATTCGAGACCAGGAGTATGAAAGGGCTCCCATGAGGGATTTGGTAGCTCCATAAGGGAAGATCCATCAGAGCTGCAAACTAAATTGCCTGGGAGAGCCTGATGTCCTGAGCTGTGAGTTCCCAGAAACTGGGAGGATATTACACAAGAAGAGGTGCTCTGCAGCCACCCTGCTGCTTCCATGTTTTACCACTTCACTTCTGATGGACAACAGCTGAAGGATGTTAAACCCAAGATTTAAAGACCTTTCCTCTAAGCCAGGAATCCTCTTCTGTTTATATAGAAAGGACCTTCAGTGTCACTGCCTCCAGTCCTTGGCTATCTCAGGCACCAAATTATCTAATTCCCTCCACATACATCCCGCTCATGAGCAAGCTCCATCTCCAAACTGGCTAGGTTTTTTGTGCTTTTCTTCTTTCTTTTCTTTCTTTGCATTCACTGCAATTTGTGAAGCTCCAGAGCTCCATTACTCCAGATGTTAGAAGACTTTTTCCAATTTCCAGCCTAAATTTATGTCTGGTCAGTTTATAGTCACATCTTCCTGTGATAACATTGCTTTTAGCTTAAATGGCTTTCTTTGTCCTTGCAGTTTCCTCACTGAATTTCTAGAGAGCAATATCCCTCCTAGCCTGGCTAGATTAAAAAAAAAAAAAAAAGCACCCCAAAGAAGTACCCCAAGCTCTCTACATTCCTCATCATTAGATCTCAGGAAGAACTTCTTTGCTGTGAGGGTGGTGAGGCACTGGAAGAGGTTGCCCAGAGAAGCTGTGGCTGCCCCATCCCTGGAGGGGTTCAAGGCCAGGCTGGATGGGGCTTGGAGCAACCTGGTGTGGTGGGACGTGTCCCTGCCCGGGGCAGGGGGGTGAAACTGGGTGGTCTTTAAGGTCCCTTACCACCCAAACCATTCTATATAACACATTCTTTCTTCATTGCTCATCATTCAAGGCTAAAGTAATTTTAGCCCTGGTTTTTGTACATGAGTGACCAGTGAGCCCAATGAGAGGCAGATGGTTCTCTGCTGGAAATACACACACCCCCCCACAGATTAATTTTGGAGCACTGGTTACATGCATGACATCTCTATCCTGTGACCATCCAGTCACTGGATATAAAGATCCATTTCCTCAGTTGCTCCTGGCTAATGAGCATCGAGTAGTTTGTCGCTATCACAAGTTTGAAGCTGCAACAGGGGACAGAGTCCTACTGTCTGCTCGAGGGAATCCCACATTTTCTAGGGTGACGCTGGGAGGCAAATGGGACCACTGGGCCACTCCTCATTCAGAGCAGCTAGAAAAAGGCATCAGGGAAATAATACTTTTCCAGCAGTCATGACCCTTCTTGTTTCCTTCCCATACCCCCTTCCTGGTGGCCTGCATCTGCTAGTGGCTCTGCAGAGGCAATGAAATGGGTGTCAGGATGCTTAGTTTACCCTCTTGTATGGCCAAGCCCATCCAGATGTGAAAATGTGGAGCCTTTGAAGACTTGATGAGCCACCCTGGCCTAAGCCCCTCCCCAAGCACATTTCCAGCAAAGGGAATGAAGTTATCAAGTTGATCTTGGGAGTGGGTTCTTGATCTTGGTCCCTGATCTTGGGGAGCGGGGTTCTGCAGGGAGGATGAGTTTGGAATTGAAGACTGGGATACTTGCACCAGTTGTTTCCGTAGTCAAGGCCAGCCAGGGCAGAACTGGCCCCTTGCTCCAAGAATATGTAGTGAAAACAGTGGGTTCTGACCTCTAAGTCTTGCAGGGAGAAATGATTTTTTGGTAGAAAGCCTGCAGTGTCCATCATGTGTTGGCTCATACCTGCCAAGGCCCCCTCCCTGCATCATGGTCTCCTCAGGCATTCTCCTTTTCGTTTTTCACATTTGTTTTCTCTTTCCTGAGCTGATTGCTTTGTATTTATCTTCGCTGACTTTTTTCTTACTCATTTGATAACATTTCTCTTGTTTACTGACATTAGTTTTGAATACCAGCCCTGTCTTTTGAATCCCACTTCGGACTTCCCAGTCCAAAGGTACACAGGGATTTTTAAGCGCAGTTCCAGCCCATGATCCATGCCCGTTAACTAACAATGCTGAAGAGAACCTGACCACTTGCAGGCTGCCCCGGCCACCCCGACTGCCCTGCCATCGCTGATCTGCCAGCCCTGCTCCTCAGCGCTGCCTCCACCTGCTCCTCTCCTGCCCCCAGAGCTTCCCCCTTTTTGTTTCCTTCCATTGTCAGGGCATGTTCCCCTCTGGCCTTTGTATTTATAGCCAGGTTTCATTGAGCGCTCTCCCTGAGCAGATGTGCAGGCAGCCACAGGAAATCTGTGCAACACCACGCTCAAATAGGCAACTTAATAAATCACAGGTGCTGGGAAACAACCTGTTTCCTCAGAGCTGGATGCGGAAGGAGTTACATCCACATCGAAGGGACGCGGAGCATCTGCTGAGCTGTCCCACATCTCACAAACGCCACAGCCAGCGACCATCTGGTGGCACTGGCACTGGCACTGGCACTGCCATCAGTTTCACAGGGGAACGTGCAAGTGTGTTTGAGGGCCTACCCCACACCAATGGTATCACAACCAAGGCTTTCCCTCCAGCTCCTCTGCAAAGATCTGCACTGCCCAGTGGTGCCACGCCAGGTGTGAACAAGCACAGCTCTTCCAGCTGCATTGCTTTCTGCTCTGTAAAATCTGTAGGCATCTTTTCTGAGCAGGAACACTCGTGTCCTGCAGGACAGGTTCAGCATCTCTGCCCCCTAAATGGAGTCCTGCACTCCCCTTGACTTCATCAACAGTGGGATCTCAAAATCTCCCATGTCTGGTGCTACCCAACCCCTAAAGAGCAGGCTCAAGAGCATCAACATTGCCAAGGGATGTGATAATGGGAGCAGGAGTGTATGTTTGAATAACACAGAAGGAGAGGGTAGCTAGAGCTCTAGAAGCTCCAGTTATCCTCAGCCAGCATCTATATGTGCTGTGACAGGTCTCTGGCTGGTTCCACTAAGAAGTCAGACTCATGGCAGGAGGCTATATTGATATGCCAGCAGCAGATCTAAACATCTGCAGAGCAAGAGAAGAGGGACTGGGCAGAGCAGCACCACAGGACAAGCTTTGTGCCGTAGTCTGCACCCAAACTCCAGGGCTCTTGCCCTGGTTCCAGCCCTTTTTACTTCTCTGGTAATAAACGAGGTGGTTTCTCAGCTTCTCTGCTCCAGCAGTGGGGAAGGAGAGATGCTGAGGGGTGGGCTGGCTTCCTCTGTTGTGTTGGCAGAGCTCTGCTTCCCCCAGCAAAGTGCAGTCCTGCTGTTTATGGTGACACTGGGAGGGCTCTGTGAGTCCATGATGGGAACAGCGCTGGGGACAGCGATGCAGTGCCCCATGGTGGACCCCATGGTGGGAGGGAGACCACAGGAAGGGGAAGGCTGGTTTTGGCTGGGGCACACCTTCCTTCTCTGGAGCTTTGCTTCTGTTTGGATTCCAGTGAGCACACCAGTTCTATGCTGCGTTCCACAGATGCAGGCTTGAACCCCTGTGCCAGCACCAGAGTGGAGGAAGAGCTGAAGCGGGTGATTTCTGCTAACGAGCCACGTGCAGCTCTTACCAGGGCTCTCTTGAACTGGCAGCAAGAGGAGGAGGGACATGTGTGCACCCGTTAAAAATGAGAATCAGAAAGATTCCAGAGTGATCCCAGATCCCAGAGAGAAAGCATGAAAAGATAAACTATGCATCAAATTCAGACTACCCAGGCTGCAAGATACAGAAGCTGTCGCAGCAACGACAGCAACGCATTTCTGACCACAAATGCTTGCCCACCTCTCCCTTCCCACTGCTCACCCCCTCCCTGCCATGCTCCAAACGCTTAATGATCCACCAGTTACAGGTGGGTCGGGCTGTGAGTGACGGCTAAGACATGAAAGAAAGATCCTGAAAAAACAATGAGGCTGATTTGTAAACAATCTTTGTGGGGCCAGTGTCAGTGTTGGGCACTGAGTATTGGAAGAGAAATTGGGACAGCAAGAGACTGGAAGGTCCCTAAGGCAGTAACAGGCCCCGAAACCAGGGCAGTATGCAATCACAGCCAGATTTAATGTTCAAGAACTTTGCCTTCCCAATCTGGCACCAGAAACCCACCTTCAGTCGAACAAAGCTCAGCCCTGATAGTTGAGCTCTGTCCCAGAGCCCCCAAAATACAGACCCAGACAGGAGCCAGCCTTCAGCCACACCTCAAAGGACGCCTCAACTCTTACCTTCTAACCCCAAACAAGCCCTGTGCACCCAGTCTTAGCAGCACATGGACTCTCCTGTAACTCTGTCATGGCCTAGTTCGAATCTTTAATTTCAGCATGACCCAGCCCTGCCACCACATTTCTACATGCCCATATAGTCAAACTGTTACCCCAAGCGTGTTCTAGATCTGAAGCACAATTGCAGGGTCCCTCGCACCAAGCCATAATACAAGTCATGGGCTTCTACCCCTGTTTGAGCCTGATTTTGAGCTGTTGAGTCTACAGCAACCCAGTATCATCACCGGACAGTTTGCCTTTATCCCTGAAGTCCAGGACAATCCAGTCCAAAACCCCTAGACCTACCCAACCAATTTTCCTTGCTGCTTACTCCTGTGTCTCAACAGCAGCACTGCTCAGTGCTGACCTCCCAGCTGAACACTCAAAACCAAGAATGAATGAGAAAATCTGTTGCTCCCCTCTCTGAACTTCCAGCCTGGCTCAGCTTTGACTCTCCATCATGCAGACACTCAAAAAGTTTGAATATCCCACCACAGAAAGCACAGTGCCTGAGATGAACAAGCCTGAACAGCCTTCCACAGTGGGCAAGCCCATGTTACCTCAGCTCCCATGGCCAAGCAGTGTCCACAAAGCCTGGAGCCCACCCCTCTGCCCAGTCCACTGCCCCTCATCCTGCAGAGTCCCGGGACTGTCCCCCCGCCACCCACTTGCCACGGCTGATCTACAGCCGTCTCTGTCAGAGGGCTGTTGTGCCACATAGATCAGTGACAGCGCGTGCAATGTGTGGGTGTTTGCTTTGTCAGTAATACTTCATCATCTTTTAATTCATTAAATATGTTTGTCATTCATCTCCATTAGAGGTTGACACTGCTGCTGTTTTCTCTGCCCCGTGTCAGTGTGCTTGTAAATGTATACAATAACCAAGAGAAAATCACATTCGTCTTCTTTTGAATTTAGAAAATGTGCTTTCAGAAATTAGTTTCTCTACTCCACGTGCACTCCGGCTCACAGCTTCCCACCCCCCCATCTCCCCTTCACAACCCACACCTCCCAGCCCTACCCCTGTGCTTCCCGTCCTTGTTCCACTCCACCCGGCACATGTCCCAGTCCTCCAGCCCTCCTGCCTCAACGCCAGACCCTCCTGCCTCCCACACGTGTTCTTCCCTGCTCATGCCCTGGCTATTCGCTCTCTGCCCAGCCCTGCCCAGAGATGGCTGGATACCTGAGACCCATCTCTTTTCTTTGGGCACTTTTCTGAGATGGATGCTGGGGTGGAGGGGGCTTTTCTCTGCCATGTTTCTTCTGGGCAGCTGATTCAAGCCCTTGGTATTCCCCATTAATTAGAGGGATAATGTCACGCTGGTTATAAGCCTACCTGACATTTTCATTGACATTAGGGTCAAGGTACAGATTTAGGGGTCTTCACCAGGGCACATCCAGCTGTGAGCCAAGATAATGCCTCCCAAGACGTGCCCATGGGACAGAATGTGGTAGACACCATGTTTTTGATGGGTGCTGTTACCTCCAGGATCCCGTTCAGCAGGTGTGTGTGCCCGTGCAGGCACATACATGTTACACATGTGAGAAATGTACTCTCTGGTTGTCCCTGGCTCTGGTGATATCCCATCTGCTGTGCCATGTCCAGTCTGGGGTTACACAGTGAAAAGAAGCATGTGGAGACATGGGAGCCAGTCCAGCAGAGGCATTCAGGTGTTCAGAGGCTGCAGGGTGGGACATACAAGGAGACATTCAGGGGACCATGTTTGCTCAGCCTGGAGAAAAGAAGGTGAAGATTTTGTTCCCACCTTGACATCTCTAACTGGAGCGTTTAGAGACTCTTCTCAGGAGTGCACAGGGACAGGACAAGAGGCATTGGTCACAAGAAGGTGCACAGGGAATTCAACCAAATATGGGAAGAAAATTTGCTGAAGTGAGAGTGGGCAAATTCTAGAACAGAAAACAGAAGAAGCCCTACAATCTCATCTCTGGAGACAGCTGAAACCCAGCTGGACAAAGTCTGATCCACCTGCTCTTCCCAGGGTTTTGGACCAGAGAACTTCTCAAGTTCCTGCTGACAACAACTAATGTTATTATTATTTTTCTGCCTGTCCCCTGCATTTAGGCTATACCCTCTTGCCTGTCCCCAGGGTGGGATTTGTCCATCCTTCCCTGGATCTGCAGGTCTGGTCGTGCAGTCTACCATGGCCTGGGCCAGATGTAAGAGTGACAGCAATCAGGCTGATGAATTAGCAGTTGAGAAGGTGCTGAGCGGGGGCATTTTGAGGTCTGAACCGGATCCTCTCACTGGGCCATGTTGTTTGAGAATGTGGTCCTGTGTTTCAGCACGTTTCCTTAATGGCACACTTGTGCTGACGAGCTCCAGAGACATCTTGTTGAGAAGATCACTGCTCACCTTGCCTTGGATTATGCTGGCTAATTAGGAAACACAGGTCTTTGTCTGCCCCTTTAGAAGATGTGTTTGGTTTTGTTGAAGAGCACCACGTTCAGCTTGCACTTTCATATTAATCCCTAAATACTGTAGCAATGCGTTGCAGACGGAGATTGGTCAAGGCTAAATCCATTACCGGGCACTGTTCGCTTTAAGCTTCTGTCTATTAAAAGTGACACCCATCTGCAGAAGGGCTTGCAGGAGGAGAAGCAAACCCAACAAGTGCCCCAGTCAGAGAATACCCTCCTGTGGGCTGCAGCCCTGCTCCTAAGAGAGACTTTTCCCACTGGAGCTACCTGTTCCTGCAGAGGAGAAAGCAGGTTTCACTTTTCATGGACGTGGAGGATGAACATCTCTGAAGAGGCCAGAAAAGCAGCCTGGAGATTAAAACTAGACTCACTCATGTAAAGCAATAAAACTTCAGACCTTGATTTCTGCCCCGTCTCACACCTGGATGAGACACAGAACCTTTGGGAGACTCGTGTGGCTTTGACCTAAATGTCTGTCTTTCCCATCTGTGTCCTCAACCCCCAGCTCCACCAGTTTTACCCACCCTCTCTACTACTTTGCCCTTGATTGCAGGAAGCAGCATGGGGATTCATGGCTGTTTTATCTTGGATATCTTTATTTAATTTGAAAAAAAACCCAACTCTTGAGGATAAAGTAATCCCATACATTAACAGTAATTGCTGTATCTGCACTCCTAGAAATGTACCTCTTTCCTTTGTAGATGCTGCAATTTTAACGTAACGGAATGCTTCAGAGACTAACCACAGACATTTTAAGCTTTAACGGTGCTTTTTCACACATTCAGTCCTCAAAGGTGTCCTTTTAATCCAGCCTCCTTTTCCCGTGCAGGTACATCTGGAGCACCTCCCAGATAACGTGCACTTGTACAAGAAAGTCTGTAACTGCTTGGAAAATAAACTGAAGCCATAAAAAAGGAAAACAAAACTTTAAGATTTATCTAATCTTCCATATAAATGGGCCTTATGTATTAAACACCCTCTACAAAACCAGGTAAGGGTGGTGATGGGGAAAGCAGGTGATTATCTGTGCACACTCCTTTCATTTTAAGAGACTCGTAGGCAAATGTGACTATTGTTTTGGGTGGAGAGAAAAAGAAAGTTGTAGTCTGGGGAAAAGGGGGGTAAGAAAGACAACTGATGGGTAGAAGGAAGACACTGCATCTCTCCTTCCCCCGGCACCCCTCTCTGTGTACAGCAGCAGCAGGGTGGTGTATCAGGGGTGGGCAGGGGACGCTCCTTCAGCTGGTGGTTGAGCAATGCTGCCCAGATATGCTGGAGGGCCCATCTGGGTCCTTTGCTCTTAGATCTTCTTGTATCCATTTTACCTTCACAGGTGGGTGAAGAGAATTAATCTAGGGATAGAAGGCGTGGTGTGTAACTGTGATGGTGACGCTAGCTGTCATGGTGCTAACAGCAAGTTAGCAGTAATGACTCTGGTCGTGATGGAACAGCTTTGATGACACTCACCCCTTCTCACCTCTCTTTTCCTTGAGAAGGCTGAGCATGAGAAGATACTCTCCAGCAAACCTATGTCTGCCAGCAGAGGACCAAGGTGCAGGGACAAACACTTCGGATTAGGTGTCTGACCATGTCTACAGAGAGTGGGATGGTGCAGAATGCTATCCAGGGCCTGGGGCCAGAAGGTGCCCATCCCAGCACAGGGAGTACCCACAGAGACAGGAACACAGAGGCTGACGTACGGTGCTCCAGGTGTCTGACAGCTCATGGCAGACTTGTGCTGCCCTCACCTGTGCTGAAGGCAGCACACAGCAATAAAATACCAGGGCACTTCTGCTTCTGGTGCATTCATTTGCTCTGAAGCTTTATTCCATTTGTACCCCCCCTCCCAGCTGCGTGATGCTATGACAGTCACAGCACAGGGTGCCTTCTGCTATCAGAGGTGAACGGGTGCCCATCCCATACAGGCTTGCCTCCAGGAGCTGTGCTGGGAGCAGTATGGGGTGTGCTGCCTCGGTCCCACCTGACAGAGTACAGATGGCTCTGGCCAGCACAGGATCCCACCAGCCTTCCAGCATCTGAGCATCCTCAAACTGGCTAGCGGGCTGGATCAGAACAGTCAGCATGAAGGTTTGGGATGTCCTCTGTTTACCCACACCCCATGAAATGGTTTGAAAGCAATATGTCATGGATTAGGGTAGCTCTTAATATTCCCTCTGTCTCACTGGTGTTTCTGAAATCACTCGTGCTATACCCCTCATTCAGTACACAACAAACGCACCGCTTGCTTTATTGGGGCAGAAACTGATGCTTCTTTTTAACAGCAGCAGTATCCTCTGTGCCCAAAGGACCTGCCCTTTCTGTCTGTGACTGCGTCTGCAGATCAGAGCTGCAGTTCTTGCAGAGCTCAGCCCTCAGTAGTGCTTGGATGAAGGTGCAAAGCCAGGAGAGCTGTGGAGCTGTGGGTGTGGGCAGCCTGGTTAACCATGACTACCATGCCCATGGCAACAGACAAAAAAGATGTACCAATGCATCTGCCTGCTATCACACGGCAAAAATGCATCTCCCTGGGGTCTGAAGCAGAACAGTGCAGAGGATCGGGGATGTTTGTGATGAAAGGAGCTCTCTGAGTGGGGAGTCTCATGTTCTGGTTCCTGTTTGCTTCTGTACTGCTGGCTGATGAATATAAATACATGAAGTCAAAGGGCCAGAAGCTACAACACCAGTTTTCGTCTGCCCTCTGAACTCTAACGGCCAGTTAAGTGGTTTACAGCCACCTGCGGTGCTCTGACAGAAGCCACTTGTGTGCAGGGCACAGAGTTCTGGCACTTTTACTGCTCTTCTGCCCAGTCATACGCAGTCATACGCTCTAATATCTCACAGGAATGGGCCAACTGGGGATGCTTTTCCTGAATTAAATGTTGGCTCATCCTACCTGTGCTCCACGATCATGAATGTGCCAGAAGAGCTAAGCACAGGTGGAGCTGGTGGAGCTGGTGGAGCTAAGCACAGAAGGCTGTCATAGGCTGTCGATACTCCCATGAGCCAGGCACAGAGAAGAGCAGATGGAGTAACAGCTCCAAATTCACAGTGCATCTGATGTGATTACACTGGTCCTTACGTGGACAGAAAATCTTTTCAAGACAATTACAGGAATCATTTGCATCTTCTAAGTCTCACCCCTAGACAGATCTGATCAGTCCAGGGTTTCTGGGAGCCAGTTTTGGGGTACTGGATGGGGCACAGTGGGGGCATATGAGTCGTGCACTTTATTTTCCCTGAATCTTGGCCCTCTTTTTGCAAACAAGTTGTAGTCACCACTGTTGGGCCACTAAAGCCATGGGGAGAAGCCTCAGTGAAATTCAGTTTCTCTGCCAGGGCTGCTGGGGGATGCAGGGTTCAGCAAGTCACTTCTATCTGCTCGAGCTAATTCAGCATTGTCCCTTCAAAATGTGATCTTTTTGTTGAGCTGAGCTGTCTGACGCCTGCTCTGCCAGGTGAACATCTGTGCTCAGCTCCAGTATTAACAATCATGAAACCGTGGCCTCTGTAAAATTAAGGGCACTCTTGCCTTGGCTCATGAAAAAGTCAGTAAGAAATAAGTCAGTGATGACAGCATTGCAGAGTGCAGAACTCGACAGGCCAACAGCAGGGCTCAGTCCACGAGTTACCCCATACAGGAGGGTGGAAATCTCTGCTCGACTCTGAAATGTGCCTGCCCCAAGATCTGGTCCTGCACTGGAACTGGTTCTCAGCCACGTTTGCCTCCATCTCACCCATATCTCATACACATGCTGGTAAAAAGGTGAACCAGAGCATCTCCATCTGTCAAAGACATCCCTGGGAAGAGAGATGTGGGGTCTGTCTCCACTATTTAATGGAAAAAGCCAGCATCAGTTATTATTCCCATAATGCTGCCCATAAACGTAGGGTGAGAGAACTTTAGGTCACTCCACTGCAGTATTTGGATGTTATTGAAAAGAGCAGAAAATGTTGGTTTTTTTGTTTGTTTGTTTGTTTGTTTTTAGCCTAGGTATTGTTTTGTCATCAGGAAGAAAGCCCAAAGAAAGCTCTCTCTCACCCAGCCTCTGCCATAGGGCAAGAGTCCTCTCAGGCACACCCCACACTCACAGTCCCTCCCTGAGCCTGTCTGCGTTGTTCGAACGGACCCTGGCCCCCTCCCTGCCTCTGCGCTGGAACTTTCTCTCTTACGTTGAGGACGTGGCCTTGACTCTACCACTGAGCACCAGGCTGCAGAGGCAATACCCACCCTCGAGCAGAGATTCAACCTTCACTGTGTGTCAGAGCTCATCACTGCTCCTGCTGTGTTCATCCAGACACGGGCTGAGTTACAGGCAGGAGGCAGCCACCCCACCGGCAAACAGACCAAACCCTTCCTTTGAGCTGGGGCTGTTCAGCCTGGAGAAGAGAAGGCTCCGGGGAGACCTTGGAGCAGCCTTCCAGGATCTGAAGGGAGCTCCAGGAGAGCTGGAGAGGGACTCTTGGTCAGGGAGNCCCTATCTTCAAGGTCTTTTCCAACTCTAACCATTCTATGATTCTATGATTCCTTCTCCTGGCCTGGGGCTGTATGGTGGACTCCAGGCTCCATCTGGGCCACAAGTTCATTTTGCCTTGTGCAATAATATACAATAATAATACTAGCCAGTTGCGTAAGAGGGAGATTCCCAACACTGCCAGACCTCTAACACCCACCCACTCCCTGCAGATCTCCTTCATGCACATGTGCTCCCAGCAGGAGCAGCCAGACCAACCTGAATTGCCCAGGGAAGTGGTGGAGTCAACATCCCTGGTGGCATTTAAAAGCCAGGCAGACGTGGTGCTTGGGGATATGGTTTAGTGATAGTTTTTGTCAGTGCAAGGTTGAGGGTTGGACTCGTCGGTCTGAAAGGTCCCGTCCAACCCAGGCAATTCGATGATTCTGTAAACTCTAAAATACCTGGCCAAAATTAGGTAGAAGCAGTCAAATTTGTTCTCAACAACAGCTCTTACATACATGACTCCAGTGGAAACTGAGAAGACCTAACGTATCCCACAGCTCATACTGACATACTGCTCACTGGCCTCCAGGTAAAGCATTCATGTAAATGCCTTTAGGATTTAGGATGCCTCCAGCAAAGGCGCTGCACGTTGGCTTTGGTGCCCGGGAGAACCTGTGGGCTGCAGATGGCAGCTCTGTTGAGATGGTGCAGGCGTTAGAAGGCAATGTGCACAGCAGCCATCCTGCACCCAGACCCTCCATGTACCCAGACCTGCCCTGTGCCATTCAAATTTCCCCTCGAGGAATGTCTTCTCCTCTCCTTTTCTTCTCCCTGTTACCAGAGTGGCAGTGGCTCCCATGCTGCTTTTCCACTGGCCACAGAGGTGTAAGGATGATCTCTGCGTCCTCAGAAAAATGCAAATGCAGAACTGGTGTTTGTGGAGCCGGTGGGGAGGAGAAGCCAGGCAGAGTCAGAAATGCTCTTCCAACCTCCAGCTCTCACAGGCCTGAGTTCAGCTCAGCCTCCGTTGTTCCTTACAGCTTGCCAGTCTTCTCTCTTTGTTACAGAATAAGCTGCGAAGCTTTGAATTTTGTTCACAGATGACAGAGGGTGCATCTGTAAGATCTGGTTGAAAAGACTTTTACATGGAAACCGTGAGAAGCTGGTGCCACAGCCAGGCTAGTATTCTCTCCGGCATCGTTTCAGAAACAAACGGAGCCGACATCCACCCAGGGGCTGACACAGACCTTGGTGCTCATGCAGCACTGCAGGCCAGGAAAGGAGAGGAGCAGGGGCTCCTGGTGGAAATGCTGGTTCACATTTCTTGGCATGTTTTCCTGCAGTTCAGGGACACGAACGGAGCATTTTTAGTTTTTAAAATCACCAGCACAGAGGAAGCGTCACCCTGCGATGTTGGGATTGGGACCTGGCACACTGCAGGGGAGCTGGAATCACAGCAAATCACCTCTCTGGCAGCCAGCAAGTGAGGAATGTCCAACCTCTCACTAGAAATACTCCATGATCCGCTCCATGATCTGCTCACTGATCCCAGGATGCTCCTTTCTGTGCCCCATCAATGACTCCCATCTCCCTGCACATTTCTGCTTGTCCCGTTGTCCTGCCCTGATAGTATTGATGACACACAAGTGACAAAATAAGATAGAAATTATTAATTTCAAGCTCTGCTGGTAGCAAGGAAAAGAAAATCAATGCTTGGCAAATGGAATAAGAAGAAACTGGAAGAAAAGAAAGGCTCTCTCTGAACTTCAGTAGCTTGTCTGTGGCATGTGTAGGGCTGAAGGGGATAAAAAGGGGCTTGACGGTGTTGCTGTTTCAGCCGCTGTACATTAAAGTTGGATTTTTGCATATTAATGGCAAAATAAGCTACCTGTTTGTTCAAACAGTCCTGTTGACAGCCAGAACAGGAGCGTGCTGCTCTGGCACGACTTGTTTTGTGTTGGGAGCCAGGAGCGAGAGACCCACAGGAGCAGGACGGGAGAACCAGGGCCAGCGAGGCCCTTCGCATCCATTGTCCATTGGGTCTGCACCTCAGGGACCTCCAGAGCTCATACTCAGGGAGACCCACCACCTGCAGCCTACACGCAGGAGAAACACTGCACAGATAAACTGTGGGGGAAGAGAAAGCAGCCAGAATACAAAACGCTCCGACTAAATCCAGGACTTCCAAAGAAGCTCATCAAATTCACAAGCACCAACAGCTGATGAGGATACCGGGAGTCAGACACAGAGGTTCAGAATCAAATTGCAAGAGCACAGCTCCTGTCCTGAGACCCAAATAAGGGGCAGATGTTTGAAAGGGCTTTGGTCTTGTTGCTGTCATTGTAGCAGTGTAACAGGATTTTTAAAAGGTGTGAGGCCACAGAGAGCACAAAGAGTGACCAAGAGCTGCAGAAACTCTCCCTGAAAGGGGCTGGAGAGAATTAGAAAGTACTCACACGGTGAGAGATTAATAACAAAGAGTGTTTTAACTGTCTGTAGAACAGCCAGGCACAGATAAGTCCTCTCTGCCTCATGACACAGGCAGAGGCATATTTTCCAATTAAACTAAGAGATGGCAAATCCAGAATTGATGAAAGGACATTTTCTTTTGTACAGTGAGATGAGATTCAGCTCCACCAGCCAGAGACATCTAAAACACAGACATCTGCTCCTGAACTGGCTATTTCAGGCTTCTTTTTAAGTCAGCAGGAGGAAACAGGCACTTTCAAGGTGCAATTCATTTGACCAAATACAAATACCCATTTGCGGAAGAGATAACTCACACCTCATGCTCTGCTGGCTGTATCGACTAGATTTCCACTGATAGTGTGCCTGACTAGGAAGGCCAGCACAGATTACACACCTGCCTAGTCAGATGAGCTTTTTCTTGGAATATTAAACTGTGGAACTCATTTCCACAAGAGGTTATGGAAGGCAAAAGATAAACTGCATTAAAAATCGAGACTGGAATAAATATGAGAAACAAGAATAGCCACAGTTATCGCAGATGGTGTTAAGAGCATTTTGGAAGGATATAAAACTGCTTGCTTCAGGCTTAAATCTATTTTAAACTCTTAGGATTAGGATTAGGATCTTCACATGGGATATTTTATTTCATATCTACCTGATGGATGATCAGAGTTAGGCTACTAAGCAGGATGGACCGTGAATCTACTTTAGACTGTCAAAATTTTACTTGCAGAGTTTCCCAAGATTTCTTGAAAATCTAGCAGCTTGTACTGAATCATAAGTAGTGTGAAATCAGAAGTTTAATGGAATAGTCCAGATTAGAAATGAGTACAGCAGAATAAAGTACAATAGGACAGAACAGAACTAGAAAATCAAAGCAAACACATGTGCAAAGAAAAAAAAAAAAGTATATAAAAATGGATGCTTTGAATAGAAGCCCTGAGTGCATGACACGACGAATGTTCAGGCAGGTGAGCTGCTGACTCTCTTGGTCTCACAGCTGTTTTTCACAAACAAGCAGAGTTACGGTGGGACAGAATTATAGGGCAGAGAGTGCAACCTGTCTGCAGGCCAGTGAGCAGTTTTATGAATAGTCCTAATGGACTCAGCATAACTAGTCAGCATGAAATACATTCCACAGCACAACACTGAGCATGAAGATTTGCTGCCTCTGAGGTGAGAGAAGATGCAGTGCAGAAAAGAGACTGGTATTTAGACAGGAGCTGCCACTACTGTGGCACATTCAGGGGGAACTGGGGGAAGCTACAGTGAAGTTCAGAGCCCAAGAACAAACTGGCTTGGTTTGATGAGCTTCGTTTTATTAATGTGGTGACTTGTTTAAAGAAAGGAAAAAAAAAAAAAAGAAGAAGAGAGAAGCACCGCTGCACTGAGGCCAGTAACAGTGAAATTGGCTGTGGACCAGGTGCTATTGCCTGCTAGAGCAGTGGAAAGGTCAGCAAAGATAAACAGAAGAGAGCAAGCTCTGGCGCTGAACAATGCTGAGGAACACCTGAAGGTGCATCACTTAATCACTAATTCAAAACTGCATCATTATGCACATACCAAATGCACTTCCCTCGCTCTGAGCAGATCAGATGTGAACTTCAGCCAGGTGGCTCTAGGCTATGGTTACTCACAACTGGTCTGATAGATTTGTTCAGTAACTGGTTCTTACTGTGAAAAGTTTATTTTTCTGTAACAACTTGCCTGTGACCAATCCTTCTGTCTTTCTTCACAGTAGATTTTGGTATAACCTAGAAAAACTTAATCTGAGAATGTCTACATCTGACAAAGCACTATGCAACAAGCTTTAGAGGAATCCTCTCCTCTCAGTTCCTCTGTATACAATTTCTGCTTCTTCTTCAGGTTAGGAGCCATCCTTTTACTCTGTGTTTGTGTATCACCTACTGGAACAGTCTTGGCCCACTCCGTAGGCTTCCAGTACTGCTGAAGGTCTATGGACTGCATTAATTGTCCATGACTATTCTTGGGTATTCTTGAGTGAGGGTGTTTGAGGAGACAGGTTTTGCTGTAGCTATTCTTATCTTCCTAAACATGCATGGAAGGAACATAAAGAGAACAAGCAACAGAGACACTGGCTACAGCCCAAGGAGAAGGGGTTGCAGACCTCCATCGCTCAGCAAGTCGAATGGGTGGCTGGAGAGCACTGTGAAGTGAGAGAGACTAGAGGTAGGAGGTGGCCCATCAGGGCAGCAGTGCTGTCTTGCAATGTAGCCCCAGAGACACAGTCAGTGTGGAGACCAGTGGCATCTTCTTGGACAGGCTTTTGCTACCAGTACATCTCTACTTCTGAAGTATAAACCTTATGAGTGAAATTAGAGCTGGCTGCTTGGGTTGTAACAGTCATTAAAGCATGGACCAGGCATGTGCAATCTTTGCCCAAACTGCAGCAATTACACATATAATCAGAAAAGCATGGTATAAGGACAGCTCGAGACCCACATGCCCAAGGCATAACTAAGAGAGCTGCAGCAGGCACTGCTTTTGGACTGTTTGATACAGGGCTTGGAGGATGAGCCTCCACGATTCAAGCCAGAACACAGTGAAGACATTTGTGGGTGTATATACCACCACTCTGCAGAAATCTCAGTGCTAGAAAAACCAAGCTTCTTGTAAAAATAAGATTGCATAGCCAGCTGTAGCCTGATCCCTGGGGGACAGAGAGGTGAATACAGATACACAGATGATAGTAGTAACCCAAAAGTGTAAGGTCTGACGAAGATTTTTAACTGAGGCAGTGTGTAAAAACACACAATACAGTAGAAAGTTCAGGGGCCACGTTTTCACTGGCTATGAAAAACTTTATCCTGCAGCAGTAATGAAGATAATGATAGATCATGTAGTACTAGAAGTAAAAGAAATACACAGTTGGATTTAAGTATGAAACTGTGGCAGTGAGTCGTTGTAAGCCCATGTCTTGAATGCAGCATAACTGAGCCTGCCAGCCTGACTGGGTCCTACAGCTGAGGGGAGCACTGGGAACACCAGGATATTATTAAGGGAAAAGCTAGAAGTACCGAGCACTTTTTAAGCTTCAGAGGAGAAGTGATTTTATAACAGGGAGTGGAACTGAAGAAGTGGAACCTCAAGAAAGGAATTTGGGAGAATCAAGAGGTATGCAGCAGTGATCCAGCAACGAAGGCTTAGCCACATCCAGAACCAGGGAGCACACCCATGACAGCAACTTCTACCTTGTGGGTAGCTGCCGTTAGTTCCCTTGGACACAAGGACTGCCAGGCAGCCGTCTGCCTGTGGCAGGGATGCTGTCTGCCCCTTCACCTTTGCTGCATCCTGGGGAACACAAGTGAAGCAAGAGAGACTAAAGGTATGAGGTGGCCCATCAGGGTCAGCTTCCACGTGACTGTGGCAATAACTGAGCCCCGAGCTTTGCTGGTGAAGTGCCACAAACAAGAAAGAGACTTCAGTCCTGGAAGTGTTCTTCCACAGAGCAGGACAACTTTTAGTTTTCTTCAGTAGCTACTGCATTCATTATTAATACAATTTGCATACTTTAAAAGCCTCTACGCACAGGACTGACAAGCAGTAGGGCTCCTCCTAGCTGTTAACAGCCATCTGGGCTGTCTCATTTCTGTGCCAGTATGTTCTGTTTTGAAGACCAACACCGTCTCCAAAGCAACCCAGTACACAGGATGGAAGATGCCTACGGTGCCCAGGCTGGGTCTGCTCTGCTCCAGCTTTTCCTGACAGCAGCTCCTGTAAGATGCTAATACGTTGCTTTACACATGCACCTTCCTGACACCTAATAGCTTAATACCCAGTACAATGTCTGCCTTACAGAGCAATAGAGGAACGGCTTGTTCTGCCTTTGTGCAGGGAGCTGAATATCACTTTAATGCATTCATATTTAGCTTAGGGTCCCCAGAGGGCTGCTGACTTATCTCTGCTCCAAGGCTTCCTATTTGGTGCCGATATTGTGTGTCAGAGAGCAGAAGGGAAGGATTTGCTGCACCTTATCTCCATTCAGACGATAGTGACGCTCCCCGATAACTCGCTAATCCACCCAGATAAGAACACTGCAAGCAGATTTTGCAGCCTTTAGGATGAAATGTGTGCGGGGATTTATGTTATTCTTGCAAATACTGAAATCATACATTTTGCTGTGTGAGCCACACACTTCATGTCACTATGCCAATTAGCTCCCAGGATCAGGCTTATTTCAAGCAGCATTAACCAGATGAGCAGACAATGTGCATAATGAAGAGAAAAATATGGTCAGATGAATAAGAACTTTAATGTGACATTACTTATAGCATTGCAAACCATTATAAAAAAACAGAATTAGAAGATGCATTTTTTTTTTTTTTTTTTTTTTTAATTTTTCCTAATTAAGTTGATATTTTGGTTGGAATTTAGTGGTGGTGGTGGTGAGTATGAAGAGAATAAAGAGAGGATGGTGCTGGAAAAACATCCAGCTTCTTGGGGAATAAATATCTGCCACAGATGTTGCATGTGAATAATCCCTTAGAAGCAACAGCTCTGGATGTAGGGGTTTCATTCTCACAGGAGCCCTCCTTCAGGGCTGCAGTCGTTATCAGGCCTGAACAGTATCTCAGTTGAAAGAGCCAAAGTTGGGCCTTGGGCACAACCTCCCCCCTGCCCCTGCATCCTCCAACTCAATAATGCTCTGTGTCATTGTCGTGGTTTCAGCCAAATTCACCAAAACCCAAGTGACAGATGTCCCCCCCTCCCCCCTTTTGGTCAGAGAGGAGAGGAAGGAGTTAAAGAGATTCAAGAGTTTAGAACAAACTAAACTACTTTAATGAAAATATAAGTAATATAATAAAAAGGAAATTTAGGGAAAAAGGGAGTATACAGTATACACAAAACCGTATCAAGCTCCCAGGATGACGACCACGTCACCAGCAGCTTCAGGAAAAGTCCCAAACTGGACTCGGTGATGGACAGGAGCTGGATTCCAGCTCTGGAGTCAGGAACGCTCGGATAAGGATCAAAGGCAGA
>VZRU01011695.1:54595-71873 GCA_013398155.1 Pedionomus torquatus
ATAATCAGGTCTTATCACTGTGAGACGGAACAGCTCTGAACAATGTGCTGTTAATTGCAGAGTTTAGTTCGTTAGAAGAGGCCCAGCTAAGAAAGTAAAACTGTAAAACAGAAAATTGGTTCGTTTTACCTCAAACCAGGACAGTCATCCTCAAAGGGGGTCTCACACCTTATTTCTTACAGCTGTATTTACACTTTGGGTTACTTTAACCTGCAGTCAGGTTTCTTTAATTGTTGGTATGGCTTTTTTTTTTTTGTTTGTTTGTTTTTTTTTGGTTGGTTGGTTTGTTTTTTTTCTTTTTTTTTTTTGAAATGTTAGTTCCTTGGACATAGTGGCCTAGGCTCTCTTTATTGACCTGGACTTCTGCTGTGGTATAGTTCTGTATTTTACTTCCCACAAGTTGTCCACTCACCAAGACATTTAATTTCCTTGACCGACAAACACACCTCAGAGCCGCCTCTTTCCCACCTGAAATGGCACCGGAAGGTTCTTGATGCAAGTAAACCCACCCAGCACCCATAGAAGAGCTTCAAGGTTTGGGCTGGGATGAAGAACAACTATGTTTGACTCTGCTTTCTCCTTACAGTCCTCCATATGACTTTATGCCATCTGTAATATGGTTTAAATGCAACACAAGAAGGTGAAATATGTTAATGGCCTCACCAACCCAGACATGTAGACAGACAAAGCATTGCAGGCAAAGAAGCCCATGATAGAGTAATAAAGAGCTTTGAGAAGCCAGGCTCGGATCTTCACGGCAGCAGCTTCCCTGAAGTCCAGCACTGGTGTAGCTGTGCTTCCAGTTGTCAGAAACACTGTCTTCCCCCAAAGGATGTTTCTCTGTTTTGTATCTGAGAGAAGGGGCATAACCTTTCAAAATGTTCTCCAAATCCCTCAGTTTTTTCCTTAACTGAAAAATTGCTGGCTTTATTTAATTTCCTATTTCAGAAACTCTGCCCAGGGATGTTTGAAAAGATGGCTCCTAGCAGAGATTCCTGTGTAATCAGAAACGTTGTGATCAGCAGGCCAAAACAGAAAGGGACAGACAAATGATATTAAAAGCAGGAGTCCAATAAGAGGATAGAGAGCTTTGAGAATTAGTTATTTGACTGGTTTTGACCTAAATCTCTAGTTTAATAAAGCAAAGTCCTTCCACATGGTGCTCGTTAAAGTCTTTGAACAGAAGGTTTTTGCAGCCTGGGCAGGGGCTCAGCAGAGGACACGGCTTTCCAAGTCTGGCAGCCGGCAAAAAGAAGGGTGGTCAAGCCACAGCCTAATTCTGCCCACCTGATCTTGCAGACACTTCTCCCAGACACATCGCTCAGCACCACGTAATGATTGTTCAGTTGCTGTCACCTTCATGTGCAAGGGCCAGACCTTTCTGGAATTGTCTAAATGACGGCAATGCAATCACCTTCATACAATTGCCTGAATGTGGACAACCCTGCTGGGAATCTGTGCAGGAGTAAAGATTTGCAGGTTCCCACCATCCAGTGCCGTTGGCTTCCCACGATCTGCACAACCAGCTCCTCCATGGAGCCACAGACAAGGACTGTGAGAAAGAGAAGGTTGTGGTGAGCCCCAAGTTGCAGCTGAGACAACATGAGGGAGATAGAGATAAAGCCAGAGGGGGTGTCTGGCATCATGGATTTGATGCTACCACCTGTAGTGGAAGGAGGCCCTGCCAAAGGCTTGTGGCATGAGACCTCAACCATATGTCCTCAAGCGGGTCTCTGCTGCCTTCTCTGCATGGCAGAGAGTGAGCTCACCTGAGTACCCTTAGCCTGAGTGAAAAAAAGGTCAGTTTTCCCGCAAATGAAGAAACCCTTCACTGCTGTGAGCTAATCCAAATCCTCTGAGGCAGGCCCTTGCAGCAAGGAAGATTTTCAGGATCTTTGGGATCTGCATCCTTGTTCATCCCTGATGTGAGCTGACAACGATAAAGGATACGCGCTGGTTGAAAAGCTTGGGTGTGCTTCTCCTCCAGTGGCCTGCTGAAGCTCTCTGACTGCAGGGCTGGGTTTATCTGTCAGAGTTTTCATCCTCCTTTCCCACCACTCAACTCCTGAGTCCTGCTTCACTGAAATAGGCTGCAGTGATTTCAGAGGGATCTGGGCTTAATTGCCTATCTTTCATGAGCACTCTGAATATCAAGATGGGATGTGCATTCCCAGTAGTGAGGAGCCTGTGGATGCCAATTTAAAGGCAGCAAGTAATTCCAGCTAGCCATGTGCTACTTAATGCATCTACACCAGCGTTACACACTGCAGCACGCTGAACCTGAGCCATGGAAATGCAGTGCCACAATGGCACTGGATTCTTCCATGAACCGTCTCTCAAAACACCCCAGAAGTGTGGCAGTCTCCAGGAAAAGTGTAGACTGGACAATTATATCCTATTTAGCAATCTGAAGCAAAACAACTAACTCCTAAGTGAGTACAGAACAGCACACAGCTTGGAAGTGAGACCGCATGGACCCAGAAATCCCTACCGCAGACCTCCCTACTTCCCATCTCTACCACTTTCTTCAACATTTCTATCTCAAATTCAACCCCTGCCAATGACAGTGCTTGTGCCACTTGTGGCCCAGTTTCCTAACTCCAGAAAATTCTCAGACACCTTCCAACATGATGACAGAAATAACTGTATTTTCCCACTTCCTTCATTCTGTGAACAGCTGTAATGTCCCCATGACTAACCTCTGGCTCGCACACCAAAGGGTTAGCTGGGCTGCTCCCGGCTTTGAGGGGTTCTGGCAGCTTTAATTTACTCTCTGTGTTCAGGGTGAGGGGAGGGATAGCTTTAGCCTTACAAATAAAGAGAAAATCCAGAGTCTGTTGAATTAAAGGCTAAGCACCAGTTTCTATAATCACTCTGTATAGTCCCTGGGATCTTCCCTCATTTAGAGAGTGATTTTTCACTTTAACTTACTGCACAAGCCTGCTTTCAATTAATCCTTCTCTTCCCATGTCCTTCTGGCATATGGCCCGAGAGGTTCTTGGCATGCAGCGGGTAACTCTGAGACCTCCTAATCCAACATTTGCCAGCTGATAAGTCCCTATGCTCTTATGAGCGGCCCAGTAATAACTTTAATCACCCCAAACTGTTCCAGCTCCTTTGCGTGATACTTTGCTCCTTCCAGCACAGAAGGCTGATTTAATGCCTGATGCTGCTGTGGGAGACAGGATTTGGAGCTGGCTGCAAGAGGACAGCTGGGGGACTGTCCACTGTCATTGCCCAGGATACTTGAGCATGAGTTCCCTGGGGAAGGAAAGTGCCTGGTGTGTAGCACTGCCCTGCTGAGCTCTGCAGACCAGAGCAGACCACTGGCTACTTGAAGGATGAAAAGAGGTAGCTGTGCTTAATAGTAAACAGTGGAACAGCTTGGCCTGTGGAGCCCAGGAGAGGCATGATAAGGTCCAAACATATAAGATGTCATCCTGGGATCCAGCTCATCAGTGTAATATGGCCCAGATTCAGATTTCCCAAGCCGTAACAAGTTAAATAAGAGCCTATGATTTAGAGCTTGAAGAATTATGGGCATTATAAGGTCAGCATCCATCCTGAAGGAATATGTAATACTGCAGATCCAGAGCTCTGCATCCAGGAATATGCTTGTTACAGGCTTCCATCCTCAGACATGGGACGCAGCTCCCTTCAATATGGCAGTACCACAGGCTTTGGTGAAGAATCTGCTTTTGCAAAATATTTTAAGTTGGACTTTGCTTGGATACTGGCTTGGAGACTGCTTCTGGCTTGTGCAATGTAGAGAATTCAACGGAAAGGTTGTAATGCTCCTTTCTGCTTTTATAAGGACAGCACTGCATTTCTCCCACACTACCTGATCTTCTTTGCCTGTTTACAAGGTACAGCTGGAATTTACCCATTGGCTGATAAACGGGGAATTCACTTTCCTCTTCTGTTTGCTCAGTAGCTGACCCCTCTCAGGAAGCAGAAGAACAGAGAAGATTCCTGTATCCAGGATACAGGAATGATACAGGAAGAGCCATTCCAGGGAGACACTGCCCCTTGGATGGGAGAAGAATAAAGCAGACATGGGTATAAAAGGGTATGAGGCCTGAAAGAGCTGGGGAAGAACTGGAGGCACCATCCTCAGAGCAGGGGGCGAGACACAGTGCTGGTTACCGTACGTTAAGGTCGGGAAGAGCACAGCACTTTGCAGCATGTCTGAGGTTTTCTGAGTGCAGCACAGCAAAAAGGCTAGAAGATCCGGAAGATCCTGACATTCTCCAGTTTCTGCTTTTTATGAGAATTTAATTTAAATGCTATTAAATCACATGCACCACCCAGGATTCATCCAGGAGGGCTTAGAAGACAAAAGATTATCTTCCTTGGATACCAATTGAAATGCATCCTGCTCAGTGAGGAAGCTACAGTTTCCAGTGAACGTATAAGCCGAGTCAGTCTCTTTTACAGAGACAGACGTGCTCTTATCTTACCTGACATTATGCAGAATCACAGAATACTACACTGGGAACCTCCTACAAGGACTGTGAACACTTACTCTCATTTGCTAGTACTAACTACACTCACTTGCTTCAGTTTCTGAAATAACTAAAACTGTGGCCCAGTAGCAATATGTGAATAAACTGCCTCTTTCACCGGTTTCCAATTCCGCTGTCTCCTGGTAGCAGTGTTTCCCAGGGGCCTAGAGAATGAGGGCTTGGACGGGGCTATTTTGTAAAAATGAAAAGCAGGCTTCTTGAACTCCACAAGTTACAGTGCATTTTCAAGGAACTTTCAACTTGCTGTATTGGAAACCTCTTCGTCTCCCTGTCTGGCAGGTCAGATTAATAATGCAGCTTCTTATTACTTAATGTCAGCGATATTGCCTCAGCAGTGCAGAGCCCACCAGGTGCTGGGAAGTCACATGCCTGGAGGGGAAATACTGGAGTGGACACAAACAGCCTCGCTGAGGTCCTGTCTCCAACAGCTCAATTAGATTAAACAAGTAAATCAAAAAGCTGCAGGAGATCGATGCCCCTGACAGATGAAGGCCTCTCAGGAGAAGTGGCGCTTGTTCTGAACACGATCCATCATTGCTGCAGGGAAGGGACCCCAGAGGTGCCGTGGGAGCTGTCTGTCCTCCTGCATGGACAGAGCTTTGGGCTACAACGAGTCATCCCGGCCCAGGGCAGCAGGCTCTGCACACACGGCACAGACCAGCAAGGGTGAATAGCAGCTAAAGGCCTGACTCTGCTCCTCCTGACACACCTCATCACCCCCCGGGTTCTTTGCACAGTGCCTCCTTTCAGCCAGAGAAGGGCCTTTGGCATTAGGGCCAGTCTTGCTTTTCTTCAGCATAGCACATTTCCCTGGCTGCAACAGGCCATTTGTAGCAGACGAGTGACAGGGAGGATGAAAAATGAGGAAGTGGGGCTCACACAGCTGAATGGTGGCAACCACGTTGGGTTTGAGGTCCTGTTCTGGGACCCTTTGCCCTGGGTTTGCTGTCCAACGGGGAGCTTCATTCTGCCAAGTCCTGCATCTAAGGCCATGAGCAACTTGTCCAAAGGCTTCATCTTTAGATCCTCTGCTTCCATGTGAGCAGGATACGCCACCTCATGGGGTTTTTCTCTGCTGGCAAGGTCTGCGGGAGGAAGTCCAGAGTGAGTCCAGGGCCAGGAAGGAGGTCCAAGCTGAGGTGGCAGGAGACAGTGTAGAGCTGCGAGGAACACCGCTGTACTCAACCAGGCTGGGAGGAATGAGGAGTCCAAGGGGACAGATGCTGTCAGCTCTCAGACAGAATGTGAAAATCTTCCATTTTTGAGGGACTTCTGGTGAGGCTGAAACAGAACCTCTTTCCAAATTAAAGACAGCCATATTTTCTGGCTCCTGGGGCCATTTTTCAGTTCTGATAGTATTTCCAGCTGATAACAGAGCCCAGCTCAGCTCTCGCTTTCTAAAATAAAGTGCCTGCATGACCATTTTTCTTGCCCTTGAATAATCACACAGAAAGGCTGCAGTGCAGCATTGGCTGAGGGTGGGGGTCAGACTGTGATCTGCTAACCAAATTTCAATACTTACAGAACAAAAAAAAGCCCAGTGTTTCACCATGCTCTTAACATTCATCTTTTGGTATGTCTCCGCACCCCACAAAGGTACTCCTGTGATTCTTTCGGATCCACTGTGGGTGTTGGTTAATTCAGTCACTGTTGGGGACTGGAAGGATGCAAAGAAGGAGGGAAGGTTCAGGTGAACTTTGTATGTTGAGTAAAAACAGTTTCTGCATTCAGGAGCACCTTGGAAGGGTTATATAGCACCCTTCCATGAATAGTGGGACACTTGCCAGATTCTCCTGAAGTTAACTTTAAAAGCTCCAAAGATACCATTCTAAAATGTGATTGATCTATTGGTTGGGTCATCCCTTGTGGATGCTCAGTGGAAGAGAGGTAAGAAGCTTGATATTGAAAAATGTAGTCTGTGTGTGTGTTATAGAACACCAGGTGAACTGGAGCTTTCAGGTAGATCTATCTGAACCTTCCCCTTCAAACAAGCATGCCCCGAACACCAAAAGGTTTGTAAACTTGAGAGCAAATGAAAAAACCCTGAAAGGGAAACAATGAGCATTTTTGAACCAGAGAACTCCAGAGACAGGCAGAACAGAAGTGAAAGCATTTTTAACACATCTTCCTTCTTTCTGCTTTCTTTCTCTCTTTCAGGCTTGCTCTCACTTCAGAAACATTTTAAGCTATCTGGATTGCAAACCAAGTCCATGTAGTATTGTCTGGTCCCAGAAAGTCCACCACACCCAAGGCTGTGTGCCTGCTGCTTGTCCTCAGGACTCCTTTTGCCTGGATGGACCAGGTGCTCTATCTTTTTCTTCCCTTAAACCATCCAAATGCTTTTGAACATGTTATTTTCCAACACTGAAAACAACCCGTGGCTAATTCCACAAACTGCATAGAGATATTCCTTCTTTCTGCTTGTTTTGAGTGTGCCATCTGATAGTTACAGGATGTTTCATGGAAGAAAGGACAAACAACTGTCATCTCTCTTCTAAGCTAGAGATTCATGATCTATTTACCTCTTTGTTACACAGATATCACTTAGTACCTTTCACCATCTCTACTGGCCTCTAGTCTGTTTTCTTGCCAGTTTTACAAGTTTTTCTGAGATGGGGAAATCAGGATTGCAGACAATATTTAAGAAGTGAACACACCATGGATTTACAAAGTAGTATGAGGTTGTTCTCTATACTGTTCTCCATTCATTTTGACTATTTTGTAGCAGGATTTCCCTACCTTTAATTCATCTCTCACTGGAATCTTCATTCTTCAGTGACTGTCATCAGGACTTGCTCTTCTGCTCTGCTCAGGGCAATGTACTGATTAGCCAAGAGTATTCAATCCATTTATTTATTAGTGCCACGTCGACTTGACAAAGATTCATATGGTGATTTATATGTCTAAAATACTAAGGGCAATCAAATACAAGGCTGTTGGATATCTATGATACTTAACTACATTATCTTCTGGCTTATTTTTCCACATATTTAATGCAGTATGCCCATGATATTAGCTTACTATCCACCTGTTCTCCCTGCAGAGATCCACATGAGTTAATAACATGAGGAATCTTTACAATTATCATAGTGTAATTATCTGTAGCAAAGATACATTTTGAGATGGAGGAGAGATGACTAGTTAGTGCCACAAATCTATAGTAATTAGAATTAAATTCTGAGAGTATTGAATTCCCCTCAGTGGCCAGCTCATTGATCTCCTTCCTTCCTGTATAATTTTAAATCCTTTTTATTGTTAACTTTCTTTTGTAAGTTTTTGGTTGGCTTTGTTTCTTTTTTTTCTTTTTTTTTTTTTTTTTTTTTAATTTCACATACAGCATTTCATTCCCTTTCCTCTCTGTGCTTTCATTAAGCCTGCCTATTAACAGTGCCTGATGACTTGTCCAGTCTGTCATACACTGGAGCCTCTTCTGACCTTTTTCTGTTGTCTGACAATGAACGGATAATATCCACAGGATTCAGATCCACACATCTGAATTTGGGAGAATCTGGATCCAGACATCAGGTTTTAAATAAAGGATTGATTGTGCTGAGCATGTAGATCTAAGAAACTGAATAATGTAGTCATTGGTTAGAATCCAGAAAAGCAAGCCTGGAAATACAGCCTGTTGTGAAAGGGACCGATACTTCAAAGATTTTTTAAAATTTCTGATAGAATAAATCTCAATAATGTACTTCCAGCTGCAGTAAAGAAGCAGTAATTTAAACTAAAGTAAGGCATTCCCAGGTACATTTAGATTCTTTTGGGCAGATTATCTTGATGAATTTACTCGTGGGTTCATGCATCTCAACAGCACCCACAGAAAGCATCAGAGTTTGTAAAATTGCTTTAAATTAGCAGTTAAGTGTTTGGAGACTTAGTTTCTTAATATTGTTTAGCCAACCATATCACGCAGATTGTGAAAAGTGCTTTAATCTGCAACATACAGGACTTCCCTAGGGATTAGCAGCAGCCCTTATATGTTAATATTGCAAAAATGGATGATCCAATTAAGCCCTGCTAAACCATGGCAGAATGTAAGGTCCATATGTTGGCTTATCCTTATGGTTTGTGTATTAGTCTGAAATTGCGAGACAGCCTGTGCTCTTCACTGGATCCTGAGGCTTCATCACGGCTGATAGAGAAAAAGCTCTTTGCCTTACTGATGAGGGGTTTTTCCCTCCCCTCACAGCCTATTCTCACACACAGGCCAGTTTTCTAAAAGAAGCATCTTCTATCAATACTGTAACCAACTCTTTTTTTTTTTTTTTTTTTTTTTTTCTGCAGCCCAGTGAAGCAAAAGCTTTCTCCCTTTTCTTCTGGGCCCAAACAGTGCTCCTAAAGACCAGCAAAGTAGGGAGAATTACTTTCATCAGCAGGTGGAGAAGTCCCTTGATATACCCATTACACAGTATCATGGATAATATAATATAAATATTATATCTGTCCTCTGACCTGGGCTTAGTGCAAAGGACTGATGTGCCAACAGAGAGGGAATACGTCTGATATTGCACCTCACATCTGCGATGGATTCCTACTGAATTACTGAACTTGCTTGTATTTATGTCTCCATCCGTGCCTGCGGGAAATTCAGTTCTGTGAGCTGTTCAGTAACAAATTCCTTTTTCAGTGTGCTATTGGCACTGCCTTGTCATTCCTGCACAGGGCAGACTGAAAAAAGAAAACAAAACATTTTGCAAATTAGTTCCCTGTCCATCCTAAATAACGTTTATGTATTCCTTACACAGGAGATGTCATTCCTAGGCTTCAGCAGCAACTTCTTGAATAACTGCTTCTCTGGGTTGTGGTGGAAAAGGCAGAGTCCTACAAACTTCTTCTAGGGCAGTCCCACTCTCTGCCAAAAGTCATCCCTTGCTGTCCAACTTTGCACACTCTGTTGAGATTTTCTGCTGGATGACTGCTCATATCAGGTCCTCCAACTTGTTAGGTCTCCTGAAGAGAGACCAGGAGCTGATAGAAGACACGAAGGATTTCCTGCAGGAGATCGCCTAGTCAAGAGTCATTAGACAAGTCCACGAGAACCTTTATCAAAGTCCATTCTGTCTTCAGCAGAGGTTGGACCAGAGATCTCCAGAGAACTGTTCAGCTTGTGTCAGTCCCTAAGTCCATGATCAGGACTTGCAGAGGCCACCTTGTTCTTTCCTGCCTTGGAGCTATTCCTGGCACTGCCGGCTGATAGTGGACATCCAATGAGCAAGGTCATCAAATCAGAGGAGGGTTTGGAGCTGCTGTTTGTGATGTTGGATCAGGCAAACACACAGAATCTTCAAGTACAATGTCCAAGGGATGCTCTGCTGTTGCCTGATGCAGGCAGTGTACCAGCAGTCACAAGTAAGCTATCCATCTGTCTGTGAAAAGACAAGGTATTCTTATTTAACATTCCAGGACTCCTCTGCACTGGTCTGTCTCTTCCCACTGAGATTGTGCTGCTATTTTGTGGTATTTATGTTCTGGGGTTTTTTTGTTTGGTTGGTTGTTTTTTTAATGATATCTCTATTACTCTCAAATTGTGAATTAGGAACCGAAGATAGTAGCTACATCCATAATTACTAATTTCCTGTGTATACGGAGTAACACCTCCGACCTTCTGCCACAGAGGAACAGTTCAGGCTTTTCCCTCTTGGAAGCACAGCAACGTGCACTGATATTTGTTGCGGTACTTCTAATGGCTTCTCAGATTTTCAGTTCTCTTTCGTCTGTATTCCAGTATCTTTCGCCTCATATTCCTAGCTGTTACTGTCCTTCATTGATTATTTCTTTTTGGTCAACCGGGGCAATATTGAGCACACTTTAACTACTTATCTTTAAAAAACTTTGCCCTTGAGTTTGTTCAACTGGCCTGAATATAAATTTACTGCTTTGCTAATTATGATTAAGAAAAGACATTTCTCTTCCCTCCTTCTTGCCCCTGGAATTCCCAGCTAGGAGTAAATTCATACTGGAGGATAGGGTATTATCTTCTTTCTAAATACCTTAAGGCACTTTACATTACAGAAGTTCAGAAGTTCACTAACCATGATGACACCTTTGCTTATTATGGAAGAAACCGGTTAAATAAAAAAATTAGAAAAAAAGGAAATTATTATAGATACCCTCCTCCTTTACCTATTTGTTGATGTTCATGTGCTTAATACATATAAAATACATACATCTAAAATACATATACATTTTAATTGCAAGCTCTTTGCTAACATGCCAGCTTATCCCAATAGGCTGGAATGGTGTCCTGAGGGCATTTAAAAATGGCAAACAATGAGGAATGGAGCCATTTTCTTAATGCACAGATGTTGATCGTTTATACTCAGTACTGCAGAACAAGTTACGAACACTACCAGATCTCAAGTACAATTGTGGGTGATAGCTTTATCCTCCTGGGAGGTAAAACATTTCAAAGCTAGAACAGGATCTCCCAGCAGTAATGGCTGCAGACCTTGGGCCTGACACAATGTATGTGAATCTCTCCTTTTACTTTCTTTGCTTTTTTGACAAGTGCACAAAATAAAACATTTCATTTAGGATTGTATGAAATATTTCATGCTGAACGGAACAATGTTTTTTGACTTAGCAAGAAAAATAATATTCCAGCATGATCCAAGCAAAGCCTTTTTTCCACTTGATTTTTCAATTTTGCTGTCAAACTGAAAAATCAGCTATTCCCCCAGACCAATAACAGGGAGCTCTGTTCTCCTGTATGGAACAGCAGTGTCCTGATGCTGAACAGAAGGATATTTCCTGGCAGCATCATTTGTCGTAAGTCTCAAAAGATACTCTGATCACAAAGAAGAAAGTGGAGCAGAGACTCCAGCCTTTTCTCACCAGTAGCGCGGCTGAGTGACTTCAAGAGGCAGCAGCAGGAGGCCAGCTCCTTTCCTTGCCTTGCGATCTTCAAAACATCCTAGAGAAAAATAATTTTATTCCTATTTTTGGCTCACAGCTTCTTAAAACAAATGACTTTCCCCGTTAACAACCCTGAAGAAGGTGTTTTCAACATGAAAAGAGGAAAAGAGCATTCACCAAACCACTGTGGGTGCCATGTGGATCATCTGAGAGGCCTGGTCCCATCTAGCAGAGACTCCTGGCAGGAAAAAGACTAGTGCAGAAGGAAGCATTTTTTCAGCTTAGATCACCTGGGGATCAGATCATCTGGGGATCTGGTTCCCAGGCCTTTGATAGAAGACTGTCTGGCCCTGGTTACTAGCAGTTACTTTGGCAAACCCCACAGAAAGCAGCAGAGATATTTTGTAAGTTTTGGGGAAAAAATATATATATTCCTTCTCACTAGAAAAATCTAAAGGGCACGGGATATGCTATTCTCATCTCTGAGCTCTCCTAAGAAACATTTATATACTGGGTCCTAAGACAGAAGCACAGGAAAGCCACCATAGCATTACACATCTTACTGTAGGACTCTTGGCATCATGAAACTAACCAACCACTAATGATTGACTATGAACAGCTCACCCTGGACTCCCTTTAAAGCGAGCAGAGAGATCAGTACCTACATGGACCTATTCATTGAGTCTTACAGATGCTGATATTGGGATGAAGCAACTGGTTCCCAAGCTTCGCTGATATGGCTTTTTTAGCTCAGATTTAGATGTCTCCACTGAAGCCTGCACCACTCAGATGAAGCCCCCAAATTTTCTCTCTCACCTTTGGCATCTATTCATAAGCCCTTGTGACTACCTCCCTTTCTTCTATGGCTTTTGTAGCAGTGTTATATTCCATATATTCTTGTACTTCTCTTTTCTTCTAGAAGAGTTAATATTATGCTAAGGCTGCTACAGCACATTGAGTGATAACAAGCCACAGGAGAGAGAGTGAATGACTGATGAGGAGGTGGAGCTCTGTAGGTTTTCAGAAATAATGACAGAAGAAACAGGAGTAGAGCTTGAAAAGACTGGAGCTCATCCAACAATATGGAGCTACAGATTCACAGCAGGAAATGCAAAACCTCGAAGAAAAGCTAAAAGCCTTTTCAGAGCATTGGTGAGATTATTTACCTGTACTGAAATTTTGCTAAAACATTAGTCAAAGAAGTCTCTTAGAAGTTATCTTCTACAGATAAACTGTACAGACAAGATGCTAATTAGGATTAGAGGACAAATAAGTTTGAAAAACTCGACACTTATTAACTGAGCATAGAGTAATTCAGTGCCCTGTGATAAGGATGAAACACAAAGAGCCAGACAGGCATGAAACTATGATATAATTTGTAATGGTTGTGACCACTATTAGAAGAGTCACAACAACTGCACTGGTTTAAGGCACGTGGGTCAGTATCTGCCTCTTCTCATACCTGCAGATCTCTGCCAGCATTTTGCCATGAGCTTTAACAGCCTTTCAGAGTAAGTGTGTGAGGCTGTGCCTCAGAGCTGATCCCTGGCTGAGTCTGGCTGCCAGGCTGAGCATTTATGTAGGTATCTGCTGCTTCCTTCTCAAGACATTGAGACAGTATGAGATTCCAAGTAGTGAAAGTGAATTCACAATTGCAGTTTTTTAATAAACAAGCCAATGAAGCTTGAAGGCAATGAAAACTAACCTTGAAGAAAAACAGGGATCACCTGGAAACCAGCGGTTTTAGGGGAAGGCAGAGCTTTTATGACCAAATTTGGAACTTAATTGACTCTAAAAAAATCACAGTCTCCACAAGCTCTCTGTTCCTCTACAACACAAAACCCACTGAAAATCAGAACAGAAACAATTTGGGTGGTCATCCAACCCATTTCCCTGATAAGCCTCTGTGTGACTCCCATTGTTGTTACTCATCCTGCTCTTAAAATTCCACAGTGATAAAGGATAAGCATGTTCCCTGGCAAAATCTCCTTCATTTCTTTACTAGCTTCTCTGCTAGAGAGCTCTCTTCAATATCTAACCATACTGTTCTGCACTAAGCCCACACTGAACAATGACAAAAATATTCCTCCTCTTTCTTTAACTGTCCT
Organism: Pedionomus torquatus; assembly: GCA_013398155.1. Lineage (NCBI taxonomy): Eukaryota > Metazoa > Chordata > Aves > Charadriiformes > Pedionomidae > Pedionomus > Pedionomus torquatus. Next base: position 68,088 of record VZRU01011695.1, read on the forward strand.
TTGTACATCTGAAGCCAAGTGTCATGTCTTCTCTCAGGTATCTGCTCTCCAGAACATGTCCAAGCAACGTGTGCTGGAGCCCAGAGACCACCTGCACCCTGGCCTGCAACCCCAGTAGCGTGACCAGCAGGGTGAGGGGCATGTGGATTCTGCTCCTCTGCTCCGCTCCGGTGAGACACCCCGGCACTGCTGCCTCCAGCGTGGGGGCTACCAACATCAGAAGGACATGGAACTGTCGGAGCAGGGCCAGAGGTCACGGAGATGCTGGGAGGACTGTTCTCTTCTGTGAGGACAGGCTGAGAGAGTTGGAGGGTTCAGCCTGGAGAAGAGAAGGTTCCAGGGAGACCTTCGAGTCTCTTCCAGTCCCTAAAGGGGCTCCAGGAAAGCTGGGGACAGACTTTTCACAAGGGCATGTAGGGGTAGGACAAGGGGGGAATAGCCTTAAACTGAAAGAGGGAAGATTTATATTAGATACTAGAAATTCCTTGCTTGTGAGGGTGGTGAGACCCTGGAACAGGTTCCCCAGAGCAGCTGTGGCTGCCCCATCCCTGGAGAGGTTTAAGGCCTGGCTGGATGGGGCTTTGAGCAACCTGGTGTGGTGGGAGGTGTCCCTGCCCGGGCAGGGGGTGGAACTGGATGATCTTTAAGGTCCCTTCCAACCCAAAATATTCGATGATTCTAAGATAATCTTCTTATCAGTCCCTTCTTCCACTCAGTGTAAACTTCCTTCTAACACTTGAGCTTTTTCAGAAGCTCCCTGCTCAGCCATGCAGGTCTTCTTCCCTTTCCTGATTTTTTGCTCTTACAGGTGCACTGATCCTGAGCTTGGAGAAAGTGATATATGAATATTGTCCAACTCTTGTGACCCCCCCTAACTTCCAGAGCCCTAACCCATGGAACTTCTCCAAGCAGTTTCCTGAAGAGGTTGAAGTTGGGGTTGGAATGAGATGGTCTTTAAGGTCCCTTCCAACTATAACCATTCTATGATTCTATAATTCTATGATTCTTAAGACTAAAGGGACCCCAGCTCTTGTAGATTTTCACTAAATCATAGAAATGGCATGTATTGTATGTGTGTTATATACTCTGTCATTCCTCTGTAGCGCTCAGACAGGCCATAGGACACCTATCTTGGCCATGAGGTTACAAGATTAGGCCCTGCATTACAGTTCTTTTGCTTCTGTATCTATCTTCAGCTACTCATTCCCATTTTTTTTAGCTATTCTTTTTTAATTAACTTTTTAAGTGTGCATGTCCTTCCTGAAATTCATACTGTTCTTCCCTGCATCTCCTCTTTGTCAAGAACATTTTCAGTTTTAATCATTTCTACCAAAATGTTACCCGCCCCTTTCATTTTATGTGCAAACATAACAATCACACCTTTCATTCCGTTATTTAAGCTAGCACTAGAAGTATTTCCTGTTACCAGATCCAAGGGAGGTGCCCATAAAATCCCACCTGAATCATTGCTCCAGACTAATAGTGAACTGCTGATAACTGCCCCTGAGTACAGCATTTTTAAGAGCTTTCATCTAGCCTGTGTTTGCTCGACTTTCTGACTAGAATGTCACATGTGCCTGTGACAGAAGTCTTCCCAAAACTAAGATATATGATCTTTACCACTTCTCCCTTCTCTGCAGAGCCTGTTACTCTCTCATAGGTGAAAATTGCATTAGTTTGGCATAATTCGTTCCTTACAAATCTGTTGGCTGTTTTTATCTCCTTGTTGTCTTCTGGGGTTTCAAACATTGTAAGCTTTTGTATTTGGATCTGCATTTTTCTAGGACACCCTAAGTATGTAATTCTCTGATTCATCCTTCCTCCCTGTTTAAAAGCAGATACTAAATGGATACCATGTCTCTTGTGTCTCATCCTTCTGAAAACTACCCCATCTAACATTCAAAGAAAACCACAAAACTGTGTTGAGATTACAGCCCTCTGAGAACTGGCTGAAGCAGAGCGGATTTCTTTAGGCCAGGATGATTTGAAAGCATTTATGAACAATCTAATGCCTTTGTAAGATAATTAACGTCACTGTAAGTGATCGCAATTAATCGTTTTGCTAAAAAGAGCTTTCTCTCCCCATCGATGAACAAGCTTTCCAAGGTCTGACTCTCATTTTTGAAGTGCTTGCAGCATAACTCCTTATGTCCCTTACTAGATCATTTGGGTCTTGATCTCTCTGGTAGTCTGTTCTCTTTGATGATACCCTCCTCAGCAATACCATCTCCTTTAACCTTTTTTCCTCTTCTTTTTGCTGCTACTGATTTAGTCAAGCTGGTTAGTCATTCCTGGTTCTTCTCTGGCATTTCTTCCTAGGGATAAACTGAACTTACACCCCTGTTATCAGCTCAGTTAAGGCACTATTAGTCCTCCTGAACCTTCCATTTTATTCAGCTGCTTTTATTAAGAACACTAATCAGCTCTCTGAAGTTCTTGAAGTCTGTTTCCTTAAAACTTGGATTCTTTAGTTTGCTTTCTTCCTTCCTTGCTCTTCTAAGGATCATTAACTACTGTCATTTCTTGATCACACTTTTAGTCAAGCTCTCTCCCACTTTCCTTATTAGTGAGGATCAAACACTATCACAGTGTCCTTCCAGTGGCTTTTCTACATCTCTATGCAGTTATTTCTTTCACATTACAAGAACTTCTGGAAAATTTATACCCTGCTGGATACTTTTCCCAAGGTAGTTTAAGACTGCTGAAATCACCAGCTTCGGCGCTTTGGTGGTTTCCATGTGGCGCCTGCAGTGTGACAGGGGCAGAGAACTTTGTACCCCTGATCTTTCTGACAGGAGAGCACACAGGTGTAATGTGAGGTTTCATGAAGGCCTCACAGTCACTTTTGCAATTATCATCACCAGAGGCTATAAGTTCTCCCGCACTTTTCTACCTTCTGGGCTTCCTACAGAGTCTTGTGACAGCACTAAAGCTTTTTCCCATTTCAAAAAAGTGACTTTCCAAAATAAATCATATTTTTGTGCATGACTTCAGACTCTCGAGTTCCTTCTCTTTATTCTTTGTACCTTCTGAACTAATATAAAGCATCAGAAACGTTTATCACATTGACCCACTGTCTTCTGCTTGATCTGTTCCTGACCTTTGTTCAGTCTTCCATCATTTATGCTTGTCTGTGTAATCTCATTACTGCTTACCTCTAATTTTAGACTAAAGCTTCTAAGTAGCATGCTACTATGTGAAGATGCACTTTCTCCTCTCTGTGAAACGCTCAACGTTTCTTACGCAGAGACTAAAGAGGTTGACTTACCCCTCCGATGGACCTGCCTGTTCATCTCAGGGACAGAGATGGTGCCTGACCTACTCAGCCCCCTGGGTCAGTGGATGAGGATTCATCTCCAGACAGGGCACACAGGGACCTACAGAGGGTTCCTGAGAGGGCTCCTCACCCAGAGGCCCCAGGCCAGTCATAGAATCATAGTGAATTAAAGAATAAGGCTGAAGTATGGTTTGAAGGTTTGCTTGACATAACTAGGCCGCTCTTGACATTAGTTAGCAAATCCTGCAAGGTTTTAACTTGGCTGACCACAAACAGGAGCCTACCCCACTGCAGGGGTATGATAAGCAGCGAGGCGACTGTCTTTAGATATGCATGCACGTAGAGGAGGCCAGCACAATGTAAACTTGGAGAAGGAATTTATCTCTGAAGAACAAAGGGGTTCTGAGGGGGTGCTAGAGTATGGTAATGAATTCTTGGAAAACAATGACTATGTTAACTAGTTCCCCGAAATCGCACAAATATGTATGTATAACGTGCATATATATTGT
>VZRU01011696.1:0-63350 GCA_013398155.1 Pedionomus torquatus
AGAAAATAAATATATATGATAGTTAAATAGCTTTACACTGTACAGGTCCTAAACAATATTGACAAGACTTCATTATAATTTGAAAATTCCAATTCTTATCATGTTAGCAAATAAATACATGGTTAGTAAATATATTGCACTTTATATCATGTTTGTTCACCCATTCTGGATGTTACTCTTAGGAACTTGATGACATGCTGATATAAAACTGTTCCTTTCTCATAGCTTTTCACTTCTATTTTTCACATCCATTCCTTGTAATGAACCAGTCTGTAAAAGTGAAATTATTTCCAAGAGAGATAAAGATTAGTATTATTAAACTATCTTAAAACACATCAGCAGCACTGGAATGAAACAACTGTGAAAAGGGCTTGATGCTACAGAAACCAAGTTCTCATTTGCTCAATATGTAGGTGTATAATAAGAAAAGTGACATTTAAACCTAGATCTGCCCATATGCACAGTGTATTTATGATAACCAGTCAAAATTAGCCACTGAATTACATAAAGAATAGTCAAAGATAAGCTTTTATTCTAGTAAGTGAAAAGCATGTCGTGACAATCTGTCCAAGTTAGTTGATAAAAAAAATCAGATAAAGTCTTGTGTTCTGTCCCTAACTCCCCATTTCTAATTTCACAACACAAGTGAAAAGTGTGGACTTCAGTGGAGATATCATTTAGACTAATGACACTGGTTGGGGCTTTTGTTTCCTTTTTTTTATTTTTTGGAGGGGGGGAGGGCGGGTGGAAGGGGGAAGTGTGGGGTGGTAGTATTTGGTGATTTAATGTTTTGGGGGTTGTTTGTTTACTATTTGTTTTGTTTTTGTAAGATGTCAATTTCTTAGAGACAAAGGAAACCTTTCTGTTTGGACTTCTGCAATTTTTTCCCAATGTTCCAATTCCTGAAAAGTTTATTTATACTAAGTTCTCCCAAGGGAGTGAGGTGTTTTCACATTTTTCAATAAGATTGATAGAATCAAAGTTTACGTAATACATATAAAATGTATTAAAAAGTCCAAAATTTACAGCAACTAATACATTCAGGATCGAATGTTGCTCAAATGGGAACATAATCTGAACAAAGGAATGAAGAAAGTCACCTGGTTTTTATAGAAGGCAAAGGGAAGTAAATGAAATGAAGACTATCCCTCATGGTCCTAAAATATCATACTACCAATGAAAATATTTGGCTTCTGCTTGTGGTTCTGCAATCAACATGATACATGACTTTGAACAGATGGCTCTGAATCCCAAAGAAAATGACTGATGTTCAGTATTGCCATCACTGACTTCTAGGTATGCATCTCTAGGAATGGAATTTACAGGTTTGAGTCAGGTAATTAAGTTGCTTCTACAGTAGAGTAAGAATTGTATATATGCAATTTGAAAGATTAGGGGCTCTAAAACATGTACCTTTGGCACCTAGAATAGCTTAAATCACATTTCTCAATTGAATGTTCATACTACAGGCTACTTATAACCCCTCCAACAATCCAAAGAGTGAATGTAATTTACTTAACACAAGAATTAAACTGCTTGAGGTAATTGCTGATCCTACATTTGAAATATAAAAGAAATATGTTAAAAAGAGAATACAGAGTTAAAAACAACATAGTTTATAAAAGTAAATGCTTTCCAAAAATAATTTCAAATTATTTTTTTTTGCCATTTACTCTTTAGTAATCAAGATGCCTTTCTAGAGGAAAAAGTCATCTTGACATTTCTTTAAAAGGTTCATTAAACTTTACAGTTTGCTTCAGTAACTTCTAATTTACACCCAAACTCTGTTCTCATATTGCCTTTGTTACCAACTTAATTTTAAAACATTCTAACTCCTATATTTCAAGAGAAAAGAGACGTGTAGAGAAAGAAAGGAAACTCTTAACTCTATGCACACATCTCTCATAAAGACAATCTTTTACTAAAGGTAACAAGTATTTCCATGATTAAGGTGACAGTATTTAACCCATACTTTCAACTACTGCAGGTTTTCCACTACCTGTGCCTTTTTTTGGCACAATCATACTTCTCAAAATCCGTAAGAGAAATAAAGCACTTAAAGTGTTTAAGCCCATGTGTTTTCCAAAGCACTGTTTGTCACTAACCAAGGCAGATCATTGGGCAAGATGGACCAACTGGTGTGACCCAGTAGGGCAAAATTGCAATCAAAATGTCTCTTCATACTAACATGATAATCTGCATATCCCAAAAGATATATGTGCATGTAAAACCTGTGAAGAGCTTGCACCTATCATGGAAACAAACTCAAAGCTGTCCTGAGCTAATTTCTTTCTTCCATATAAAATAAAAACTAAGACATTTTATCAAAGTACCTCAATAGTACTATTCTGGATAAAACATAGCAATTCTTCCATTCTAACGACACCTGAAGTTCTGTTTAATATCTGTTTCTGCTTAAATGCAAAGTGATCGTTATTATCTGTCAGCTTTAGGCATTTATAATACTGTCAGTCACCTAGTGCACTACATATAGCACTCAGTAATTAATTCCAAAAGTTGAAGTCACAGGGCTGCAATAAATTCTTTTGTTCTTTTTCCATGCCTACATTCTTCTAAATTATACCTGTATGTCTGCACATACAAAGCAGATGGGGATCTTTTTGCATAAATTATGATCTAAAAATTAATTTGAAGGATTAACCAATGTAAATTCTTTTGCAAGATTGTTACTCGCCTCATCTGCTTAAACTGGGGACATTTTTCCTCAGATTCTCATGTATGGATTGGTGTTTTGAGACCATTACAGAAGCAGAATGAGAGTTGGTGAAGTTATTTCATTCCCACAAGCAATGTTCATGTGGCTCAACCTTGCTGGGTTACTATTCTGTTCATAGGCTGACAAACTCGTTTCTTTCCCATTTATTTCATCAAATGATTTTGCATAATGGGTGAGCAATAGGCAGGTTCAAGTCCTCCAGCAAGATACAGGTGGATTAAGAAATTGCCAATTTGGAATACCAAGGTCACCTTCTACTTTGGTATACAAGATTAGGCAACAAGCCCAGAAGGGCCCAGCAGCAGGACCACAGTAAACAAGAACCACCGCATGACACTGAAGACTAGTGTGAGAGATGCTAGACGAAGTGGAATAATAGAAAGAGCAAGGTTATATGCATTCAAACTGATCACAGGGAAGTTTACAATAATGTAGAAGCTCATCTGTTACAAATTATAGAGGAAGAGAAAAATCTGCATCAGATTACTATAGAATGACTATGAGCTACAAAATGCTTAAAAGAAGAGTTAAACATGATCACAGGACTGATAAACAAGGGAACAGTGAAAGCAGTTATTAATATTAGTTCATAATGCACAGCGTGCAAGTCTTGAAATACTATATGCAATCTTAGAAAATGTATGCAGACTACGACACGTGAAGAATGACTACTAGGATCAAGCAAAATTTTCCAAGAGAACACATGAGCTTTTCTTGTTTAATTTAGCAATAGCAGAGATGAGAAGTGGTATCACTGTGGTCTATAAATACAAAGGAGAGAAAGCAACTAAACTAAAGGAAAATCAGGTCACAAGAACAAGCATGCATAAAACATGTTTACATTTATACTGGAAACATTAGGACTATTTTTCTCACCATTGGAAGATGTAAATTCCAAGACAGGTTTCCAACAGAAATGATGAAGAGTGAGCTTGGGGATGTAGGGGAAAACAATCAAACCACTTTTCAATGTGCAGCAAATACATGAGACTCCTAGTTCTTTACAGCTCTACATCCCCTTGTACAGTGGCAGACAGAGCTATGAGACAGTAGAAAACAACTGTGTACACCTCCTCTAACACAAAGGAGTTATTTCCAAGTAGAAAACAACCGTGTACACCTCCTCTAACACAAAGCTATTTCCAAAGTATGAGTACACATTCACATAATTTCTGCTCGAAAAATTCAGGCAAGAGGAGTGGAACAAAACCACCACTTCATTTCCCACATACACTCTACATTTTAGAAACTTATTTAAAGTATCACATCTGTGGCAGCACTTTAAGTGGAAGTATCACTAAAGCCATGAGTAAATTTTAGTTCTCTAAGAACAGGAACAGGGGGAAGAACATATCTGAACAAACACAAAGCAAAATAAGAAAGAAGGATAAGGTTCTTGTGTCCTCAAACAAACATAATGGTTATCAGAATAAAAAAAAAATCCTATGTATGTACATACATATGTATGTGTACGTACAAAACATCTACCAATCTCACCCTAATAATTACTGTTATTTGCTACAGTAATGAACTTTGTTAGAATTGAGGTCATGCAACATTTGTAAAGTAATGGTCTGAAGTACCGCTTCAAATGAATGCTTCTTTTTAAGCCCATCTGATATTGCAGAATAGTACAGCGTTTCTGAAGCATACGCTAGCAATATGATATTTAAATTAACATTCAAATATTACTCATAAGCTCCTGAGTAAAGGAAACAGAGTTGTAAAAGTGCAATGTTATTCTGTTCTCACTTCGCAGATGAACTAAAAATCAGAGAAATGTCAACAACAAAAAATAAATTAGTCTATGATGACGCACGCACTAACAGATTAGCCAACAGCTGATCTCTTTCAAGGTTTCTGTAAAGTCATCAGTAGTTCCTTAGCTGTCATAGTTTATCAGGTAGAACATTCAAAGATATATAAACAGCAGGATTTGATTTAAAAAAATAAAATCAAAGGCAACGGGAAGAAGGTAGCCAATAAAAGTCAAATGAGGAAATGTGCAAAAAATTATTAGAAGCTGAATGAGATCTGCAAAGTGCACTGAAAATAGTTTCTAAAAACATAACACTGAAAGATCTCTTTTATAGGTGGGGAAAAAGGATATATCCTGGGCAGAAGAATTCAAGGAATAAGAGAGATCCTACAGAAAGCTTCTAGATGTTAGAAACTACATCTACTACAGGAATGGTGGTGATGATACTGTACACAGTGCAAGAGAGCACACTACAAAGACATACTAATCTGTTCTGATGGAATTAATTCACGTAGTGGAATCAACTTCTACCTGTTAAGGAAACTTTCTGCTGGGCTGGTGTACCCTTCTTGGCACACATAATCAGCACCCTTCTGGTACCCAAGCCTGCTTGTTTTCTGTGAATTTGCATATCTCTCTTCAGAGATCATTATGCTGCGAACACCAACCACAGAATGAAAAGAGTAAGGAAAAGAAAATGGAGAACAAGAACAAAGTCTGGAGAAACCTGCAGGCACTGTACAGCTTGATATGACAACTGAACTCATGTTAAGTATCTTTCAATCTACCATCAGTGTGGTAGCTCTTAAATGCAGAGAGTCATTAGCAATTTTAGCCTTGAACTGAACCTTTTAATCTGCATGTCCAGGTGAAGCTCAAAGGACAAAAAATGAAGATGTAATGATGAAGTCACCTGTCTAAACCCTAGTAAATGAGGATGGAAAGTACTGGTTTTGTCCATGTTGAAGGCATCAATTCTGAAGCACAATCTCAAACAGTTTGTGAGAAATGTGTTAAAGACAGGAGACAGCTCAATTTATCCTGATGAAGATCACAAAAATTCTAGTTCATTCTGGCTACTGGTACAACAGTCATACCCTCTCAAATATCTAGGTTTCTTTTCCCAGGTGAATTCAGAAGCAATAGAAACTACATGCTCAGCTAAAAGCTACACTAATAAAGTAAATAATCAGAACTACTTTTTTGGCTCATAAGGAAACTTTGCAATGACACATCAGTCAGATCTGGATTTATCCGATATGGCTTCACACATTGGTATTTGTTAAACTCTTCAATTTCTAATAGTGAAATGATGCTTCTCAATGCAAATATGGCTTATCAAGAGGAGCGCAGTCTCCATCATTTAAATTTCTATAATTACTTCTGTCTTGATGAGAGCAAGATTGCCAGCTCAGACAGGAAGCTTTTCACACTCTCTTTAGAAAGACAAGGGTGAGAGGGTTATAAGTAAACGAACAGGATGTATGCTCCAGACCCGAACACAACTCCAAAGCAAATCAGATTTTGAAATTACCAGTAACAGAATTAATAACAATTTCTATCTTTAAATCATATGTTGAACAGAAACTAGATGAGAAAAATCATCCACCTATTCTACAGCTGCATACATTGTGCTCTTTTTTCATCCTGTTTTACAGGTGGTCTTTACCATGACAATCTCAAATGAAATTAACTCCATTATTGTGAACATATTGCAGCCTTTTGCACATGTTCCAGCAAATAGCCATTAGCATTATGATACAGAGATGTCTGCATAGCATGTATTTTATACCTCCCAGCTTTTATTCACCGAGTATTAAAACATACCTGGTTTATTCCTACAACTACTGTCTCTTGTTGTTTAAGATTCATTTTATGCTTGCTTTGGAATACACCTATGACTCCTCACACTAAACTCACTGTACTACTATAACCTCTTTTGTTACAGATAAAAACATAATTCAGTTTTGGATCTAACATAAACAGGATCATTATGTTTGGAAAGAGTTCCAAAGCCTGCTATTCAAGCAATCTGTGACATATAAATAATGCAAGACCTCTTCTTTCACCAAATGACTTCAGTTCAAGCGCAGAGTCAGAAAGATGGGAGTCCGAATTTATACTGCCATTACAGAATTCAATCTATTTCTGGTTCTCCATCTGAATTATGACTCAGAGTCTTCCACTGTTTTCTATTAGCACCAACCCACACAGTCCTACCCGTTGCCAACCAATACAGAAAAGAATCTTATTTGGGAATATATCTGAGGTTTTTTTCTTATATTAAAATGGCAGCAAATCCCAGCTAATCTGAAAAACCTCATGTTTTCTTTTAAAGGAAAGTAAGGTAGAAAATTGGTCTTTTTTTCCCTCCCTTGACCCCTGACCTTTGAACCACAACCTCCTTGCCACTAAAGCATTCAACACCTCATTTAATCTCTCCTCGCTGTATCGGCACAGCACTGGAAAAGGAAAAGAGAAAAAAATAATCTGGGGACTTCATCAATTTTTCATGAATTTTCATTTAGGCCAAAGCCCCCTCTTACAGTGGTCGATAGATCAAGCTGCTGTCACATATTTAACACCTGGGGCTACAGCTGCTATCTCTTGGGGCTGCCACTGACTCAGGCTAGATCAGAGGCAGCCTGACTCAGTGTAAAGACCCTCATGCTCTTTCTCTTGCTTACATGTGGCGCCCCAGTGCTTGTAACTGAAATCCTAGCTAGGGTTGCCATTGCAAATGTGTCTCCTGATATTCCCACTGGAAAACTGCACCACAGAGGTTCAATCATGTCAATTCCAACATTGTGAAAAACTACTTTTATTTTAAAACTTCTGGCTTTCAAATATGACAGCAGTTTCATGAAAGATCCAACTATTTCAAGACAACTTCCTTTTCTAAAACCCTCCCAAGAAAATCTGACTATATTTCTAATAATGCCAACCTTTGTTCAATTTCAATAAAACATTCTAATACACAAAATGAAAAGAACGACATTTTATTCTTTTGAATACTGTTCTTTGTAGTTGTCTTAGGACTAGAACATTTATTTTTAATGATGTAACCATAAAATATACAAATACTACATCAGAATTTGCCACATGCACTGCAGAGGCCTGGTTTTGCTTCTGGCATTAACATTATTTTTAGCTTCTGAGGAAGTTCCTACTGAAAAAAGTAATCAGCACAAAGCACACCATGGATTAATGCATTAAAAGAAGAATGAAATAGACTAAGTCATATCAATCCTAAACTGTGTCTTCAAATAAAAACTCCTATTTCTTCCTAAATGCCTTCTGGATTAAAGGCTATCTATATTAAGGCAAAAAAATTCTAAAAGCACATTCTGCACATTAATATTGTTTTATAAGTAACTTCCCAAATCATAGTTCTTCACAGTTTCACTGGCACAGAGAAATTTTTCTGAGGACATACTTCAGAACAAAAATAACTGCCCTTGATTGCATGCACATGCTCTGAATAGGCATGGATTTAAAAGCTTGGATGCTTTGGGTAGGCTGATAACGCCTTTTCCAAACATGATGAATTTAGGTAACTGCTACGTGATCAAAAAGATATTAGGGACTTCAGCAACTTGCAAAAATTACTCCAAAAACCGCAGGGGAAAAGGATTGCATTCAAGATGGGCCATGCTATGCTCAGAATCACTGTATGCCCAAACTGGATTTCACTTGTGAGTTTTTCTTCCCTCTTCGTGTATACATATTGATATATCAGAACACTTTCAATCCCAATTCTTTCGTGGCAGGTGCCCAAGGTGAGGCGAGGGAGAAACAGGGGAGAGGTTGAAGAGAATGAACCACAATTAACACTGTTGACCATCTAAGTGCATAAGCACACTTAATGAATACATAAACCAAATATTTCTTCATAAATCATTTAAAAGTTGCAAGTGCACATTATTGGCAACTGAGAATTTAATAAGCAAAGTAAAACAATTCCTGATTTTTTCATTAAAACAGCAGCCTCAAGCATTTTAAACCTTCAAAAAGTAGCAGTTTGTCTCTAATGACACAATTTCAGGCCACCTACAGTCAGATAAGAATCCACACCCTATTGTCAACAAAGGAAAACCGTCTTCTATCTGGCAATGAAAACAGCTTGGCTTAGTGTGGAAAGAGCAGTTTTCAACACCATTACAGATAGCACAAGTAAGACCGAATCCCATGCAGCTGTCCCAGCTCCCATGGACAGGGCTCAACTCAACAGTTTTCAACAGCAGTTGAACAGGTGAATGAGGACTCAGTGTTGACAACAAGTTATCAGCAACAACTCATTTCCCTAGCATGTAAATAGGTTGCTACTGATCTGCCCATCTTCTTCACTCCAGAACCACTGACATTAGAAAAGCAGCCTTAATATAACTGTGCTCTGAAGGTCACTTGAAAACTTGATTTAGAACCAAAAAATCACATTAAGAAGTGATGGGAAACAGGTAGTTTTGCTATCATCTTCCAGAGGATGCCTTCAACACACTTCAAGCACTGCCATGAGCTTGTAAAACCAGGGACCGTAAAACAAGCAGAATCCTGAAAATTAAGTAAACAAGCAATATACTTATTATCTACATTTTTCTTCTTTGATGAAGACCTTCCTGTAACCACATCCACAGTACGAAGAAAAAGAAAAAGCACTGTTGAAGTGGAACAGGAGTGCCTGCATTTGACTGCTAAACTATTTAATCGGGGAATTAAGTCAGTTAAATTTCTAAACTGAAAATAATAAAATAATCTAGTGTCAGGTGCATGCAGCTATTGCAAAATCTTCGTCTATCGTTTCAGATCTCAGGTTTCACATTCTGTGGCCCTACTGTAAAATACCTCTGAGAGGAAAACACAGTTTTACTATTTTAAAAGTCTTCTACTATCTCCTGTAAGTGACAGGATGAGAGGTAACAGTCTTAAACTGAGGGTAAATTTAGATCAGATATTAGGAAGAAATTCTTTAGTCTGAGGGTAGTAAGACACTGCAACAGGTTGCTCAGAAAAGTTGTGGACGCCCCATGCCTAAAAGCATTCAAGGCCAGGCTGGATGAGGCATTAAGCAACCTGGTTTAGAGGAAAGGCTACCTGCCCATGGCAGGTAGTTCTTCAAGGTCCCATCGAACACAAACCATTCTATGATTCTATGATCTCACATACAGTCCATGCATGACCTGCCACCAGCTACAGTGGTTAAAACAGTAACTCCAGAGGCTAGAGGTATAATAAGTAACAAGGTTCTCAGTCATCAGTGAAGTAAGGATCAGTGAAAAATGACAAAATATAGAGTACATTTAAATTTCAAAATAATCTGTCACTTTACTTTGATGACTCAAGATATAACTTGAACTGTCTTCTAACAGGAGATGTCTGAATCTAAACTGGACTGTAATAAAGATTTCAAAGTGTTTTGCCTCTCCTGTAAACAGACAGTTTAAAAACTACAGGTACAAAGACAGAAATAATCCAATAAATTTATATATACTCACCCAGATTTCTGCCTTCCTTAAATTGCTCATCTTCTTGAATCCTAAATACCTACCAAAACTGGACAAAATTCTGTGATGCCTTTATTGGCAGATACACATTTACTTGCCTTCAAGTTGTGCTGAAACTGTTTTCCTTATTTATTTAAAGCAGTCTTGAATCAAGCTTAGGACAAGTGGAAGTTCATCAATAAGTCTGTTCTACTTGGCTTACAGCATGATCTAAATATCTCAAAAATGATGTTTTCTAAAGTTTCTGAGAAGACTGAAGCCTCAAGATCACATCACTTTAGCTACAAAAGACTTCAGACTGCATCAAGAGTACAGACGTCTGTGGGTTTTTTTTCCTTTAAACCAACATACCCTCCAATATGGACTTAAATCCACTCTATCAACTAAGCAATACAAGTTTGTGCTGAAGCTCTACTGCAGTCAAACACAGTTCAGTGAAACTACGAGCAGACAAAGAACTGGGGGGGGNTTCATAAATCTACTACAGTAGACCTCTATATGAAGATACACAGCTACCCGTGGTTGATATTATGAGTAAAAAGGTTAGCGTTTATTCAGCTCATATAACTAAGCAGTAAAAAAAATAACATGCAACACATTGTAGTTTATGTATGATGACCTTGTTTGCTGTGTGAATAATAAATGTCTCTTCTAACTCTAGTGGAAGCAGATCATGCATGCTGGGTGGTCTCTGAAAGAACCGTGACGACTTCACAGTTAAGACAATCGATAAAGAATAAGACTGCCCTGGATAATATGAGAAATGGCCAACAATTTCACTTGCCATTCACATAATGAATGAGGCCTGTATGAAGTTTATGATAGAGAAGCATATATTGAGGTTTCCAGCAGTACAGAACATGAGCCACTAAGAAGCTGTCTGCTTCTGTTGAGGTAATAGATGACTAGATAAAGAGAAACAGACAGTACACCTTGTATTAGATTATAGGTATTTTTCCACGTTAGTTTCAGTATAACCAACTTTAGTAGTAATTTAAAAATTAGATTAATCTTCAGAGGATGATTAGCCTTTATCCACATGTGTGCCAATCATGATTATACTGGCTAAAGCCTTGTTTCAGTGTAAATCACATATTCTATATGGTCACTGCTACTCTATAAATGTATGTAAAAATGCATTGACTAAGAACTATACCTAATGACAAAACACCATACTTATCTACATTTGTTATCTCCCACACTGCTGACTGCGTGCAAGTGCTGGATGATAGCATAAAATCAACTATAGAGTTTCACACAGTGGTAATCATATAAAACTACTCACATGCCACTTCCAGAGATGCATTGCGACTCACAGCTTCTCCAAGATAGTTCCTTGCTACACAAACATAACTTCCTTCATCAGGTTTACTCCTGCGTCCATGCACGATACGTAAGAAAAATAAAGATCCGCTGGGCAGGAGCATGCGGTGGGAGCGCGGATCATCCTTGTCCGTTTCTACTCGCTCTCCATCCTTGTACCATTCAATAGTAGGAGATGGCCTTCCTTCAGCTTTACAGTTCAGAGTTGTTGGCTCTCCTTTAGAGACTATCACATCTGATGGATGTTCAACAATCCGTGGTGGAAAGTCCTCCTGGCGGAGACGGGATCCTAAAGAAAAGCAGAGAAGGGGAAAAGAACAATTTATTTTAACATTAAGCTTTACAAAGAGTTCTCATAAGTTACTCTTAATGCCACAAAAATGTGTATAAAAAAATATTAAAAGTTGTATACATCTGATATTGTTTTGGCTGATATCAGAGACTGTATCAGACACTTTCAAAGCTAAAAACCAGAGCTGAACTTCAGATATATACCTCTAACGCATTATCAAATCCATACCACATGCAGACTGGTCTTAAAGGAGGATCTCTTACACATATGTGCATAATGACTTTTTCCTTGTTCCAATAATCTTTCTATTTACATTTCCTTCTATGTCCCTGTGTACTTCTGGATTCCACTCATGGCTGCTGGTCTCCCATCCTTTCATCTGCCAGACTCAATAGATGGCCATTGACAAACCCCGTCTTACTACCCATTTGTTAACAGTTCTTTCTAGTTTTATATTTATGCTTTATATCCCTTTTCCACAAACAGCCCAGGTATAGAAACAGAAATAAAAAATATGCCAAAGCAAACAAACAAAGAAACCTCAACTGAAACCTGAACAGTATTCCTTTCTTTATAAATGTCTAATATAATAGTTGGCAACTTTAGCTGTTCAAAGTGTCTGAAATCATTCATGCACTTTATTTTTAATTGTAAACCTCAAATACCAATGGCACTTTAGAAATTTTCAATGGATTGCATTTATATACACACACTCATGTATATATTACACAAATATAACATAGGCATACATGTGCCTGAAAGTGCATAGCAAACAACAGTGTCTCAGAAATCATTGTAGGTCCATTTCCCTTTTTCTTCTCTCTGCATTCATCCTTTTCTTCATTTTGCGCTTCCCCCCCATCATCTTTTATCTGCAAATATACTTTCTAACCTATTTGCAGTATCCCTAAATTCCTACCAATACCACATCACAACTCTGTTTACATGGCTACTGAAAGTTGAACATTCTCCAGCAATCTAGAACCCTAGATTACCCCTGAGTGTGCTCAGCCTGAGCACAGCATAGCTTGGAAAGAATGTCGTTTTTTTCAGTACTAACGGTTAAGTAAATAAGTGTTTCCCTCTGTCACTGCAAAGTAACACAACCCAAAGGACCTCCTTCTTTCAACTGCCCACCAGAATACAATTTTTCTCCTTACAATACTGATAATGAATACGCCAACGTTAAACCTTCAAACATCAGGACTACTAGGTATTCATAATACGTTTCTACAACACTACTCTTGTACATTATACAATAGCAACTTTATGTATTGCCCTGCACTTTTCCGTGCAGTCACTTTGACACACTGTTGTTCTGCCTTTCTGTATTTCCTTTACACTTAGTTGCTTTTCCACTGCCTGGGGCAGAAAAGCAGCAGAGCCTGAATGTTGTCCTGCACCTTCTTCATCAAAGCCTTACTCTGTCACTAAGTCCTGAAATAAGGAAGAGAGGTACTAGTGGGGGAGGGACCCTATAGAAATTTACAAATACAGGTTGGGCAGAGAAGAGCTGGAGAGCAGCCCTGAGGAGAAGGCCTTGGGAGTGCTCATGGATGAGAAGCTCAACATGAGCCGGCAGCGTGCGCTGGCAGCCCAGAAAGCCAACCATGTCCTGGGCTACATCAAAAGAAGCATGACCAGCAAGTTGTGGGAGGTGATTCTCCCCCTCTACTCTGTGCTTGTGAGACCTCACCTGGAGTACTGTGTCCAGCTCTGGAGTCATCAACACACATGGAACTGTTGGAACGAGTCCAGCAGAGGGCCACAAAGATGATTAGAGGGATGGAATACCTCTCCTCTGAGGACAGGCTGAGGGAACTGGGGCTGTTCAGCATGGAGAAGAGAAGGCTCCCGGGAAACCTTACAGAACCTTCCAGTATCTGAAGGGAGCCCAGAGGAGAGCAGGAGGGGACCTTTGTCAGGAAGCGTAGTGACAGGACAAGAGACCGTGATTTTAAATTGGAAGAGGGGAGATTTAGATTGGATATTAGGAAGAAATTCTTTCCTCTGAGGGCAGTGAGGCACTGAAACAGGTTGCCCAGGAGGTTGTGGATGTTCCATCCCTGGAAGTATTTAAGGCCAGGCTTGACGGGGCTTTGAGCAACCTGGTCTACAGGGAGGTGTCCCTGCCCACGGCAGGGGGGTTGGAACTTGATGATCTTTAAGGTCCNTACCTCTAACGCATTATCAAATCCATACCACATGCAGACTGGTCTTAAAGGAGGATCTCTTACACATATGTGCATAATGACTTTTTCCTTGTTCCAATAATCTTTCTATTTACATTTCCTTCTATGTCCCTGTGTACTTCTGGATTCCACTCATGGCTGCTGGTCTCCCATCCTTTCATCTGCCAGACTCAATAGATGGCCATTGACAAACCCCGTCTTACTACCCATTTGTTAACAGTTCTTTCTAGTTTTATATTTATGCTTTATATCCCTTTTCCACAAACAGCCCAGGTATAGAAACAGAAATAAAAAATATGCCAAAGCAAACAAACAAAGAAACCTCAACTGAAACCTGAACAGTATTCCTTTCTTTATAAATGTCTAATATAATAGTTGGCAACTTTAGCTGTTCAAAGTGTCTGAAATCATTCATGCACTTTATTTTTAATTGTAAACCTCAAATACCAATGGCACTTTAGAAATTTTCAATGGATTGCATTTATATACACACACTCATGTATATATTACACAAATATAACATAGGCATACATGTGCCTGAAAGTGCATAGCAAACAACAGTGTCTCAGAAATCATTGTAGGTCCATTTCCCTTTTTCTTCTCTCTGCATTCATCCTTTTCTTCATTTTGCGCTTCCCCCCCATCATCTTTTATCTGCAAATATACTTTCTAACCTATTTGCAGTATCCCTAAATTCCTACCAATACCACATCACAACTCTGTTTACATGGCTACTGAAAGTTGAACATTCTCCAGCAATCTAGAACCCTAGATTACCCCTGAGTGTGCTCAGCCTGAGCACAGCATAGCTTGGAAAGAATGTCGTTTTTTTCAGTACTAACGGTTAAGTAAATAAGTGTTTCCCTCTGTCACTGCAAAGTAACACAACCCAAAGGACCTCCTTCTTTCAACTGCCCACCAGAATACAATTTTTCTCCTTACAATACTGATAATGAATACGCCAACGTTAAACCTTCAAACATCAGGACTACTAGGTATTCATAATACGTTTCTACAACACTACTCTTGTACATTATACAATAGCAACTTTATGTATTGCCCTGCACTTTTCTGTGCAGTCACTTTGACACACTGTTGTTCTGCCTTTCTGTATTTCCTTTACACTTAGTTGCTTTTCCACTGCCTGGGGCAGAAAAGCAGCAGAGCCTGAATGTTGTCCTGCACCTTCTTCATCAAAGCCTTACTCTGTCACTAAGTCCTGAAATAAGGAAGAGAGGTACTAGTGGGGGAGGGACCCTATAGAAATTTACAAATACAGGTTGGGCAGAGAAGAGCTGGAGAGCAGCCCTGAGGAGAAGGCCTTGGGAGTGCTCATGGATGAGAAGCTCAACATGAGCCGGCAGCGTGCGCTGGCAGCCCAGAAAGCCAACCATGTCCTGGGCTACATCAAAAGAAGCATGACCAGCAAGTTGTGGGAGGTGATTCTCCCCCTCTACTCTGTGCTTGTGAGACCTCACCTGGAGTACTGTGTCCAGCTCTGGAGTCATCAACACACATGGAACTGTTGGAACGAGTCCAGCAGAGGGCCACAAAGATGATTAGAGGGATGGAATACCTCTCCTCTGAGGACAGGCTGAGGGAACTGGGGCTGTTCAGCATGGAGAAGAGAAGGCTCCCGGGAAACCTTACAGAACCTTCCAGTATCTGAAGGGAGCCCAGAGGAGAGCAGGAGGGGACCTTTGTCAGGAAGCGTAGTGACAGGACAAGAGACAGTGATTTTAAATTGGAAGAGGGGAGATTTAGATTGGATATTAGGAAGAAATTCTTTCCTCTGAGGGCAGTGAGGCACTGAAACAGGTTGCCCAGGAGGTTGTGGATGTTCCATCCCTGGAAGTATTTAAGGCCAGGCTTGACGGGGCTTTGAGCAACCTGGTCTACAGGGAGGTGTCCCTGCCCACGGCAGGGGGGTTGGAACTTGATGATCTTTAAGGTCCCTTCCAACCCTAACCATTCTATGATTCTAAGTAAGCTACATGGAAGAGCTTTATGCTGGTTCCATCACCCTGGAGAAAGTCCCAGTGCCAACCTTCCATTACAGCCATTACAATGTAATGCAATTTCATTAAGGCAAGACATGGGATCAACAAACTGTAGAGAAGAATATCACCTGAGAACAGTGTCACCCAACAGAAAACCAAAGTCCAGCACTCCTAACTTGAGTATCAGTTATTCAGATACAGTTCATTACCACATATTTAGTTTGGCTATATTATCTTAAACAGTTTTTCTGCAACAAGCACATCACAATGATTTGTGATTCAATATGATTTCTCATAAAAATGAAGTCAGCACTCCCTACCTGTTAGCACAAATCATTTTTGCAGCATGAATCCTGAAAATCCTTTGAGTGGAGCTGCCATGCTGGTACAATTGAACTGCATTTCTTAAATACAAGGTGTAACAGCTTCTGTAGGCTAGTAGTCTCCATTATCTGATCAACAGTTTGGCTGAGTCATAGAAAGCAATTTAACATCAGTATCTTAATTATAATCTAGGCACTACTTATTTAAAAATATCATTGATGCCTCATTTACTCCACAATTTATGAGAAAAAGGAGTGAAGATCCATTCTACAGAGTGAATCCACCTTTGGACTTCTGCTTTACCAACATTTAAGTCATTAAACTAAGGCTTGCCATAGCAGTAAAGTGTTACACCACTGCTGCACAAACGGACTCTTTCAGTGGCTACCAGATTCTATTACTAGTATATCAAAGGTATCCATAATCTGAACTGTCAGTACATCAAAAACCACAAAAATTTTATACTTAAGCATAGGTAAACTTAGAGCATATCTAGAAAAGAAAGATGCACTTTATCAACAAAATGCCATTTAAAACCTAGCAGGAGAATTTGCAGTGAAAAAAAGGATATCTATACCACAATCCCATACGCAACATTGAAAAAGACCGAAATCACTATTAAAGTAAAAGATTAAGAATTTCACAGTACATGGGATTGAAAAAGCAAACCTTATACATTGACTAGGGACATATATAACAATCTCCACAGAAATTTACCAACTTATTTCACCCCTTATTCTGAAAAGAATAAGCAAACGAAGCCCCACTAGTTATGTTAAGAAATTCCTACTAATTGTACTGATGAGAACACCAAAGCTGACGTGTTTGAGACTTTAGAGACTTCAGTCAGGAAAGAACAGATACAACTAAGTTTTCATAAATACTTAACAGGGTGTAACAAAATTAGTAGCAAAAAATGCAAAATGAAAATCCACATTATTAGCTTTCTTATACACAAAGGTTTGTTGATAATGTTCAAAACTTGAAATAGTAGATTTTACAGAAAATAACAGCCCATGTGCAATCCTTTGAAAGTGGCACATAAAAGAGTTCTCCCATAAAGAGTTAAACCTTCTACCTTTTACAGCCCTATTCAAAAGCCCTCCTCAGGTCACAATAGGACTAATTCTTCCTCTTCAGTACTAGTTTTCTGATAAACATCAATGTTTACCTCACTCTATCCTAATTAAGTAATTTGTGCACATGACAGGGTTGAGATCTGGACAGCAGAAACCATGCCAGTCAGCAGGGAGAAAGGGTAAAGGAGGTGTTCTGAGGGGGGCTCATACCACACATTCCTGTGATGGCTGGGTGTACCTTCAGCTATCTAGTGCTAAAAGTTATTTCCTTCAACATGCACTTAAGAGGGGGGAAGAAAAACACACCCAAGAAGTCAATTACAGAGCACAGCAGACTGCCTCCTTCAAAACTAAACTGAGTGCCAACAGCTATTCCAGAAGGATACTTTGATTTAGAAAGAACAATGAAAACCAAGAACTTGACTCCATGGCCTCTCTTGTAGCAGACACAGACACTGTCTATGTGCCAGAAAGTGACAGCCTCAAACGGTGTTTTCCTAGATGAGTTTTGATTCTTCCACTATGCTGCCAGCCCACCTCCCAATACTCTTACAAATATAGTCTAATTTAGAAGGAACAGAAAATTTATTAACTCCCCAAGCAAACTGGGCAGAAGATTATACTTTTCCTTTTAATGGAGTGTGAGATGGAACTATGATCTGCTCAAGATGAATGGTTGCACCAAAGCAGGCAGCTGGTCTTGTATCCTGGGATACCTATGATGCTTCTGTCTCCATTCTTCCCCTCAAGAATCGCCAATACAGGACTATCTCATGCATACACAGAGAATGCAAATAACCCCTGAGTTTATGAGTCCTTAAGTAGTCATTACTATGATGGACTGCAATAACTTCAAATTAGGTATTACATGTTGTTGGGCAAAAACATGCCTGTTGAAAAAATCCTACAACATGATGACTGTCTGAAAGCTGCCATGAAGCTGCACCTATCAAAAGGAGACCATTAATATTTACTTGGAGTACTCTAATACTTAATGTACATCAAGGTTCACATAGCTATTGCAGATGACTGGTTATTACACATCTCAAGAAGACCAGTTTCACACACACCTCATCAACCAATGCAGAAAAAGTTTTAAGCTCATCTTTTTGCATATTACTTCACAGAAAATCTAAAAACACTGTTCAAAAACAAAACCTGCAAAATGTGTAAAAAGATAATGTGCAAGTCTATTGCAGTGTCCTACCTTTAATATTAAAGTTTCCTTGTTCATACGGCACCATTAAACAAATAGTTACTAAGATTACTAAAAACGTAAACAATCTTTGTTCAGCTTATGCCTATACTTTTATCCTGGTGTATCTTTAAAACCTCATCTTGTATTTTACGAATATTTCTGCCAAAACTGAGCAATTACAATTCATTATTGAACATAATTCACTAGTGAATAGGATTATCTCATAAAAAAAACCACAACACACATGCAATACTCTTACATTGGTACTAATAAAAAACAAGGCAAGAAAGCAGCAGGTGAAAAATAATTAAAAAAAAAATAGATATAACAACATTCCATCTTAATGCTATCAGGCAAATCACAACAAGCACAGAAAACAAGTACAGCACTCAGTATAACCTGTGTCACCTGGAAGACTGCTAATCTCACACTCCAGAAACATGTATGTGACTTAGTTTTGTGTGTGAGAACCTAAGCAAGAAAAAGATAGATGAGGATGATTTTCAGTATGCAGTAAAGGTACAAACGATCTTACAGTCTTTGGCTTTCAACATTAATTCATTATAATAGCAGGGGGAGGGGAAGAAGGGTGTTTAAATAAACAAATAAATAAATAAATCATTCTGCCTTAATGCTGTTGAAGTTCCCCATAAAATTTTGCAAAGACCATGCTATAGCCAAAACCACCACATCTGTTTATGTTACTTTACTGATAGCTCAATATGTTCTCATTCAAGCAGCCTTTTTATGGGCATAAGGGAAAGAGGGAGGAAGCAGTGTCTGCAGGGCAGCTTCTGATATCTACTGTTTAGAAACTTATCAGAAGAAATAATTCAGACCCTTTCAGAAAATATGGTTTTGGTACAGACGTGAACTGATGTAAATGTAATAGTTCAGTGGATGCTACTAGAGCTAGAAAACCTAGCATGGATGAAGTGCTCAGGTAATAGTTCATTAGTAACCTAAATTATTAAGTTTGGAAGTCCTCAATCAGTCCTGGGTAAATCAGAACTACTGCCAAGAGGCAGGAGGCAACTGATGGAACAGTATTAATGCACCACTTGATCTCACATATTAATTTCTCACTTCAACAGATTAAACTGTTTTCCCCAGGTGAACAGCACAGTAAGACTATACTGCTAATTGTTTGCTATCGTTCACCTTCACCCTATTCTGCTATTGTTCAAATTCACAAGCCAGCACTGAGTTAAAAGAAAGAGATTATAAAACTATATAATAATAATAATAATAAAACCCTAATCCAAACATCACATTCAAAGCTATTTAGCCAACGGGAACATTTGTTTCAGTGAAGAAGTCCATGAAATTTTCCAGTTACCACTTAGAATAAATAAAGAGTAAAATATTGAATGAGCTAAGTCTAACTTTTATATTGTTATTTTATTCTTGCTTCTATTGGTAGCTACTAGTACTTCTACTTAAATGCAGAATTCTTCCATATATCATTAAAAATTTATCTGAAAATCTTATGGTAAAATATGTCAGTCTATAGTTAATGAAAACTAAAATATGGAACATGAAATCCTGTATTAAATTGTTCACTAAGCTATAATGTTATTCTGTTTATTTCTAAATGAAGTCATCTTTATCTTCAAGTGAACATCAAGTTAATAATTTGCATTGTCTCAGATACTGCCAGACACAGCTTCTATTTTGTGATACCAGAACCTGCTAACCACTGATAATTGTTGACTAGTGAGAAATTCTGTATTGTCCTAATAAAAACTGGTGACTTCATAGATTTGTGATAAACTGTCACTTCACAGGTAACAAACACTCTTGCATTTATATTTACTTTTACTGGAATAATTTCTGCATCAATCATTGCTAATATCTATAGAGGTCAGGACACTCTACTTGTGAAGCCCAGCCTCATACCAGAGATGAGTAAGAGGAGGAGACAGGTTGCCAGATAAAGGCAAGAGGAAGCTCCAGTTATTTAGGTGTTCAGATGCAGAGCATGCATTGAAATACATTCACCACCCACTCTTATACTCCCCTTCCTGTCTTGTGAATTTGTGCACTTACACAAATTGCCCACTTCCTAATCAGGGTAGTGAAACAAAGGTGAGCAAAGTTGACAGAAGTAGGAAAAAAAAAACAAAAACAAAACAAAAACACCCACCAAAACAATTAATAGTCTAAGCTACATATTGTACTTTAGGTGACTGAAGACACTCAGCTCTTCCACCTCCTTTGTTGTAATTCAATTCAGGTGTGTTGGACAAGACATCCCTTGAGAACTACCTTCAAGACCACTCTTTTGGAAAGCGTATAAGACAATGGCGACTCATTCATTTTGAACAGTTCAGCCCCATCAGTGTTTTAAGTCAGAGTGTCATAACTACCAACAAGCTTCGTGGATTCACTGTAATATGTTCAGACTTCCTCATAAATTTCCTCAGGGACCCAATATACCATATAGTTATAGTTACACTGACAGCATATAAACAGAATACCTATTAATTTCAATTAATTAGCCTGGTTGATACTATATCCAAGTAACTCTACAAAAGATTAATTGGATGCAAGAATTTTTATTAATCAAAGAAACAGATTTGCCACAAACACAGCAGCAAGATTGGAAGGAAACTAAAACAAAGCGACAATATTTGATTACTTTTCACTACACTTCCACAAAGCCACTATGCAATCCCTACCCTAAGGGTAACCAGCTCCATGCATGTGATGTATACACATATCTTCACAGAAAAAGTCATTTGGCAGTTCACCTTCCAGTCCTCCTAGGCCACCATCTTTCAAATTTCAAGGAAAAGGTTTAATTTATTGCACTTCACACTCTTCCAGTTTAAATTTATTACCCTCACATCAACACTAAAAGCTGATTTCACCTACTAAGCCTGCTCTTTATATAAGCAGCTGCAAAACCAATAGTCTGCCATGCAAGAAAAACAACAGTACAGACTAAATTCAAAGCCATTTCATTCATTTCTAGAGTCACTAAAATACTCATGGCCACTGGGCTAGTGGAGGTTAATAGAAAGGCTGATGGTCTTATTAGAACTACTAATCAATTTTAAAGAGAAAACAGCATTGTATCAGTTGAAATGTTGTGCAATGGTATTTCATAATACAGATCTCAGAATTGCCTTCATGTATCTCCTCAATACTCTCTCTTCCTGACTTCCAAGTGATACCACTTGCCACCATGATTCAACTGTCTGACACACCATTCATTTGCCTCTCTTCACCTTTCCCAGGTTTTTCCTTAACTTTCTGCTTAGAGAAAAGCTCTTCCTAAATTGACCTTGAAGGCTACTACTCTTTTTATATCCTTTCTGAAAGCTCATATTTTGATTTCTTTAATGTTCCAAAGACATAGCTTTAATATACTTGGATGAAAAAAGAAACTGGGACAAGATTTTTGATATAAAGACTAATGGCCATTTAACATTATGCATACCAGACATCATTTCTACTACAGAGCTGCCACCTACTATTCTTATTGCCCCTACTGTTCTCATTTCATTGCTATGCAAAGGGAATTTTAAAATATAGTGTGATGTAGTCCATTGTGTCATACATTTAATACATTTTCAGGTCAATAGCTTCTTGTAACTCATGCTTAACAGTTGTATTATGTATTTAGTACAGAAAAAACCTAATTCCTGAAAGATAACCAAACTTGAAAGACAAGTTCATAATACATGCTTTACTATAAAACAGTAGTAGAATAAAGAAACATCAACCAAAAAAAGCCATACTGACATTTCAAAGCTTATGCCTGCTACAAGTAAAAGCAATCAATAATGTATCTAAGAGATTATTAGCTTATTCTGTGCTTTTGATATCATTTTGAACACATTCCTTTCAAGAGTTTTGACAACAACACATGTTCTCCCTCAGACAGTGCAAAAGAAACAGCAAAACTGTAATTGGAAAAATAACAACAGAAAGTTATTCCTAACAGAAAGACTTCTGCAACAGAAGGTAATAGATCAGGAAGGAAAAGGCCTGAATATATTGAATTTTACTTAGAGAATTACTACAAAGATATATTTTAATACCAAAGAAGCTTCTTTCATGCTAGATTCTTAAGTTATTTTCACTGAAAAAAAAATATTTAAAAAAATCTGAAATTAAGGTATTAAAATCACTATTAAAAGAATAACGCGTTTTAAAGACAAGACAAAAATGCCTGCAGAATCTTTTCTGGCTATGTAGCATCTGTCACATGACTAGGCTCAGGATCATTCTTCCCTACACCCCCCACCCCCCCCCCCCTTATGCAGACTCTAACACTTCTTAACGACATAATATTAAGTTTGAAAAAGCACACTCCTGCAGCTACTTAGTTAAATTTACTGAGAGATAGTCACAGTTACTG
This sequence comes from Pedionomus torquatus, assembly GCA_013398155.1. Classification (NCBI taxonomy): domain Eukaryota; kingdom Metazoa; phylum Chordata; class Aves; order Charadriiformes; family Pedionomidae; genus Pedionomus; species Pedionomus torquatus. The sequence goes on from VZRU01011696.1 coordinate 22,775, forward strand.
TTCATTTTCCTGCTTCTTCATATACCTTGTTCCACTTGGGAAGTACTTATCAGAAACACTTATTACACCTATCTGTTAGATATAATGAATCAGTATGTTGCTTTCACTACCCTTTTAACCACAGAATTGACTGAAAGCAAGCAGAGATCTTAAATAGAGATCCAGTCAGTCACATCCTAGTTTGAACAAAAGATAATGTACAAAAAATTCAAGATAATGAGAAAACTCAACTGGAGTACAGGCTGATGCACTGGCATCAGGCTGATTATCCTAGATGCATTCCTCTAGGCAAAGTGACATGGTAAAGATTACATTTTGAAAATGTATAATCTCTCCCCCTCCCCCGAGATTTGCCAATAGGAAAAAACACCAGTGATATGACTGTTTCCAAGGTAAGGTTTTTGTTCAAAGTTGCGTCGGCTATGACAAGGTCCTCTGAAAGCTTTTCCTTGAGCAAAATTAATCCATTAAGCAATACATCCTAACTTCCCCAGGACATGTATCTGCAGATAAGCCACCTTTCCTATAGTACATGTCTGCCAAGAAGGGATAGCAGGCAACACTGGCAAGAAAGATCAATAACTGCCATTAAAAACATTTGACCAAATTTCATTGGAAAGTCAATTCTATGAAGTTTCTCCTGTATAAAACTGTGACTTTGCCTAGCAAGGTGTAACTATCTTTAATTGTAAACAAACACCGCAAACAGAAAATCTCTGTTTTGTTTTTTTAATGTGGACAATCATTAAGAGTCACAGTATAAGCACCTTATTCCTTCTATGAAATTATTTCAAGGGAAACATTCCAAAGTTGCCACTAACATTTCATGGAAATTTATTCTAATTCACTGTTCTTCATATTTTTTCTCCGCAAACACCAAACATACAGGCGTCACACTTCAACTTGGAGGTGGCCAGGAGGAGAGTAAGGGACTCATGATCATTAAGGTCCCTTCCAACCCAAACCATTTTATGATTCGATGACTACCCATATTGTAAATAGGTTAGCTACATTCTTTCACCTTGCAACTCAATGCTTGTGTTCTATTTGGTTTTTAACTTCCCATCCCTCCTCCCCCCCCCACCCCCCCCCCCGCAGAGTCTTAGCAGTTTGCAGAAATTGTTGCACTCCAGCACGCTGCTTGGGGTGGAGCATACCACATTAATGATACATCTATGAGACAAGGAGTGAATAGCAGCATGATATCTCTGAAAACGTGTATACAGATTCACAGAAAAATGAATCATTTTTTTCCCAGGTGAAAAGTGATGTCATAAATACAAGTCACTGATTCGACAAGAAAGTTACATTGATTTGTTTGTTGCAAAGCAGTAGGGTTTATAGTTCAGTCAAGAAGTAAAATATCTACCATAGCTCTGTTCCCTGGAAGCAAATACCAGACAACTATAGACTTAGCACCAACATCCACACAAAAAGAAGAAAAACCCACAAAAAACCCCAGCAAACTTAGAAAACCTAAAAATAAGGGTGGCTTTTCTCAAAAAAAGCTCTGACTTTTGAAATTAAAATAGCTCTTCCAGTTCAAGAGTGGTTTTCATTAATGTTCACTGACTTTAAACAATGAGGTGATAAAAATCATTTAAAAATGAAAGTAATGAGACAAGAACACTTTCAGCTATGAAAAGCAAAATAAATGGAAAGGTTTATGTTTATGTGTATATACCTTTGTATTTATATGTTGTGTGTAGACACATACATGTCTATATATTTATATAAAATGCACACACATACAACACAGACACACATGTATATGTGCCAGATGTCCTCCAGAGGTCCTTTCTAGTCCAAATTATTTGGCAAAACATGCACAGCAAGTATCAGAGAGCAAGAGGGTTTTTTCTCTCTTCTCATCCAGTAGAACTCCAGCACAATAGGTCTTCCCTTGGGAGCCTTTCAAAGACCATTGTGGAATTCAGCAAAGTGAAGCATTAGGAGTATGCCTAACTCTACCAAACATCTTTTAGCTCTTTTCCCAGGTCAGGGATGGAGGAAAAACAACAGACAGTTTATAGACAGAACAATAACTTATTATACAACTAGTATAATATAATCATAGCGCTAGACTTCTTATCAGCCAAAGGGAAGCTTTTCATCTTCCCACCTTCCTGCATACTGCTGTAAAAAACAATGGCTAACTAGGAGCAAGTAGATTTTGTACTTTTACATAGAAAAGTTGATAACCGCAAGCTCTCCAACCACTTTCTATTGACAAATGATAATAACTGAGACATTATAAAAAAAAAAATTATTTTAAAATCTTTAAAAATTACTAAACAAGAAAATACATTAATTTTAACAGTAAAAAAAATAAATTAAATAACAGCTATAAAAAAAAAAAAAAGTTTCAAGTGACAATCTGGTCCAGATCCCATCAAGAATCCTAGCTATCAGATTAGGATACAATTGACACAATCGATCAAATCAGACTAATTTTGTAAATAATGTGCTATCTAAACTCTACGAGATCAAAGAAGGCAGTTCCTCAATTAAGAACTTCCAAACTGTCTTCAAAAAGCTCAAATAGTCTTAAAATTATCTGACCTTTAACATATATAAAAATATTTATATGAAAGTCAAAATTTTCACAATTTTGTGCCATTAGAAAAAATTCAAATCTTATCTGGTTTTTAGTTCTGTTTAATAACTCATTTTTATTCCACAGCAATCTTGTAATATAAATTTTGACAACAGTTTTAGGTAAGCTTGACAGTTCTGACACCCTAACCTTCACAGTAGGCTGTATATAGAGCTTCTTCACCCAAGGAAACTTCTTTTCTTATCTCTTCCTTCATCTTCACACTCATGAAAACTTCTCTGGTATCACTAAAAAGCCAATATCCTAAAACTTGACAACAAAAAGTCTGACGTCTCACAGCTGGAAAAACACCCTGAACTGGCAAAGGCATACCTCAAGATGATTAAGGTAATACTAGTTTTGCAAATCAGAAGCAATACCGTTTAGTCCACTCAGATTTCAAAGCAGTTATCCTCACACAGCGCAATCTAGAAAAATCCTACTCAAGTTAGTAAATGTACACAATTCTACATTTTGTATGCCATGAAAATTAGGTCTATGATTTTAAGCATTACAAAAAGATCATTAGACAATAGTGACAGAAATCAATATAATTCCACCCATCTGAAGCAGTCTTGAAATTATATTTTGAGGAATGGAAAAGATTCCTACTGTAAGGACAGCAAGTGTTTAATTTTGGTGTTCTAAATTACATCCTGCAGCCACTGTGTTTACTGTTGACACTGGTAAAGACTCCCACTCTGTTTCTCTGAACCACACCAGTTGTGAATTTCTAGGGAATTCCGAGCAAACACTAATTAATACTTTATTTAAAACTTGACCCAAACATCCTACAATAAGCTTTTGTACAGTTCTATGTATCAGCCAATCAACATTAATTCAGCAACAAACCTCAAAATAAAATAGAAAGTAATATAGCAAATATCAAAAGCTCATTGTAATCTCTTGGTTCAGAAATCTACAGGTTACACCTTGGCTGTTTCTCAATTAGTTTCTCTTCGGAAGCTTCAACTAGTTACAATTTTTTTTTTTTCCAAAACTCCAAGGATGAAAACACAGATCAAACTCCACAAAGAAAGCTTCTAATCCTACTTTTTCCAACGCCATACTGAGTAAATACACCTCCCTATGCCCAAAAGTGGAAGTGGAAACTTCCTCAAATTGTATCTCTGCCATGTATATCAATGTACAAGAATCAGGTTAGGAATTGCAGATGATGCAAGACTTAGGGAGACATTTGCTAATGCCCTTTCGTTTCACCTTTAGCTAGCTTGCATTTTAAAGACTCATTCAGACACCCGATGCTCGAAAACAAAGAACTTTTAAAGAAAATTCAGTCATATGCTATTTCTGCCTATAAGAGGCACTTTTATAAAACACATTATACTCCAAACAGAAAAGATCACCAAAATTTTTATACTGGTGCTTTATGGCATACATTTGTTCCTTTAGATATTTAGAAGTTTGGTGTTCGGAAGGTTTTTTTTAATTTTAAAAAAAATATATTTTACTGCAAATGCAACATCTTTTCTTGTGTATTGCATGGTTTCATCACCAAAACTTCAGAGATTTTTCAAAAGTTCTCTCACTGATGTCCAAGGTCATGTTAACAACTCACTAACTATAAGGAAGTTCTCATCACTAGCAATTAGAAACATAACACACAGTTGAAATTTGTGCATAACTACTTTATTGTTTTAACACTAATTTTTCTTGATGTATTTACAGCACAGTTATATATATACGTATATATATTAATACACATACACATCACCTCAGAGGGCATCTTTTGTTTTGAGAATATTTGGAGCTCTCCTGAAAAAAATAATCCATCACACTCCTTTCCCTGTGCCCATTCCTTTGGTTTTGTTCTCTGTGCATATTCCACAAATGCCTTACATATCATGCTTATTTTGTCACCTTTATATCTTGCTACCATTATACCTGTAACTAATAAAATGGCATGTGTCTTTATCCAAAATAGTTCATCAAGTCTATTTACAAGGTAAATCACTTCTCTTTTCCTTCTCTCATTCAGAAGAAATCCAATTATCTGCCCCATTAGATTACAAAATATAATTTTGCAACTTCCACCACCAGAATTGGGCTTAATATTCTTGGGCCTGGTGACAGAACACAAACACTCCTAGTAACTCTGCCAACTCTTGGATGTTTTTTTAAGCAGTCTTCACTTATTTTTCTCTCACTTTTTCTCTCTTTTCTGTTTCATGTATTTAAAACCAAAGCTGGCACATGGGAAAAATAAAAAACACCACAAACCTCCTCTTAGGCAGTTGTAAGTAAATTTGTGAAAAAAAGCAGTAGAGAAAATAAACAGAAAATATAGAGGAAGTAGATGTCACCATCTCAGGTTGTAAACTTTGACTTTTAACTCCCTGTCTTCAGTAAATATAATGAATACCATCCAGACAAATTATTGAAATAAAATTCCAACTTTGAACCCTAGTGGTTGACCCCAATTGACAGTCAAACACCCACCCAGCTACTAACTAACCTCCCACTCCCATGGGATGGTAAGAAAGTAGAAGAAAGGCAAGAAACTCATGGACTGAAATAACGGCAGCTAAAAGGAAAAGAAAAATTTGTTTATAGAAGCAAAGCAAGAAAGGAATTAACTCACTGCTTCCTATCAGCAAGCAGATGTCCAGCCACTTCCTGGCAAGCAGCATGACTAACTGTTGCTCAAGAACACAGATGCCATAACCATGGATGTCCTCCCTTTATCTTTCTTTCCATGAGCATTTATTGCTGAGCATGATGTCATATAGTACAGAACATCCCTTTGATCAATTTCAGTCAGCTGTCCCAGCTATTTTCCCTCCCAACCTATTGCCCACCAATGCTATTAAGTTCTTTGTTTAGAGCTAAGAATCATATTTTTTTTCAGGAGACAGGGTTTCTCTAATGGCTTTTTTTTAACAGATAAAAAAACCCTCAAACATGATAAAAGAATCTTCTTCTGCAGAACTATTTTGTGGTGAACCTAATTCCTCCGGAACACATGGTTATAATGCAAGACATTCTTGTAGATATCTTTGACATTCTGGGTTCCATCAGTAGAGCAACAATATGATTTTATGCCTAATACTTTTCTGATTAATTAAACTAAAGGACTTCAGCTGCAGTTAGTTTTCTACAGGAAGTAGAACCAAATCTTCCTTCCCATCTAGGAAAAGGAATCAAATATTTGCAGAAATATATAAAGAAATTTTTAAGGTTGACTCTACAACAATGCTCACATGAAGATCGACATTTGTCAATGTTTGCACTTTATATGAATATCTTAATTGTGATAACCTTACTGCATCATACCTGTGTGTACTTGCGGGAGAAAAGAAAAAACTAAGTCTCCTCTTCTTCATTTTTACTAAGCATGCTTCTAATTTATTATTCAACTTTCATTTCCAGAAGACTGTGGCTTGAAAAAGAATTAAACTCAGTGCCTTCACAATCCTAGTAAATTTGTTAACTATTTTATAGTTGGTTTTGGTTTTCCTTTTGTAATTTTCCGCATCTACTGAAGAATCTCGAGATTTCATGTCACTTTTCAGAGTTTATTTCCCTAGGTAAGAGAATACACTTAAAAGTCAACAGTTTTGTCATCAGCCACTTTTGCAGACCTGAGGACAAGCTCCAGATTACAGCACTTTTCTTCCACGCAACTTTTACTAACAGAGACCTTACACATGCACATACACTTGCAAACTTTTCCAGTTCTCTCCCAAAGAAGATCTGCCTCTCAGTATTGTCACAGCTGTATCTTGGTCATAAAACAAAACACTATGCAACTACATAAAATAGAACATATAGTACCTTATTAAAACTGTGAGAAGTATGCTTATTACTGGTAGCTACAGATTGGCATGCTGAAGGGATCAAGACAGGACTTCAAAAACTATGCTGCTGGATTTATGCAGTGAATTTTATTGCAAAACAAAGCCCAATAAATTTCATTAACATCAAAAGCAGTAGCAAGCTTGAGGAAAATGACACAGGTCTAGCATAACAGTCAACTGTAACTAGCTCAGCTAAAGAGAGATTTCCACTTCTTGGCATAGTAACAAATCCTCAAGCAGAGAGGGGCTAGGGGTGAGATTTCTTCCTCTGTAAGTAACTTAATGAATGAAGTACTAATTAACATTATGGCATTGATAAATGGAGAGAGAGATTAGGGATGTACTCGATATTCAGGCCTTCCCAGATGGACCGTCAAAGCCACATTAATTCCTATCTCATTGGAGCATCTGCTTCTCCCATAATCCATTGCCCCTTGGTACAAACAACACAAACTGTTGTGACTCAATTCGATTTATATCAATCTAATTTCTTTTAATCCAATTTGTATTCCAATCTACTACCTTCTAATCACTTAAATCTTCAGCCTCCATCTGGTAAATTTTCTCTCAAAATTAACCGAGCAGATGCCTCTGCAATTGTCTTCCACAGGCAGGCTAATCATGCCCTCGCAGTGGCCTACAGAGCACGCTGAATAGATACGTGACTTACAGCATTGCCCTTCTTATTACAAACATGGCGATGTAGGAAGGCCATTTTGTCTGTCATTAATTGGTTAATTTGCATAACACTGCCAGGGAAAGATGCCTAGGAAACAAAAGCCAAGAGTAAAAAGCTTCAAGAAGGCAGCATGACATGCTCATCATTTGTCACGTGGCCATTACACTTTGAACCATCTATTGTTTGAGGTAACAAGTACTGAACTGGATTACAGCTAAATACATAACAAACATCTACATACAATACTGGATTGCATGATTTTTGGCATTGCTGCCACAGAACTTTAAGACAGCAAGGGGGCTGTCCAAACAAAACTCAGAAGACTGCACAATACTAAGGAAATTAGAAAGCACACTGCTTTGACAGACCCCAAAACTTCAAACCCTTTCCCCTCCCTGTAGATTAACTTTACGCAGCTACAACTATATATGCAAATAGAACCAAGGTTTGTGACCACCAAAAGCTAGAGTTCTCAGGTTTCCCCAAAACTGTTCCCCAGACAGTAAGTGCCACAAGATATCCAATACATCATTAGTAGGATCAGAAAAAAAAAAAATAAATTAAAATGAAGCTAACCTTTTCATCCAATGAGACTCTAAAAATTCTGAACATAATGTAAAAGGCAGAAAGAGTAGTGCCACTCCTTTAAAACCAGTTGCTTTGTTAAGAATATAATGTTGATCTTTCCCCCCAATCAATGCTACTTCATCTCCAGAAAGCTGAAGGTAGGTTCAGCACAAAGTCTGTATCATTATTCAAGTGTTCACATGATCACAGACTGTCAAAGTCATAGACAAAGTTTTTTCAAACGTGTTATTCAGAATCCTGGGAGGACAGAAATGGAACTATTAAATGTGCTGCTTTTGTTTCCCAAGCAATGTTAAGTGAAAAAAAATGATAAAACCACAACAGGTACTCAGTAAATAGTGAGCACAAGAAAGAGCAGGCAGGACCAGTAAAGAAAACACAGGAATAACCTCTCTATCACACATATGTAGGAAAAGAAAAGAGAAAATTTTTACTTAGCATTCTGCCTTGCAATACGAGCTACATTCTTTCTGGTCCACAACCACTTAGGCAACATCAGCTATTAAACAGTCTACAGATTCAGAGGGAGGCATAGTACCCTTTTGCCATTACAGTACCTATATAAAATCTGTAGAATAAATAAATAAATAAAATATGTACATTTGTCAGAACAATATAAGTCAGAATAACATGGAATTGTCAGCCTTCAACTTTCATCTTTAAAAAAAATAAAAAATACTTGTGTCCTCCAAATTTTCAGTAGTTGGAAGATGAGCTTACCAGGATGATTTGCCTGGAGTTTATTACTGCTTCCTTCCCTCACTCTTTCACATCTACACTTGATTAAGAGGTTTCACTTTTTCATAGGTGTCTAGTAATTTTTTTATGACCCGAGGATAGCAAACAGTATAAATACAATGGATCCAAGCCAGAGCATGCTGGAAGAAGGAAAGGGAGGGCGTGCTTGGTTAAGGAGGGGGTGGAGCGGGCAGTCTTTCTTCCCCTCCCACAAGCTGTCAAGTCCTTCTGTGCACACCCCCTCCCTCATCACTGCTAAAAACCTTCCTCTCTGTGCCTGCCATGACAGGTGGTCCAGATTTTCACTTAGAAAATCTGGCCACCCTATGTTTGCAACACCTCCCCGCTTAGTATCATCTGTGAATTTAATTAGCATGCAGTTTACCCACTTGTTCAGATTATTAACGAAGATGTTAAACAAGACACAACCCAAATACATAGATGCCCGTGGCAAACCAATTGATGGTTTTCTTTACATCAGTTTATTGCTATCTATTGTAAACCTTTATTTACAGATGTCATCCAATGGTTGATTGGATGATAACATGAATACCCAAGCAAATTTGCTATTTTTTTTCCAGCTAAAAGGTTGTGATGCATTGTGTCCAGCAGAATTACACTGAACTGTCCCCACCTCTAAAGTCCTAGTTTTCACCTGCTGCACACATTGTTTCATCATACTAGAATATCTAGCCTCTTGTTTCTCCTGTTTCATCTGCCTCTCCTTCGCAATATACACAGAATCAATGCTAAATGCTGGACAGGAGAAAATCCACACCATTTGTGATTATTTCTAGTATTATAACCTAAAATCAGCCCATGCAAATCTGGAAGGTATATATATATATTTATATAATACAGACACACATACCTTTATTCATAAACTAAATCCAACTTTTAACTGTGAATGTTAAGCAGAGTCTTCTTCCCATTGCAAAAAGCACCATAATATAAGAAACAAGTAAACATTTGAACGTACAAATCCAAATGAGCAATTCCTCTCTGAAATAGGTAGCCACACATACATAAGCAAGCTTACTCTGAGCTTATCTATGGAGTATTTATTTTCTTTTAGTCCTTTCTTTAGAAAACTGATGAGCAGTTGCAAAAAATTATCTCAAATTAGTTCCAGTGAACTTAATTAACACTTCAGAGCCTCCTTATACCTGTTTCAAGTAACAAACAGGACAGCTCTGCACATTCCGTTCTGATGTGCACTCTGTCTCACTTTATGCTGTGCACTATTCTCATAGAGAAGTGAAGGAAATAATGAAAGAAGCACAACAGATTTCTCCCCATAATCAAAGTTATATTCTGACAGAGCCTAAGCAGAGACTAAAATAAACTTCAGTCTATCAATTTGGTTTACACTGAAGTAAAATTGAAAATCATCTCTTAAGCAGCAACCTCCTCTTACCAACCAGTGGCACCCTCTCACACCTCTTGGCAACTCTGAAACATAACACTTCATACCATGCTATCATAGTATGTGCTTTTACAAAGAGATGAATAGGAACATAATTTACTTGAAAGATATATTTCAAGTAATATCATAATAAATAGAAACCTATGAGAGGGGACAGTACATTGCCATAAGAACGCTTAGAAGAATAATGGAAACAGTAATTTTTACTTGCTAATATAATTCAAGTCATATTGCACAGATAAATCTGTACTAAATAACACTGCTTATCTGTATAACTGTAAAAATTTCATCCAAATTTTATAAAGCAAATTTCAATTTCATAATGAAAGGCATCTATAAACTCTTTCTTTTACCCACCTAGCACAAGACCATATATTTACTCTCAAGACTTACTTATATTATTGACAAATAAGTGAGGACAAGAATGAGTTTAATTGTAATATGACCCAAGATTTGGTAGAAGTATATTCTTAAACTTTTTTTTTCTTCTCTGTAACAACACTTTCTTCTGAAATGAGGTCTTAACAGAGATCTCAGTTCAGCTGTCTAACCTACACTGATTGGCTTGTTTGATAGTAAATAGAAAGAATTCTGCTCCAGAGATCCATGCCATCTTAATATAGTTTTTAAGGTCAGTAGGAACAGAACGAACCATAAGCACAACTGTCTCCAATAACTACAGAAGAAAACTCACAGCCTGAGATTAGACACCTAATTTTACAGGTCCTGTCTCAAAAGGACCGAATCCACTCTACAATTAGTGAGGTACAAGCAGAAAATTTTATTCTCTTTCAGATTACTCGAACAATGAAAAATGCAACTTCTTTTCACAACTCAGATGTGTATGATATATTTGAAAAACTGAAACATGCACACCTATAAGAGACTTCCACTCTCCAGAACAGACATCACTACACACTATCTAACCCAGCACTATCTGAAGATATTGCAGATATCCACAAAAAGAGGAGGGACAGTGTATCTAACTATTAACAGGAGTGAAAGAACCTACAAAGCATCAATGCCACATCTGTTAGCTCCTCTACACCATGGAAACCATTGGTGTTAATGCACGATTAAGAACTGAGAGGAACGCAACAAATGTGTATGCAGGTGGCAGAGGTCACTGAGATATAGTATAAAGGAAAGCGAGGGTCAAGTTATTATCTGGAATGTATCCACAGGGCACAGTCATCTTTTAAATCAGTTTTTATAATAGTAATGCCTGTATTGATTTAATAATATCTTTATGCTACAGATTTACTCAGCACACCATGAAGAACTACATCAAAGACTTGTGAAACCAGGTCTTGTTTCTTCTCCTTACACAAGGTAAGGAGAAGATTGAAGGTTTTCAAGATAAGACATATTCTATTTGAAGTGCTTTATTAGCCTTGTTTCATATGAAAAGGCAGACATCTGTCACCCAAACATCACCAAGTCTTTCAATTACAAGTCTTGGGCAAAATAACATGAGCACCATAAAAATTAAATTTGACTTTTAAATGTAAGTGATTAATGTGCCTCTGTGTACATAACAACTAGCATACTGAGTCTTTTATCTTTAAGCCTATATTAGCACATATATAAAGCTGAAATGGAATGGAGAGAGAACATCCATGTGAAAGCATGGTTGCATCATACTGGCCACTGTAACACTCTAGAGTATTAGGCCTCTAAAGACAAATTCTCAAGAATAAGTATTTACTATAAATCAAACATAAGAAATAGAATACTCACACCAACACTCATTAAAACACAGAGAAAAAAGCAGCCAATGCTGACATCACCATTAACTTTACTGGAGCTAATGCCTTACTTAAAGGAAGGCGAGATCAGTATCTCACTCCCCATAGGCAACGGTGCCCAAGTATAGTCTTTTTACCACTTGCAAAGCAGTTGACCAAAACCTGTTTCTGGTATCTCAGTCATCGCCACTGACCACTTGTTCCAACATTTGCTTCCCTCCTCCAGAATGATAAGAATAAGAACTATAGTTCAATGGGGCAGAAACAAACAATAAGGGTCATTTTAAGTGCTAAGGTCAGGCTGTATATTTCAGCTAGGGGAGCCTGGAGTAAAACAGTTACAAGTTACCAGTGACCCCAGAAAGGAAGTTACTTAATATTCATGTTGAGAGAAGAAGAAAGGATTAATCATGTGAAATTAGCATTTTTATTCAGGAGCACTGAGGTTGAGTTTTGTGTTCTACTTTGAGAGGAAGATGGCTGCTTCACATAGCACTTTACATCTCTCATTTATCGAAACACTGCAGCTTGCTACTGACTGCCTTTTACTAATGAATAACAAAAGCCTTCTTTACTTTTCCTTCAGATTAATCATGCAGCTCTCTTGGTCTCTCCATTCCTGACTGCGTGTTCTGAACCTTTTTCTTTCTTTTTTTTTTTTTTTTTAATTTATTTTTTTTAATTTATTTTTAAGTAATTCATGTGGGATAAAGAAATCTGTTTAATTATATTTCAATTCTAATGGGGAAATATGGTCTCTATTGAAAGGGCATCACCTAGTACTTTCACCTCACAGTTACAATGTTGCAGTGCCACTGTACACTATTATCTCTTTTAAATTGTGTCACATTTATGTTAATTTCACGCTCTCTCTTATGTTACACAAATTAATGGTTAAAAAAAAAGAATCAGCACTCCAGTTACCTAGCACAAAGAAAGATAGTGTAAAAATTAATTGAAACAATTACCATATGCAGATTTTATAGTTATTATTCTAACATAAAAATACAACACATTGTGTACCACTAACATATTAATGTCTTAATGCAGTTGTTCCAGAATCACTTGTAAATTTTTTATAAAAACTGTTAAAGTATTTTCTCCCTGCTCTTCTCTTTCTATATCCTCCTCATGTTATGAAGTACTAGATTTGACTTTTCAATTACAGATCTAAAAAAAAAAAAAAAAAAAAGTATAAATATACAAAAAATGCTGGTTTTCCCCATAGTGAGTAACACATTAGTTAGTACAGCTATAGAGCTACTTAACGGATTCAGTTAATTTCAGTATTTTAGCCCTGTAAGACTCTCCCTGCCACATCAGACCCTAAATACATCATCTATTTTTTTGATTATACTTAAAGGGGGTGAAAAACAACAAACCTGTTGCAGATGTACAAAACTGCATGTGAGCATAAAAGTTCCCTCACAAACAGCTGTACGTGATCAGGTTACACCTTGAAGTACACACTTTCATTAAGCATTCCGTATTTTATTTGTGAAGCTGCAGATGGCCTTCATTGTTATAAAATCATCCAGTCTTATGGGGGATGGGGTGGGGGGTGACGGTATGTGGGGCGAAGGATGGCAGAGGACACAGACAGGGTATGAGAAAAAATAAGCAAAATAAACAAATAAACCTACTCCCTTTCTTCTTCTCTTTCAAAATAATCACCATAAATGTAACCAATACTTTGAAAACCTATTCCTGTTTCTCATGACTTGAGCAGCCCTTTTCACAAATGGCATCTTCCTCGGAACCTATCAACCTAACAATCATTACAGTACAACACAACATCGTTTTCAGTATTAAATGCCTAAAACACTGTGCCTAAAACAGTGTTTTAATACACAGTGGATTTTTCTGCACATAACCAGTTGAACATGATTACACAAATCAGCATGTTTTCCTTTACTATTAAGTGTTTCCATCCATCAGCTACAAAGTGATCTCTCACTTTGTTCAGTCCGCTTTAAAATTACTTAAACAGCAGGTACTTTTCATTATCTTACCAGAAAGAGGGTCCCACACAGAATACAAGAATAGAATGTCATGTGCATAATGCCAGTGCATTATATCCAGTTAAGCCACATTCTGTTACACTTCTGAAAGACTTGTAATCATTACAGCCTTTCATCTTAACATTTAACTATGCATTTCCATGCCTTACTATATTACCTCCAATTTTAAATTTCAAGGTTGAGATAAATTAGTTGCAACATTACATCACTTTTTTTGTAAGATACAGATATATTTTAAATTATAATCATCCTCATCTTACATATTTTGTCTCAGAAGATGAAGAAACATGTAAAAGTTGAGGAAAAAGCCATGAACGATTCACAACAGTAACAGTCCCCCTGATTCTTTTTTTATCTCCCTTGGCATACTGCCTTTTGGTTGCTCGTAAATTTTTTTCCAAGTTCTCACTAATCTCTTGTATTCAGCTTTGATTTTTCTCTACTTTGCTAACATGGTTGAAAATCAAGAGACCTAGAACCCCACAAAGCTAAATTCCCCTAGCTACAGAAAGCTGGCACAAAGTCTATGTTGAACTGAAGTTTCAGCTTTGCTCTGTTCTCTTGCAAAGCTGATGTAATAACTTGTCATTCCAATAAAAGCAATGCTCCACTAAGCCACACCACTGATCTCTCATGCTGAGTATCCTCTGTCTTGCAGGGGCTAACTTAAGCTTAACTCATAAGCTTACAGAGGGTACACTGTATTAAAGGTGAGTATAGAAATGCCTTTCAGAAGCCTCTGGCAATCATCTTATTTCTTAATGCATATTATCTGATTATTGAATTTTTCTGTATTACAACCTGTTTTCTTTTTTAACAGTATTACACACTTTCTGACGTCCCTTTATACTAGTAACTGTGTAACTTCAGCCACTTCAGATCTGAAAGCCTAAATAATTTTCTTGACTATTTTAGTGTAAAATTCGATATTTATCTTCAACAAGAACATTTTCATCCAGGCTAAATTTACACATATTTAACATTAGTCTTTAGTTCTTCCTATTTCTACTACCTAAAGGAAATTATATTGTCACAGCCTGCAGAACACGCTCTTTCAAAGCATCAGATAATTCTGATGATTTTCAAAGGCTACATTAAAATATAACAAACAATTGTGCCCCAAAATTGAAAATGTGATTCTTTCACTAACAAAAAAAACCCAACAAACTATCATCAGCAACAAAAGGAGGAACATAAACTGGATCTTCATCTTTCTACTGTTATAGAAAGCATAACTTCCTTGAACATTATATACATTATTTTTCTGTCAAGTTGTTCCCTGGAAGTATTTGGAAACTGAACTACTACTGGACACTGTTTTCATTAAGTTTATGTTTGTTCAAGTAAGGTGGACATTTCCTCACAGAAAAAGTGTTGGAACAGATAGAATAGCATTCAATTTTTTTTGCTTTTTACATAGCACCATACGCACCATACACATAGATTTGCTACCCTATGGATCAAAATAACACAAAATTCTGTCACTTTGAGACAGGGTATCATATGTAAGGACAGCTAAACACAGTGGGAGTGTTCTCTATTCTGTCACCCCTTTGATCTCCCTGTGGATAGCAACACATTTATTTGCTTGGATTCCACGCTGATTGAATTCTTTCCAAGGCAAATTAATTTTGTCAGGGTACATGCACCGCTGCAGTACCCATATACAGTCACACGCAGTCCTGAACATAAGACATGAGTTCAACCCCAGACTGTATCATCATTACGCTACATAGCAGAAATTTCACTCATCCTTTACTACAACTTTTTTCTTAGATGATGGCGCAACTCCTTTCTGAAACATTTTGAAGTCCACTGATGAAAACCTCATGTAACAAGTAGTATTGTCAGCTCACTAACGTGTCTTCCTGACGTATGCCCTGCATGCACAGATGGCTTAAAACAATGTATGGCTGGTACTACTCTCCTTCTGCTGTGCCACTGCACAGTCATAGTGAAGATTTACCTGCAAGTTCTTGATCTGCTGTGTTTGAGCTTTGCCATCTGTCCTCTTGGAATGCCTGGAAGCTCCAGGTTTCTAGAGCCATTGAGAGGCAGTTTCACTTTGCCAGACTTTATGTTTCTACTGTTACTTGAGTCACAAAATTAAACTGTTTCATAAAGTTGCAAACTATTTTTTCATTCATCACATAGAAATTCCCAAAGTACTAATTTTCGTTATTGTAATACTTTAACCAATTTATACCTTTAGAGATGTAAAAAGCCTGTACAAGAACTATGTCTAGTATTTACTAATACATAAATACCCAAATTTCCTCACTGGATTAGCAAGGTTTTCTGATTCCTAAAATAGAAAAACAGTTTACTTAAAAAAAAAAAATAATATTGCATTATAAGTCTGGAGGAATATGGCAATATTGATGCAGCAGGCAAAGACACATATGCTGATATCAGAAATTAAGATCCTTGATGTTTCAGAGAAGGGCTTATACACCAGTGTAGCATTCCATCGGAATTTGTGTGTTATATATTCATATCCCCCATAATCTACAGGGATAATACAACAATTTTTAGCACTTAAAACAACCAAGACAATGATAGCATCAGCAGTTATTTACTGATATAGTTACTCTGGAAACACTTGCCCATTTCTTGTACTGGAATCAATTTATAGGTTTTACAACTGATTCCAATAGGACAGGATTACCAAACAATGTCATTTCACTTTGCATTGTAGTTTGGTAAAAAATTACCAATCTAAGATGCTTTCCATTCTTTATCAGAGAAGGCTTAACTTCAGATAAGGCCTTTCCTGTGTGTTCTAAACACAGTCTCAGGGTCACACACCACATCTCAGAATGCAGGAAGCACCAGAAAGATCAACAGCACTGTTGATAATTAATTACTTACAGAAGTAATTTATATTTACATATAGGACTACATACTGTGTTCCTATCATCTTTTTCTGAAAAGTTGAATGTCGCTTTACTGCCTGCATACTACCTCACAAACAAAAAATAATCATCTAATTAAATTTCAGCCATCCTTGACATTAAACAAGTTCATTAAAAAAAGACAAAGAGAATCTGCTGTCATCGGGGATTATTTGCCTTTAAGGGGTCGAGCCCAGCAAATGCTATGCACTGAAAGACTGCTTTCCTAGTAAGTGCTTTTTCCAGCACTCCTCCTCATAAGTGCAAGCCCTAGCACAAAGTCTCCCAGGCACCCAGTAACCGCAACCCTCGTGAGTATTAGTAACTATGTTTTCCCTTCTGTGTACTTTTTGTCTGGTTCTAGCCCTTCTCTTATAACTTCTGTAGTGCTCTACTACACACCATAGAAATCTAAGAAAAGCCCTGCTTACTTAATGAATTCCTTCTTAATAGTAGAAAGGAGATAAAATTTGACAGAATGCTTTAAGTAAGATGCAGTTTTTCCACCAAACATTTTTTTTTCCATTTTTGTCAGAATGAACCATCACCAACTCCTAGACTAGATAATAAAGTGGAGGAAAGAACGCTCACACCCACATTCATACCAAAATCTGCTCCTCAGCAGCTCTACAGCTCCCAGTCTATTCCCCCTTGGCAGGATCAAGCTTTTCTTTGAAGCCTGCTCACTAGGCAAGATGTATTCTGTACAAAAGCACAGGGTGATTTTTCTAACTTCCACACAAATGATGCACTTCCTTAAGAGCTGTTGAGAATCTGAGATGAGACCTTATTAGCAGGCAGAAGAGGGATGTAAAGCCTCTCCTGGAGCCCACTCCATTAGTATTAATCAATATTAACTTATAATTGGATAAAGGTGGCTTTTCAACCAGAAATTATTTCAACCTCTTCCCCACACCCCACCCTACCCCTCAACAAAAAAAATCCCACAGCTTTATTTATATTTAGATACCAGGACACTGTGTGTCTGTCAAAAAACAATTTACAGATTATCTTCACATCCAGAATAACTAACCAAGTAGAAACAATCCTACAGAGAACATCTTGGTGAATCCAGGCTTCCACTTTTTGCCTTGGAAGCATAAGCAAAAAAATACATCTAAGCACAAGGAACATACTGCTTTTGAGAAACAACAAACAAGGACTACAAAAAAGTGATTGCTCTAATGGTCAAATGGGAGCAATTGGCTTGCTGTTCAGTGTGAGCTTCAACCAGCTGTATTCCCTTATTGCCTCGAGGAACTTCAGCTGCTGCCGCACCTACCAGATCAATGCTGCTAATTGTGAGGAATATTATACAGGACAGCACAGAGCCTCCTATTAATGACGCATGCCACAAGAAAGTCAGTTTATCAGCTATCCTAAAGGTTAACATCAATATCAAATGCAACCTCAAATGATAATATGACTAATCTTGCAGGCAAAAATCACTACTGTGGTACAAAAAACTGCAGAAATGTCTGTATTTTAAAATTTATTTTGGTGCCCTGGTCAACAGGTGCCAAACCTATGTTTGTTATGTAACAATTGTTTATTTGAGTGTAGAAAGAAAAAACAGATCTACAGCAATTCCTGCAGTTCCATCAGTACTCTTTAATAATAATGGGCAAGCAAACTGATCTATGGATATGTATCAGATACTACTACAGGAATCGGTTTGTTCGAATGATTTTGCTCCTTCTACTCAAAAAGACCTCAAAAAGCAAAGGGCAAACAAGTGTTGGGTTAAAAAAAAAAGCACAACAAAACAACCACAACAAAAAAACACACAACCAAAAGCAAACAGCTGGCTAAATTCACAAAAGAAGTTAAAAAAAAAAAGTTGAAAAAAAAAAAAAAAGCACCTGAGGAACTCAATAAGCCACAAACATTTAGAAGATGGGAATGGTTCACAAAGTGCTTGCCCAGTTTTTTCCTCTCCAAAATGCATTGCTCAGCTTTGTTTTTCAGACAAAAGACAAGGCGGTAGTAGTTTGGTGTTGCCCAGCCACACCTTGATGATTGAAAAAATAAAAATAAAGATTAAAAAAATCAAACACATAGTAATGGCTGAGAACTTTAACTAATTTGAAGTAATAGCAATAATATACAAGATAAATATTCTTTAACAATATCTGAAAGTAATGTGTATCACATGTACTCTTCTACATACATAGTATAAGAGCAACATTAGTAAGACCAAAGTCAACAAATATACCCAGTATATACTGAAAAGCTGGAATAAAATTATTTCTGAATGACATACACTCTTACTAGTCATGAATAGCTTACACAGTTTTAAAGATCATACTCTAGTTGCCAGAGCATATCTTCATCAGTCCTTATTTGTAAACTACTTCTTAAATGGCTGTTCACTTTTATATTGGATCCAATTAAAACAATATGCAAAAGTATGTTACAAATAACAGCTTGATTTCCATACAAGTAAAATAAACCACCTATATTACACCACCCCATTTAATAATCACAATTATATGTATGGATTTGCATGTGTATAAACACATATTAAAATAACTACCAACAACAATGTATTTTGAAGACCACAAAAAGTTACCTCATGCTCTATTTGCCAAACCTGGACTGCTCCACTTCAGATGGTCAGTGTAAAATACCTTAAAATCTCCTTTAAACCTTTGCAGCAATGATACATTAGACATGCAAATCAAGGTAGTCTGTTTCACTACAGAACCTGCATCCAATATGACAAGAAAGCAAGAGAAGAAATCAGAGGCAGTGCACGTGTTTCTTAACTTCTTGATACCTGCTTGAGCTCTGCCTGCAAAGTCAATGTATTCTGACAAGATCACAAATTTTTCAGGAGAAAAACATTCCAATAAAGGAGGTTAACAAGACACATGCACCTCTTCTTCCCGCCTAATAATTACACAAGTCAGCATTCAGAGACAGACTGACGATGAAGCCAGTTCACACCAAGTCTTCGTACTTTTCAGTAGAAGAACTTCTTTTTCATACTTGGCCTTTGGGGTTTTGTTTGCTTTTTTAAATCTTGTTGATGCTCACCTGGCCTCCAGCTATGAAGCTAACTGGTTGTTTATGAAACAGAAGCAAAGCAGGAGTATCCAATAAAATAAATCATAGAATGGTTATAGTTAGAAGAGACCTTGAAGATCATCGAGTTCCAACCCCCCATGGACAGAGACACCTCCCACTAGACCAGGTTGCTCAAAGCCCCATCCAGCCTGGCCTTAAACACTCCAGGGATGGGGCATCCACAATTTCTCTGGGCAACCTGTGCCAGTGCCTCACCACCCTCACAGGAAAGAATTTCTTCCTAATATCCAATCTAAATCTCCCCTCTGCCAGTTTAAAACCATTACCCCTTGTCCTACGTTTCCTGACAGAGTCCCTCTCCCGCTCTCCTGTAGGCTCCCTTCAGATACTGGAAGGCTGCTAGAAGGTCTCCCCGGAGCCTTCTCTTCTCCAGGCTGAACAGCTCCCAGCTCCCTCAGCCTGTATATAAATGTTAAATTCTTTTTTGCCCTTTTTTTTTTTTTTTTTTTTTAAGACAAATTCCAGAGAAGATTAGAATTACCTACATCATCTCTTTGAAAATCAATTATTTGCTGGCTCAAGTAGCAGAATCTACCCATAAGTATATGAAAATGAAGTACCAGAACAAATACTACACAGGTTGCCATCACAGTTTACGGTTTAACTGTCATGTCTACCTGTTCATAGATTGCAACTTACTCTGACTGCCAGAAACTACTATAAAAGCATGAAGATAAAATACATAGGGGGAAAAAAAAACAAAAACAAAAACAAAAAAAAACCCAAACAAAAACAGTACCCAATTACATTTACACAACATACTGCTATAAATAACAAAGAAAAAAAAAAAAAAGTAAAGCGTTTAGGACAACTAGATGCAATGATTTCTTGATAACAATTCACTTTCCTTTCCTTCTGTGTGTTCAAGTGCGATGTCTTCATTAGTAAATCCTCTGTGTAAAGTTAATCCCTTTTAGCTACTTACGGCTTAGAACAGCTCACATCTGCCATTCCTGCCAATAAGTTCTACACACAATACAACTAAAGGCTACATGAGATGCATGCTTTAATAAAACTGCTCGTCTAAGAAAATTTACCACAAAATTCTAGCCATCTACTATAACTAGAAATCACAGCAATGAGCTAGCATGAATCATACGATGAGACAAGTCATTCCACATTTTCTTGGAGGGTATGAAATAGGAAAAAAGGGGTTTTTCCTTCCCCCTTCTTTCTCCTCTCCTCCCATTCACCCAAACACCTGTTATGGAAACAAGAGATGCATACTTTAAAACATTTAATTAAATTTGATCTAATATGGAGCCCTAATAATAGCCCAAACTTTACTCAGATTTAAGGCATCCTATTAACTTGTTATATAAAATCCTGATATAGACACATCAGGCAGTTTCTCTGATTCCTTTATAAATGCACATCTGTATCCCTAATTAAAATGAACTAAACACTGCTATGTAAAGTATTTTTCAAGTTCTTAATATAAAAGACATCAAATAAACTAGAGATTTTTTAAAAATAATTTTTCAAAGCCTATGATGTTTTATGCACAAAACAAATAAGATTTGTATTTTGCTTTCAAACAGGAACATAAGCAAATCAGCATGAAAAGTATGCTGTATTCTTCCCTGAATAAAAAAAAAATCATTCCCTAAATAGCTAAGAGATGTGTGTATAAATATATATATATATACATATATATATTTGCACAAATTAACAGCATTTTATTTTGAAGTTCCTTCTGTTCTTGGTACCAGAATAATACAAACAGAACTCAATGAATATGATCCATTGTCTTCCTGGACATTTTTTTCCCCAATTTCTGTCCTACATAAATACTTTTTCCAATCTTTTTCTCATCTCAATCTATAGATTTTGGGAAAGCGTGTTCCCCACCTGTGCTAAAATGCCACTTTGCACACTAAGCCGTTATCTGGAACACTGCCTTGGATAACACCAACCTGAATACGTTGGTCAAAATGCAGATACAGCTTCCTTCATGACTGTGCAACACTTCTCACTAGGTGAAAAGAAACCTGAGGCACTGGTTAGTGCTCAGACTGACCTCAAGGTCAGTCCTTGACTCCTCCAGATCTTCTGCAAGCTACAAAAAGCGAGGTACAGGACTCTAACTCCAAAGCTTTAGGCCAGCAGATGCAAGAGCAGGAAATCAACCAAATAAAAATTCTGCAGACAACAGCAGTATCATACATGTTGCTCTTCCCTTTGAGGAAGGATAGAATCATAGAATTAGTTAGCTTGGAAAATACCTTCAGGATCATTGAGTCCAACCATAAAAATAATATTGCCAAGTCTTACCACTAAACCATACCCTAAAGTGCCACGTCTACACATAGAATCACAGAATGGTTTGAATTGGAAAGGATCTTAAAGATCATCTACTTCCATCCCCCCTGCCATGGGTGGGGATCCCTTCTAGTAGAACAGATTGCTCAAAGCCCCATCCAACCTGGCCTTGAAGTCTTCCAGTGAAGGCGCATCCACAACTTCTTTGGGCAACCTGTTCCAGTGTCTCACCACCCACATGACAAAAGAAAACAGAAGGAATTGTGATTCCTAGAAATCCTCCAGAGAAATTGGGGAAGGAAAGCCACATGCTTGCCTTCATTCAAATTCAACCATAGCTCTTGGTAAATAATAATGTATTCATTTATGTTAGTTTCCACCTGTCCATCTTTCACAAAGTTCACAAGTCCACCATCAAAGTGTTAGGCTACCTGTCATGAACAAATTGTAAGTCAGGAAATTCTAATGTCTCTCAGCATTTGAATCCCTATCAGATGTAAAAAAAATAAGATCCCTGTCTTGTATTGATTTACTTTCTTTACTTTTTTTTTTTAATTGAAAAAAGAACAGCTATAGAACTTAAAATATTTTAAACAAATCTTTCAGCTATGTATTGTTAATAATAATCCAGGAAGTAAGAGCAGATTTTATTTCACAGATCCAACAATGACATTTACCCTAACTAGTGGGAACACCTTCCTAAGCACTAAAAAATAGCTCACTTCCAACGCCAATTCAGTCCTAAGAGAATGCCAATTATGCCAAGTTTGCAAAAACAGATGTATCACAATTTTGTAATATGGACTACTTTACACCAGGGACAAAGCTAAAACCATTTATCTCAATTAACTTAGGATCTAGGGATTAATTTAAACTGTTGCCTTCGAGGTGAAAGGCCACCACTTCATCCAACAATCCACCTGTACCTCTTATTTACAATAAATGTAAACCTCCTTCTTTTATGCTTGAAGAGAAATTGTAGTCCGAAAGACTACATTCTTTCCTCCAAACTGTATGCCTTTCATGTAATGTATTAAAAAAAAATGTTTGTGCGATCTTATCAGTGGCTAAGTTTCAATAGTCCTATTTATGGTTCAAAAAGATGGCCAGTTGCCCTAAAATAACAAAACCTAATCAATACAAGGCATGATGATAAATGATTGAAATTCCTCAAATTAGGAGATCACTTCTATCTTACAAATAACACTAATAAGAGACATCAGAATCCCACTCGCTGAAGTGCTGCTTGAATTGAAAGGCATTTTGAAAAACACACACTAGTATAAAATAATAAATGAAGGAACACAGAGCAGTGAAAGAAAGTATTAAAATACTTCTTCAAAATAATATTGCAACAGAGAAGAATACTCCATAATTTAAAGGTTCAAAAAATCTCTTCAAATTTATGAAAACAGCATTTGTGTCTCAACCCCACCAATGTGTCGTCCAGTCCTGAGGCAGACTGTGCAAAACCATCATATAGTTCTGTCAGTTTAGAGCCTACAATACCATGATTTTGACCAAGAGACTAATTAAGAATGCAACAGGGGTCAGACTCCAATATGTCTTATGTCACACAGTAATGATAAACTTACTTCAATACAGAAGTGGAATATTGCCTTCTTCACATATGGTGTCCTATCACTATACAAGAGCTAGGATAATTCACCATGTACCAGTCTTTGCACAAAGCAAATTAGTGTGAATAGATATGTCCAGAACAGTATTAGTATATTAAATTCTAAGGTAGGCCTTCAATATACGGACTAGAATAAACCACCTTAAGTAGACTTATCAGTATTTTATGATAATTGGAGACCCAACAGTTCATGGAGAATGTAGATTAACATCCTATAATAGTCATCTACACCTTCATTCTCAGGGGCCTTCCAATGAACAGACTACAAGCAGACTTCAGATTTATCTTCTTTTATTTGGTATTTTCAGTGCTGGTTTTGAGATACAACAATTCTTTTTTAACACTTTGTGTTTTAACATTGCTACATGTTAGTGTCCAGCAAGAAAATATGCTATGCTCATGTGCCTAAGCACATGAGACTGGTTTTGCTACAGAACATCAAAACTTGCACAGCTTAAATATCAATATTAAATAGAAAATAAAAATAAAAATTCAGGGAATCTTTATTTTTGTATTGTTCAAGTGCCTGGTTTGTATGTGGCCTAAGATTCTTTGTTTTGGCTACGTAACAACTCTCAGGATTTCAACTTATTACAGATAAACCCCATTCCATTCACTGTAAGTTTTTAACAAAATAAAAGATCCATTATTTGCAAACATGGAATGCTCACAGTATTTTTAAAGGGATTTTAAAAGCTATTCTCTAAGGTGGCTTGTTTATTTTGCCTATGTCCTTATTGGAAAGCTGTAAGAATGAAATCATATCTTAAATTGTGAAATCTAGGTTGGAAATAAATAATCTCTTTGCTTGGAAGGAGAAGCTTTACATACCTAGTTATATCTAGGCTGAGATGAAGCTCAACTTAGCAGAAAGATTTTTCATTACTCCTTTCCTATTCTATTTTGTTTGCATTCTCCAACTTCTATTGCCAGCCTAGTCCAATTGCTCAGACTACTTGAAAGCTTAAAAATATGAATAAATATAGATTATAAGGTGCATTATGAATCTCTTTGTTTATACAAACAAAAGTTAAAACTCTATAGCACAAGAAATCAGCAACTGTTCCACCGCCCCTTACTGCTTTTATTAACTGTTTATATAATAAAGGAATCTCACCAGGTCTAAATCTTCTGAATTTTGTCATACTGAACATCTTCAGAAGCACTTCTCACTTACCTCCAAAGCATCTCACTGAAGTGAGCAAGAAATGCCAGATGGCAGGAATATTATGTTTTAACAGTATTTCCCTAAAAGTTCCAAATATTTGGTTTATCAAACAGACAAGCATGCTGCCAGACAGTTAGCCAGATCTATCATCGTCTATCTCATTTTGTCAAGGGAAGTATTCTGAAGCATATGTATTGATTTCCTCCCCTGTGAAGGGGAACAGGAATAAGAGCCAGTGACATTTACATTATATAAGGTATATATTCCATGAACTCAAACACTTAAGTGGACTGATCTCCTATCCTATTTTTGCGACATTTACTGGCAGTACATAAAGCCTCCAGAAATCCTTACAAAGCAAAAGCTCTTCCATTACCGGAAAAGAAAAACAATCCCAGCAAGACTTCCCTTTAAAGAAGATATTACTGAACATATAGCAATATTTTTCCCAATTTTGACATATTTGGAAAGGAGCAAAAGAGGGTAGTGATATGCCTGTGAGGTGGGTATTTTTCTACTATATTTATTTTACTTCTTTAAATTGTTTAAGACAAATCAACACTTACCAAAACTGCTACTGTGATTTATTTATTTATCCCCTCTTGGATCCAGCTTTTTCCACAAAAAAAAGTAACTAATAGTATAAGCGCTTGGAAAAGGGCTTATAAACCCTCTATATAATTTCTTGAAGACATGAAAGAAAAATTTTTAGCTATTGTGCTAACAATTTGTCTACTTGTCCCAACTCAGCCACTATTAACAAATATTTTAGCAAGAACATTTATTCTTTTCCTCAAAATGATCTAAGTAAATACCCTCCAAGTGATTTTAAGGTCTGTTAACAACAGTTTTATTTGCCATTTAGAGCAAAAATAAATGCAAGCAAAAGCAATAAGCAGTATCTATTTATAGATCTCCAAGAGAGTTGTACCAAGTATATATGCAATAGAATCATTGGCTGATTTATTTCTTTGGCTTACAACATCCAGTTAGGTTTTATTTATATCGCATGCATATGCAACCAATTCATACCAAGTTATAAAAAAAGCTTAAAAGCTTTAATATATGCAAGCAAACTACAGTCTGAAAAGCCTTCTGAACATTCAGCATAGAATGTTAAAGGATCTATTTCCACTCCAGGTACTCTATACAGGCTGAACATTTTTGCTCCTGCACAACACTGTTCTAGGTTTCAATTTCTCCACTGAAGCCTCACTTCCAAAGAACCCTGTTAATATTACTCCATTTCAGCTAGTTCAACTTGTAACCTTTCTTCTTTCTAAAGCAGATGTAAGAATTACAACCCTGTGAGGCTTGTAGGTGAAGGAAGCTGGACAAGAATGGCATTTGGACAGAAGACCACTACTACTCATAACACTGCAGGATGTCATTAGTGATTCATTTAGGTAGGATACCTCCAGCAGAGTCCATATTAAAACTAACCTTCTCTATGTTTTGTCTCCCCAGCTTAATATATCACACTTGTTAGATGTGAGAATGCTGGCTGTCTGTTCAAAGTGTTAAGCAAAAGTCTGGAGCACTAGGAAATTAATTTCCAAAGGCACTGGGAGGCAAAAAAAAAAAAAAAAAAAAAAAGAAAAAAGAAAAAAAAGAAAGGTAGACATATTGTATATATGTGTGCATGGATATTTGTCTTCACAGATTTCAAACTCTCAGGAATCCATCTTCCTCTAAAAATGACCTTAGAATTCTTTCTCTCAACACCCCGAATTGGCATAAGGGTATCCTGGGCATTCAGGAAAACGGTGCTTTATTCTAGTTGTTGCTAAAATCTGCAACATCTGCAGTTTCTGCAGCAGCAAAAGCTTTGCAGTGCAAGTAATACACACAAAGCATGCTGAACCAAAGGCTCTGAGTTTGTTCCTTCACACCCAGTGAAGCTGTGGATGCCCCATCCCTGGGAGTGCTCAAGGTCAGTTTGGATGAGGCTTTGAGCAGCCTGGTCTAGTGGGAGGTTTCCCAGCCCATGGCAGGGGCATTGGAACTAGATCTTTAAGGTCCCTTCCAACCTAAACCATTCTATGATTCTACTCTTTCCCCTCTATATGCTTACCTGGGCATGACGGCAAAACATATCAGGTGGTCAGAAATAATTCCTTCACTGCAGTTAAAAGAGAAGACCAGTAGACACTCCCCCATTCTCATGAAGCTTTCCTGGTGATTTCCCACAGGACAAAAATACTTGCACACTAGATTAACAGGAATACCACAGGATTAATGTGATGTAGCCTTTAACAAAGTCTAGCCTAGACTTTATTGATGGTATATATAGTAAAATACAGATTTCAGCCCTTAAATTACATGCTGAGACCATAAAAGATGTGAAAAGTACCACAGCGGATAGCACAAGAGACCAAGCCTTGCATATGGCTATTCTCCATTTCCTTCAAACGACTGGTAACTTCTGTATCATTCTTCATCCAAAGAGCAGCAGAATTTATTTAATCCATGTCACTGCTCTGGAAATACAAAGTGGCCCAGTAAGATATAACATCAGAAATGCTCAGAGGTACGGAAGAAATTTGTTGCCAAATAACTCATCTGCCTTTCTACTTCACAAATTTATTACAAATTGCATTTACAATTGATTTGTGGCTTCCCTAATAGTGAAATCTGTAGTCCTCAGGGCAGATACAGAAGGTGCTCTCTGTAAGTCAACAACCAGCCTTCAATTGAAGACAAAATAACGTAGTTTTCATGGTGTTACAGACTTCCTTCTCAAGTTATTGACCATACTGCTTACTACTAAATGTGTATCATTATCTTGGCTTCCCACTAATTGTGTAACAGAGCACAGGTGAAGCTTCTTGAATCTGTTAACCTCCTGATTACAGCTCTGTGTTTAAATTCAATCTCCTATGCTTTGTGTAATTAGAAAAAGAAAACAAAACAAGAACCAATAAATTTCCTTCTCTGCTTTAGCCTCCCACATTGCCAAACACTCCATAAACAGAATTGTGGCCTCACTATTGCTGATGACAAAATTCCCAGCATCTTCTGCTGAGTCAAGATTTCATACACATTACGAGTCCTACCAGGTACAAAACCCCAATTTGTTCTTCGATACAGCTAAGGTCAACTGTGAATTTAAAAAACAAAACAAAGCAAAACAAAACAAAACAAAACAAAAACAAAAACAAACAAACAAAAAAAAACAACAACAAAAAAAAAACCAACAAAACAAAAAAAAAAAAAACCAACAACAAAGCCACCAAAAATAAAATGCAGAACTTCAACTTTGACCCAGACTACCTAGGAAGTTAGAAAAGTTCTCTTACAAGATGTATTGTATACTATATCATATATTATGTATAATTATGTAAACATATATTATGTATAGATGGTATACATATACAAGACATTAAGTCTTCAAGTAATATTAATGATTTCAACAGTAGTATCAGCACAATCATTTCATTGAATGCCGTTACTATTCAGTTTATACCTACCTAGTATCTTTTGCCTTTTGATGTTGTCTGTTTATAGACCATTACAGAACATTGTAGACCATGAAAAAAAATGAGCTTAAATATTCAAAGTTGATTGTTCATCTATGTATGGATACTTTATAAATGGATAAAGTTCAACAATATTAAAAAATAGGAAACCTATCAATTCACTTATAAACATAGTTACTGTAATTTTCTCTGGACTGAAGGGGAGGATTCTCCATGACAGAGATATATGTGTTTCAAAACTGAAAGGTAGACTTGAGACACGGTTAAATGTTCAGGAAGGTACCTCTTTCTATCTTTACATGACATTTGGCTTATAACTCTAATTTTTATCTTTTTTTTTTTTTTTTTTTTTCATTTAACTCGACACACTTCTTAGGGCTGGTAGAAGATTCTGCTTCCACAGAATGTTATCTATGCACACAGAATTCATGGAGTAATCCTGCTAAAGAACAAATTTTCTTATAAACTTTCTCCATCACCTACACTACCTTCCCCCCAACTTTTCCTCTTATTTCAGTCCTTTCATTCTTCATATTCAAGCAACATGATTAGAAAAGTGACCTAAACCAATCAGAGAAGAATAAGATGAACAGAAAAAAGCTGGAAAAGAAACTAAAACAACTGATAAGAAAACAGGATAGAAGAAAGTCTTCAACTTCAAGATATAAGGCAAGCTGCATGAATGAAACATGGAGTATAGACAGAATCAGCAGACGAGCAGCACAGGCAATAAATATTTGTAAATATATGAGCATATTTTCTTCCATGGCCTAGAATAAACCTAGATGTTTCAATGCCAGTGGTCTCTGTGTAGTAAGCTAAGGCATCTCTGATTTTCTGGCCTATGCAAAGGAAAATATTGTAGAATTACAAATGCAATGCACCAACAGTGAGGCAATTTCATATTTGAAGCTTTCCAAGCAAACTACAGATATTTCTTACTATAGCAAAAACTATGAAATAGATTTAACAGGAGAGGAAAGACAGAAAGAATAAGAAATGGCCATAGATTTATTCCATACTGTATGTCAGGAAAAGTATACATAAATTTGCTTTCATTCCTTATTTCTCCCCTTCAGTATTGTAGCTATAAGATGGTCTTTACATGTATGTATGTATACTACTTAATCTGAAAGGATTTTATTCTACAAATGAATCAGGCTCTGAGGGACAGATCTCTGAAGAAATGATGCTTCATTTGGCACATTAAGTTGAATGAAGAGGGAAATTCAAGAGCAGGAAGGTCAGATAGCTGAATGTCACCATGCAACAATAGGATCCAATAGGAGGATCCAATTTCAGAAAGGTTCAGGTCCAGAGCTACCACTTCTTTCCTGGTGCCTTCCTTAGCACATTTAGACTCCCAGAAATACATAGCTGAGGATGGAGGAAAAAGACCAGGAAGGAGAGCACAGCTCAATGTTTCACTGCACCAGCACCTGATTCTCCCTAGCCCCTGTCCCAAATCCAGCAATGCTGAATCACCCTCTACCCTGTTTCTCTTTCTTAATGCAGTGCAGCAGGACTATCAAGTAAGAGGAAGGAAAATTGTTACTAGAGAACAAACTCATGGTGTGTGATTCTACCATTTTCATCCTCCTGGACCTCAAAAGTTGTCTTGCCAAAAGTTGTCTTTAAATGCCAGGTAAATAGATGCAGCAGCAACATCAGTTCAAGTTACCCCTTCTTCCTTCACCACTAACACTAGCACATCTCTCCATGCATCAACCGTGTTCTTAGAGACAAGATCTCATTCTCCTTTCTGCTATGGAATTCCGGAGTTGTACTGGGCATGTCCTTTATATTAACATATTAACAGTTAATCCAATTTTGCTAACTTGCAGTGACAGGAATATGTGGTCTCCCACACAAACCTCAGCAGGAAGAAGGACAACAGTACTTTTGGACTAACAGTGAAGAATGACTAAAGCAACTTCTGCTGTAATTTATGAAGGAAAATTCTTGATCTCAGCACTTACAGCTTTCATGGAGGTAACTGAAAACCTCAGTCATACTGTAGATGGCATTTTAATTACTCTTAAAAAGTCTGTGTGGATCAGGAATAAAAAAAATAGAAGAACGCCACACATAAGAGACCACACACATTCCCATGCCCATCAGCAGACTATAAGATAGAACCAGATTGCTATAGTTTAACTTACTATTCTATTACTACTACTATTCTACTACTTCTATCTTCCTCTTTCCCTGGGGGCAAATTCAGCCCTGACCTAAACAGACACAAATTCCATTAAATTACATTGAGACTGAATCCAGTACTGCCAGGTCACCCAATATCCTCAGAAATATGGGTGAAACCTATTTTGTTCAAATGGAAATAACAAATCTGTACAAGTTGCTGCACTATTTTTCCAATTACATCATTGAATTTCTCTATTATCTGCATGTCACTAAATTGAGTCAACAAGATATTCTAAATTGGTAATGAGACCCTTAGCCATTCACCACTTATTCCTGTTAAGGAATGATACAGAGGCCTGCTCTGTTCACAGGGAGTCATCTGTTTCTGCAGCACAAATCATAGTTCTCTGCAGTCACATGTTCTGTTTCCTTATTGATAGAACTCACATACACGACCTCCCCAGCAATCTTTCTTGAGAGATATAATCATTGTTTTTAAGACTTCTCTTAAGGCTAGGTTTCATTAAGCACTTAAGGAATGAATATATCGTCTATACATTCATCCTGCAATCAATTTCAAGTGAAATCTGCCATAACTCTCATCATGTCAATAATCTATTAATAAAAAAAATAGTGTCTAATCACTTATACCTGTTATAATATCTAGTGACATAAAACCATTTTTAACGGCAAAGGTTTAAAAGTAGTCAATGACATTAGGTTAAGCACACTTTCAGATTATTATAGGAGGTAATGGTCAAGTGATTCTTGCCACAGTATACAGTTAATTTAAAAAGCATGCATTAGAGAGTGAATAAAGGGTTTAACAAACCAGAGCAAGAGTAGCATGATTATTAAGAATTCTCTTTCTATTTTTAGCAAATGCACACAACATTACTATTTGAACTCTGCAGACATGCCTCAAGAATACTGTATATACTGAAGTCTGAAGATTGTTTGTAAACAACTTCAATATCTTGCCACTATGAAGACTTTCTGTGTACTTTCTGGTACTAGCAAATAAACATAAGGTATCAATCACCCAGTTCTAGCAGCAGCTGACTGAAGCTATTCATTGAGTTGTGCATTGATACCACTATGGCCCCATGAATAAGTCTCAGTATCTCCCCCTCCTTTTTTTGTTCCTCTGAGTGGACTCTTAACAGCACAATTTTTTTTCCCCCTCTCTGAATGGTTTTGAGAGACCAGCTGAAAAGAAACACCATTAGTAAAAACAAAAGTTTTCAAAGAAAAAGTGGGAACAAAGTGGATATATTAGAGACAACTTGTGATTCATGGCCTATACTGTGCTTTGCCCCTCTCTTTACCTCAAGACACTCTTCAGTTTTACTGCTGGGTAAGAGCAGAGCAGACTACTGCACTTCTCCTAGCAACCAAAAAATCACTTAGAGAAAAAAGGCATGTTGTCTGTTGAAAGGGAGAACAGAGAAATTTGTGGCCAGACAAAGCCAGATGTATGTTCTTTTATATTTTATCCTAAACTGAGCAGTTGTCAGAAAGGATCCAGCGAACAACAATAAAGAGTTCTGTTTTACACTGATTCATATTTAATTAAATATCTGTTTGTCTACTTGTGACACACTTCATTTTCTTTTAAGTCAGTGTTCTGGACACACAGTGTTGGGGACACAAATTCTATTCCTTACAGTTCCTAAAGTTATTTTCTTTTATTATAAGTGTGTAGAGATATAATGATATGCCTACATAAATAAAGACTTTTTTTTTTTTAATCTAGATGTACACTAAGCCTCTAAAAATAGTTCTCTATTAAAGACAACAGTACCAAAAGACAATTATACCATAAGCATTCCCTATTCTAGGTACTGGAATTTTACCCCATGAGACTTGATCTTATAGAACAAGTTGTCTGGTCTCATTAGGTAAACATCACATTTCTCAGTTTAAGATGATGAATCAAATTCATGCAGAAAAAAAGAAAAAAAAAAACAACCAAAACAAACAAACAAAAATCTCAAAACACACAGCTTTTATAATGCAGGCATACATCTGAATAGATGCATCTTATTCACTAGCTTAGAATCAAAGCATTATTTTAAAACTCAGTTTGGTAACAGAACAGATGTAAGAGATCAAGAGTAAAATGCAGTATTTCTGATAGTTAATTTTTTCCACTGTAAGTCCTTTGTTTAATAGCTGTTGCTTTGATGAAACCCAACTATTTTAGTTACTCACTGAATTTCTCTTACATATCATAAAAACATATAAAAAAAATATAAAAATCCAGCCACTCTATCAGCTCTTCTGCAGGCATCAAGTTAAAGCCAGCAAAGACCTTAGTTCACTGCATCAAATCACAATTTAGCATTTTCTTGCAGCCACTCCAAACAATTCTGGATCCAATTTAACAGAAAGGTTTATACACTTCATTCGTAAGTGATGTACAAATGACATGGCCGTGAAAAAAGCCTAAACATACTGTGTATAAAACAAGCTCAAAGTTATTAGACATTAGCACTATCGTGTTAAGTATGACAGTAGTTTTTTGCTCCCCTTTTCACTCCCTATGCTGCCTGACAGAGCCACATGCTCTGTATTCTCTCTCTCTCCTCATTCCCTGTTTCAAAATGAGGGAGTCCTTTAATCCATCAAGCTATGGACCTGGAATCAGTTTACTATGTCACTTCTCCCAGCTTACAGTGTCGCTTCCATCCTCAGAAAACTGTCAGAGCAGGGCAGTGCTAGTGTACATATACATGCAGGATCAATAAGCACATCCAGGTCTTGAAGGTGTAGAGTACAGTAGAGCACATATGTAGAGCACAGTATTTCACTTCTGGAAAGTAAGGAGGAGGATACACCCATAAATTCTTTTTCTGCAGCCTCCACTATAGAGCAGCAATCCTATAGAGAAGATCAAGCTGCCTAAGGAAAAGAAACCCAAGTTAAGAAAACACACCTTTTCCAACCATTTCCTAGTTCATCATCACTGCTATGCCATTTGAACTTTTTGTAATACTGATATGAAAGAAACTATCATCCATCCCTTAGTTACAGAATTCTCTTTAGGATACAACGCAAGCTCTTAAAACTGACCACTCCTTTTGCCAGGATGAAGTCATCTGGGCTACAGGACACATGGATTTTGAAAAATGCACAGAATGACAGCTTGAAAAACCATGATTATAGGGCTCAAGCAGCATTATAATACTTCTCATAACTGCTTCTTTTGACATTTTCACAGCAGTAAAAATGTACCTCTGGTACCCTGGCCTGAAGAGTTCCTCCATTCACTATGAATGAGAAACAAGTTGACTGACGTTAGCTACCTGACATTTTGGTTTTAAAAGGTTAAATTTTTTCCACTCAGTTTCTCTTGTAATCAATGGCAAGTGATTAACAGAAGTGAACTACAATTTACTGTGTTTTATAACTTGCTGCTGGCCATTTATTCTTTAAGTATTTGTACAATCTGCATTTATGACAAGCACATTACAGAGGGACTCTTCTCACCTTGGTAACTCTGCACTGAAGCTATATAGGCAATGCATAAATACCAACTAAAAGACCATATGTTGTAACAGACATTGTGGCATAATCATCTCGGTAAACTCTAATGAGTAAGATCACCTGAGCTATTTAACATCTTTGTTGGAGACATGGACAGTGGGATTGAATGTACCCTCAGCAAGTTTGCTGACGACACAAAGCTTGGTGGTGCAGTCAACACGCTGGAGGGAAGGGATGCCAGAGGGACCTGGACAGGCTTGAGAGGTGGGCTAATGCAAATCGCATGAAGTTCAACCAAGCCAAGTGCAAGGTCCTGCACCTGGGACGAGGCAATCCCAAGCACAAATNTGAGAGAGCTGGGGCTGTTCCGCCTGGAAAAGAGAAGGCTCTGGGGAGACCTTCTAGCAGCCTTCCAGTATCTGAAGGGAGCCTACAGGAGAGGGACTCTTTGTCGGGAAGTGTAGTGATAGGACAAGAGGTAATGGTTTTAAACTGGAAGAGGGGAGATTTAGACTGGATATTAGAAAGAAATTCTTTCCTGTGAGGGTGGTGAGGCACTGGAACAGGTTGCCCAGAGAAGTTGTGGATGCCCCATCCCTGAGTGTTCAAGGCCAGGCCTGATGGGGCTTTGAGCAACCTGGTCTACAGGGAGGTGTCCCTGCCCATGGCAGGGGGGTTGGAACTTGATGATCTTCAAGGTCCCTTCCAACTCTAACCATTCTATGATCATACTTTAACTCCTGGCATCCCTACTCATTCTACCTGTTCAGTTCTACATATCAGACCAAATAAACTGTTCTACTTAATATTAGAAAAAGCAATCAGAGAAACTAAAAGTAAATTATAACAAAGTATAAAAGAGTAAAACAGCAGGCCACTGTCTTTCACTGCAGTCAGACTGGAGAATTCTGCTGGAACTAAAGGAGTAAAATGAAGACTCAGTGACAAGAAGGATAATTCTGCAAGCAAATATCACCTATCATTAAGGTTCCTCAAATTAAGCTTGTAATGGTGTCTTATGCAATGAGCACCTAAAAATGATGGGGTATGAATTTGAAAATGCTTTGTGTTCTTCCAGTCATCATTCATGTAGATAGTTAGAGAGAGCTACATGAGTGTTTCAAGAACCAGATAAATAGCATAAGAAGTTTGCAATAGAAGCTGAATGCTCACAAGCTCGATTGGTTCTAAAACATAGACTGCAGTCACTAGAAGATTGGTGGCCTTCCGGTATGAGTAAGCCAAAGATACATTGTTTCCTGGTAGAAATATCAGGACAAACAAGTAACCCTATTATTAAGAGAAATGAAGCTGTGTTGTTTTTGAATTTAGTTGCACTGCAAAACAATGTCAGCAAAGCAAAATTAATCTCAGGGAAGGACATTTGTAAATCTATCTACAACATACTCAGAAAGAGAATGTTTTATCCACTTAAAGAGATGTGTTACCTCACAGAGATGTGTGGATAATAACAATTTTTTATGAGTTTACAATTTGATTAGTCAAAAAAATAGCTGGGGTAGAGCTGTAAAGACTGCAAATTCAACACAAATGCACAAGCTCCTTCTTCCATAACATTGTTTAAATTAGTATCTTCACATTATGTTTGCCCATAATATGATGATGAATCTCAATTAGGCTTGGCCACCAGAGCACAGTGGCTCAATATAGGTAACAGCAGGTTATTCCATGGGTACTACTGGTTAGTTTGTCTATTGTTGTTCATGAATTTATTGATGAAGGTTATTATTTTAATAAAATTAAGAGAACATCTTGGATCTCTTCCATGGCAGCAAGGCCAAGATAAGCTGCAGAGATGGAATTAAAAAGCCATTTCTTAATTCATGAACTTTTGGCTTGAAAAATATTAAGAATGTGTGTTGTCACATCTATATCCCAGCACAAGAAGCAGCTTTCTGATTATAAAGGGATACTCTCTACTAGTAAAGAGAGCACTATAGGAACAAATGAGGAATAAGCAGGACTGAAAGAGCAACATGCACTTGTACTCTTGAGTATTTGGAAGTTATCCCCATGGAAGGATGTAGCAACAAGCCAACTTTATCTTGTAACAAGAGTGCATTACATGAATTAAGATGTAAGCCTTTATCTACAGTAAGTCAAGGATTCACCACTGGCTTTCAAGATCTTTCAAACAAAGGATATAAATTTCAGTGGTGCAGAATCAGGTCCCAAATTATCAGGGCCTTGTTTAATTATCAACTATAACAATAAAAAGTGTTGACCACAGGGGATTAACAGTTATTTTGTTAAAGAAAGAGTTTGAGGTGACTGACAACTCAACCTTATTTCTGAACACATAACTTCAAGGACAGAGAGTCCACAGTTTGCATCATATAGTAGAAGCTAGGTGTGAGAGTAAAGATTTAAGAATAAATCCTACACAAATCTTTATTTCTGTGCAATTATTTTGCATTCAAAGATTTCATAACTAACAGTGCACGTGACTAGTCCTACATAAAACGTATCCTCAACACTTTCTCTGAAGTAGTGATTTAAGATCAGATTCTGTATCCTTGTGTATCCTTGTACTAAAATTAAAAGGGATTTTTTGGAATATACAAGGCATGTGTACTATAAAAATACAAGTGCAAAAAAGATTAGATAACAATAAATGTTCTGAAAAAAAAGGCAGATAACACATAAGAAATGTCACTCAGTCAGAACCAAAATCCAACACATTTATTTATCTGGCAAGAGCAAATGCATACTTTCTTCTGAACTCAAAACAAAGGGCTTTCTTTAGAAATGTAGAAAAGAGCACCAGTAACCCAGCCCTTGGCAAGAAACAGCATCAATATGATTACTAAGTATCCTCCACAAGGTTGGTGTGAGAGATGGTGAGCCAGATGGCAGCCACAGGAAGAGCAACCTCTGCCATGCCAGCTGAGATAACAGATAAAACCTGACAGCAGTGTTCCTCTTAGGTGGCTGAAACAGAATGTACAGAACCTGTTAGCAATCTATTTAGCAGAGATCAATATATGAATAGCAATTCAAGGGTAGCAAATGGCTAAAAAGCTCATTCCACTAAATGGTTCAGCAGCGGACAGAGCATGTGTTGAATTTAGTGCTACCAGCCTACATAGTACTGCTATAGGAAAGTAACTTCTGGAAACAGAGCTGACTGGACAGACTAGCCAAAGCCTCCATTTCCTCTGACTGAATTTTTCTTGGCACATCTCCTTGATGGTTTTTATGCATCCTTAAAAATCTACTTATATTCTTTTGTCTGCTTTTAAGGTCACGTATCTTTAGCCTGCAGTGAAAAAACTTGTTTTCATTAAGCACTCTCATCATTTCAGAAAGTTCCTAATGGAAGGATTATTGTAGTAAGTGCAACTCATAGAAAAGTTTCGAACCTCCTATTCTACCTTTTCCAAAAAGAATTGTGGGGTATCAGACCTTTAGCAGCATACCAAATTAGCAAGGGAATGAAAAAAAATATTTTAAAATTTTGGATTACCACATAACTTTTCAAACATATCCACCTTTGGAAGTGCAATGACAGGAATTTTTTCATTGCCTATCTTTTGCACATAAACATATGCTGTTGCAATAACGACTTACCAGACAGGAAGTAAAGAAAGCAAAACATTAAGACTAATTCAGCAAAACGTTTCATCATGGGCCTAAATTCATCTCTAGTCAGCAAAGTTTTAAAACATATAATTAACTTGGAACACATGTTTAAATTCTTATTAATGTCAGTGAAATTCTGGGTAAGTTATGAAAGTATACTCGGACTTGGAGATGCTTGGTAGAAATAGGTTCTATGGAAGAACAACCTAAAGGAAGAAAAAAAATGCAAACTCTTCACTTCAGAATTTTAATGCATTAAAACGCACACATTCCTAGGAACCAAAGGTTATCCATCAACAGCAAAACTCACATGAGAGATCAAGACCCTGTCAGCTCTAATACTTGCTGGAAGAATATACTATAACTTTATATGTAAGCCATGTTCTCTGATAGGCAACCGAGACCTGCACAAGACCACAGACACGTAGCTTACTGGTGTGAAGAAATAAAATTAATAAAAAAAAATAAATTACAAAAGAACAAGGAAAAGAAATACAGAATGCTTGAGCCATCCCACTATTTCAGATGCATACTTTTCCTTAAGAAAATCAATGCTTTTGAAATAAAATAATATGGAGATAAAACATTGCTTTTACTGAATTATTCTCATGTATCTTTAACACCATCATACACTCAGGAGCATGAGACCTGCAGTTTTCAAGGGAAAATGCCTAAAATCCATCCCTGACATAAAAGGTTGTCATTTGCACGAAACGAACAATGATTCCTACCAGAGCAGGGTCTGGACCACTGCAACTAGCGTCTTTGGTAACACCCACACACCTGTGTTCACAGCAGTTGTGAACTTCTCTGTTAACATTCATTCTTCCAAGCTTTACCAATGATTGGAAGAAAGATAACACACACACACACACACCAACAATGAAAGAAAAATCAATTTAACACTGTTAGGAAACATATAATCAGTTGGTTTAAATCCCAGTGTTTTATTTTATGGCACATGCTCTGTCTATTAGGGTGGGGCTTTGTTTGGTGTTCGTTTTTTCAAGCACAGTAACCAAGATTGACAGCTAAAGAAGAAAAGAGTTGCAGTTATTCCCTGAACAGACTGCAAGAATATGGGCACGGCTACAGGAAATTCATCAGCACAATAATAATAAAATAGACATATAATATATGTATGCTTTTTTGGCAATTTCATTGAGCTTTGTAATTTTCAGGTGTCATAAGAGCATAGATAGAGAAAATAACTTTAGAAGACAAAATTATCATTTTAATCTATATGACTATGCACCATATATCACCACTTGTGAATCACTAAACTAAACTAATGTCACAGGGAAAAGGATAGCTGACATGCTTCAAATTCACAGATGATGAACTTGATGCCAAGAGAACAAAAAATCACAACTCCAAACCCAATATCAAAACCCCTCAAAACCAGAAATGCACTAAGAGGTAACTTTGAAATATAGAAAACAAACCAAGACCTATTAAAGAACCAGTCTGTTGGGTTTTGCCTTTTTTTCTGAAATTAAAGCACTACAAAGAGTGTTAATGTTAATATATGTCTTTTCTAAGCAACTGTTTGTATATGTCACCCTAAGGTGTAGTCATAATTACTATGCTCCTAAAGAGACAAAAGTAATGTGTGCCAAGCTTGCATGCCAATACTTCTTCAAAGCTACTTGCTAGTCATTTCAACAATAACAGCTTATCTCTACTCAGTCATGATATGCTATCCACAAGGCTTTTCATTTAAGAGAGTTGTTAACATATGCAAACTTGACAGTATCTGCAATATCTTCCCACAAAAGGGGACAATCACATCTATTCTGGGTAGTTTCTTGGTGATTTTTTACTAAGGGTCCCATTCTAAATTAAGCACATAGCTATGTGCTTCACCTGCACCCCCCACCCTCATCCTGTAAGGCCAAGCCTGAACAAAGGTTCTACTTTTGCTCCCCATGACAAAACCAGAATAAATTATGTCTTGCTCCTGTCGTTCCAGCAAGCTGGTTAATTGCATTTGTTTCATATATCTCCAAACAGCCTGGTACATTAATTACATTCTGTAACACCAAGCTCCTCTGATTCACTCTGTCACTTCCACTGAGCACTTTAATTGTATTCCTTCTAGCTACATACAATTTTAAACACTTACTAATAATTACATTTCTACAGCCTGATATTTTAAGTTTTTACACAAAGATATTTCCAATACTGGTGGTCTTAAAGTTAAGGATCAAAATACATTACAGTAGGAAAAATAAAGCAAACAGAAAACAAAATCCCTGCAAAACTATGACGGTGCTGATAGATGCAAA
Source organism: Pedionomus torquatus (assembly GCA_013398155.1). NCBI lineage: Eukaryota > Metazoa > Chordata > Aves > Charadriiformes > Pedionomidae > Pedionomus > Pedionomus torquatus. The sequence continues at coordinate 62,443 of VZRU01011696.1, forward strand.
CGTTCCATTACATCTTTTCACAGTTAAAACTTCCTACTGTTTAGCATGTATGTACATTACACAGAAATTTTCTTATCACTGAACATTAAACCGCATAGCATATTATGCAACCAATGTAAAAGTGTACTTGAATGTCTCCCTACTCTCATCTATTTCGCCTCATTTCTTGCTAGGGGGTGAGGGAAGAGGAGAGGAGGAGGAGAAATACCCAAAGCAGCCTGTGACTGCAAACAATAAACCTAGAGCCCTTGCCTCGGGACTGATACAGTAAAGGCTGTAAGCAGTAGCTTCCTGAAACGGTTTGCTCTAACAGACAGCCAAAACCACCCAGGGTCCCAGACGTTAAATTCACCTGAAGTCTAAAAGAGTGTTTAGAGATGCAGATACTAGGCAGGCTGACAAGCATTTGGTCCCAGCCCGCGCTCATGCAGGACTGCCTGCTATTACAGATGTTAGTTTCCTAGTCGTGTGCTTAAACTACTGTAATGCGTTTAAGGTCTATATTGCAGTATAGCACCAACCTCTACTTTGAAAGACCATTTACCCTTGCACTGAAGTTTCCACCCTGCTAAAGCGTACTTCTCCAAGACGCTAATTTGTAGTTCCCCATCCATTACTGAAACTTGAAAACCGCAATAAGCATTGCGGAGCACACCCAAAGGGGGGGCAGGACGGGGGAAATCCACCCTTTCCTCCCCAAGCGTTGCTAAGCTTCATAACAACATTCCCTCCAGAAAGCCCGTAATAAAGGGGTGCGTGGGAAGATGTTGGGCAAACCCTCCCGCACTGGCCCACCCCCACCCCACCCTGGAGGGGAGCGCCACGGTGGGGTGGCAGGGCGGCCGCACCGCTCCGCACCTGCCCCCGGCCCCCCGGGAGTGGGTGGAGGCGATGCAGGGTGGGTGGGT
>VZRU01011696.1:74454-117317 GCA_013398155.1 Pedionomus torquatus
CCCCGTAAATTACTTTTCCTGTCATGTGACCTGGAAGTTGGTTACTGATTCAACATATGCGCAATTAGAGCAAGTTTGAATCTGTTAATTTTCAAATGGCTATAAATCTACATTGCTCACATGAAATGTACAATGATCTGATTCATGAAGGAGCTTGCTTTTTAGTCATCAACAATTCACAGAGTCTACCCTTAAATTACTTAAGATAAATATACCAAGGATTATATTTCTAAAATCTTGTGGATGCCTGAATGGATCAGTGATCAGTGTATTTGCAGAAAAGTGGTTTTTTTGGACCCAACAGAGAAGTTTGCAGTTACTTAAGCCATGTATTACTTAAGCCATACTTGACAATCTGTATGTAGAAAACTGGTATAGCCTTCTCTAACACCAACAAGACAAAAAGAGGGGAGCAGTGTCTCTGGTGCTTGATGTCTGATACATGCAGAGATGTCGCTTCTGCCAGAAATAAGATAATAGATGCAGGAATGGCACAGGAGGGTTAGAGCATCTAAACCGCTAAATCCTGGATTTGTAAGCAGAGACTTAATCAGAAGACTGCTAAGTCAAATCACAATGGTAGATCAAACAACTGAGGAAAGTATTCCTTAAAAGAGTGTTAAGAGAAGCAAAAAAAAAGAAATGAGGGCTGAGTGACAGCAAGTGAATGTGAAGAACCTCTGGATTCTTATAAGGACATCTTGAAATATCTTAAAATACAGTGGAAATTTTGCATTTGAATTTCTTTAATCCCTAGAAATCAAAGCTATAGTAATTAATAACCACATTTAATAATCTAAGCAAATAGCAGATGATAGTAGACTTTTTATATAGGAAAAGCATCCCTTATTACATTTTCCAAACTCTTGCTTACATTAACATTTTAGATCTACATCATATTTAAGATGCTTAAATCAAACTGCTTAATATTCTGGACTGACAGGCTCATTAAGCTGAACAGTAGGATTGCTGTCATATGCACTTCAGGCAGTTACAGCAGGAAATTTTCTATTTTTAATTCCAAATGTTGAAAGAGAAGTCTTTATCATTAAAACTGTAACTATATTTCTTCTCTTTGAGAGGCATTACTGTATGTTTGACATCTCAACTCTGATGATATTTTGCTTGTCTCTTACATTCTAGACTGTGTGCAACAGTTATGGTATAGAAGTTAGCCATTTTTATTCAATTCATAATCTCAGTTTATGCCTCTCTATATTAAAGAACCATCTGCTGTAGCTATAGGTGTTTGGACTGGGGACATTGTATAGTAACTCTTGTTTGGTGTATATTATTTTAATACATGAAAAAATACCTACCAAAAAATTTATTCAATGTTCAGAATAAAACAGTTTTGCAGAAAAATGTTTCTTCAAGGTCAGGTTTGTCAAAATTATTTAGAGGTGCTTCACACTGCTGATAGCATCTGTGTGGAAACCCCACTAGTGTTGCAAGTCAGTGTGAGTTAAGTTTCTAGCAATGAGTTTCTTTTGAAGGTTTTTAACAAGTGCCTATCTAAATATTTTTATCCTGGCAGTCTATGAGAACTTCCATCAATCGGTCTTTGATCTAGAGATCTAGAACGTAAATTAAAGACTGTTTAAAGGGAATTTGAAGTACTAAGTACTCTTCTTTCAGACTAAATAAAAGGTGCAATTACAACTTTTTCAGTAGTAAGATACCTGGTATTAATAGGAATTACCACAGGGTTCATTAAGCAGCATGGCTAGACTTGGTCAGAAGCTATGTCATGTGCACTGGAATAACTCCTGGTGGAGAAAGCCAAGCTAAAGGCCAGAAGACAGGTAATAAAATTGTAATGAATAGCAACTGCCATAAACAGGAGCAGAAAGGCATTTCCAGAGGAAAAGTAGGAACACAAAGTTAGGTTAGCAGATACATGAGAAAAGAAACTACCCTTAATGCTATTTTTGTTATTTTCACAGAAAAGGAATCGCATATAACCTTTGAAACCAGGAAGGTGAACTTGCTTCAGTGTCATCCCTTAAAGAAAAACGTCACAAAATGGAAGTCACAAAATACAACGATTTGGTACGTGTTCTTTTATATTTGCAGTAACATAAGAGAAAAATAGAGATTTTAGCAAGTATTTTATCAGAATACCAGATCTTTGCAGTAAAATCTAGTCCTAGGTTACAGTAGCAGCTGATAAAACCTTTCTCTTTTTTCTGTTGTTTGTTCAGGAAATATGATTCTAAAGTCTGTTCAAGCAGTCTATTTGGAGACCATTACCTTCACCTTTATTTTTTTTCCTTCTAATTATATAGAAATTGAAATTTTAATACAAATAGTAATTAAATCTTACTGCCACAACAAGATGTTGTTGTTCCTACAACAACTGAGCTGTTTATTATTTCTCTTTCTGCCTTTCTTTCTCTGTTGAGATCCAGCTGAAAAGTAGAGTTCAGCTGTATCACTGTATTGCTTTGGAGGATGACCATATGGTTTGTTGAGGCTACTAAGGGACTTCAAAATAATACATTCTACTGTTATTCTGTTCTTGTCAAAACTTGTTTCCTTGAGTACAGCATATAAAGAGGGTTATGACACCATTTTTATTTATACAAGAGTGCACAATTATATGTTTGCATTCTTGTGTACAATATAGGAGTTTGGACATGATCCTGCCATTTCTCTTATGAACCAGTTTCTTAACGGAGACTCACAGTCATGCATAATTTATGTAGGTGCATGCAACTTTTTTTTTTTTTTTTCCCCACTAAAAATACTCTAGAACTCCTCTGTCTGGTGATTTGGATTTTTTTTTTTTTTCATAAGAGGCAGAGACTGTTAAAAAAACCAATGTTCTGTTAAAAAAATTCATTGGCAATCTCAATAACAGTGTTCTGTCTATTTATTTTGGCTCTTTTTTCTCAGTGTAAGATTACATACTGAAGGTATTTCCTCTGAAAGTTAAAAGTGAGATCACTGAAACAATTGTGATAAGATATTCTTTCGGTAGCTTCTGAAATTAGATATGTCTATCTTATCACCATATTTGATTAATTCCACTACAATAGACACATCTCTGGTTTTCATATAAGCTCCTTTCAGCTTCCATTTAACCCCTTCCTTTTTTGGTTTCCAAAAAAGAATACATCTTTTGAAAGAATAATCAAAAGAAAACAAGAATCCAAGGGGGATCTACATACAAGGAGATCAATTTCCAATTTTGCTCTTGAAGAAGGCCAGCTACCTGATAGATCAGTTTCTAGTTTTACTTGCTGGTCTGCTGAAGGTGAACTTAAGAATTGTTGTCTTAAGAAAAGGTCTATGTAACTTGATAAGGTGCCTAAAGGAAGTAAACCACGTAATTTTAACAGATATAAATTCTAGCCCCACTAGGTATGACTCATCTTGTGCTCAACAAGAAGCAGCTACCTTGAGAGAATTACACAAAGTAACTCTTGGCTAGGATAGTGTGTATAAAGCAAAGCACTCACTGTATAATAATAAACACTTTAAAATACAAAACCTTTAACAGTCCACAGATACCATTACAGTACTTGAAAACCTGTCCTGGAGTGTATCTCAAAACTGCAGTGGCTCCATTTCATATAAAAGGAAGATGCATCATTGTTAAGCCTTCTGTCATATCACACTGAAAGCAGTGTTAAAGTCCAAACATTGACTGTAATATGGATGAAAACATAGTCATCGTGGCAGTGAATAAATTTTTAACACAAGTTCCTTCACTTTTTAAAACCAAAAGGATAATTGAATTTAAATGTTACTGAGTCATACATCTGAAGAAAAATTAAAATCTAGTTGAAAAGTTGTAACCTAGTCTAGCATGTGACACAGGTCTGTGAATGAGTCTGTTTAGCCAGAAGGAAAAGTTACGGGAAAACTGACTTGGGATTCAAAGGTTTGAATACTGCCCTCTGATTTAAGTGTACTTTGCTCTCTATAATACCTAAGCATGAACTATCCAACTAAAAATAGGTCTTACATTTCATAAATATGTTATCATCTGACTGTGGGATGAATGTGAAAAACAAAATTTGCATACTCTGGCTTTGATTCATGAATAGAAGGAAAACTTCAGAATTGCTCGATCCTTCGGTAACCTTTGAGATTTTCCAAGGAGACTGTGAATGAAAATGGATTGTACTGTTAATATATCATTCACAGACAATGGAGAGATGTAATCTCTAATGCATTGTAATCTTGTATGTGTGTCATAAATTTGGGACAAACATACAAAACCCCTACATTAGAAATTAGTTACACTCTATTATGGGTATTGTTATCCCTCCCTCTCTGTATGTATATATGTATGTATGTACATATTTAAAAACCTCATCTAAATGGAATTAACCATGACTGAACTGAAAATTACATGGCTATGGTAAAATAACATCCACACCTTGTAAATTGATTTTGGGTTTCCTGACTCATTTCTTTTAAAAATTGTTTCCTCAGAATCTTCATGGTGAGCTTAACTGAAAGTTAAAAAAAAAAAAAAGCTTTTGCCCAAAATAAGCTTNACAAAGAGTCCCTCTCCAGCTCTCCTGTAGGCTCCCTTCAGATACTGGAAGGCTGCTAGAAGGTCTCCCCAGAGCCTTCTCTTCTCCAGGCTGAACAGCCCCAGCTCTCTCAGCCTGTCCTCATAGGAGGGGTGCCCCATCCCTCTAATCATCTTCGTGGCCCTCCGATATACCCGTTCCAACAGTTCTATGTCCTTTCAGTGTTGATGACTCCAGAGCTGGACACAGGACTCCAGGTGGGATCTCATGAGTGCAGAGTAGAGGGGGAGAATCACCTGCTGGCCACGCTTCTCTTGATGCAGCCCACGAAACAGTTGACTTTCTGGGTTGCCAGCGCACGCTGCTGGCTCATGTTGAACTTTTCATCCATGAGCACTCCCAAGTCCTTCTCCTCAGGGCTGCTCTCCCTGAGTTAATTAGTTAAGAAGCTAATTCATTTTGTTTGTATATTATTATGACCGATTTTAAAAAAAATCTAGCTTGCTAAAAATATAGTAGAATTAAAATACCTCGTTCCCACTGAAAGCAAAAGTAATTATTTACTTGCATATTTTTAACTACCCCAAAGCTCCTCTCTCTTTCTTCAGCTGCCTCTTTAGAGTGTCTGAGATCTAGCTCATACAGCACAAATAAATTAGTGGTGAAAATAATATTTTAAAGAAAGCTATAGTGACATTGAAAGATTTCATTAGATATGCACCTATATGTTTTTCTACTGCTTGTTTTTCACCCTGTGTTTTCCCTGAAAAAAAGCATTCCATGTGATCTAAAAAATAAGCTGTAATGTATAACAAATATATAAGTACTCACAGATGTTGTTCCAAAGAACTGTTGCTGTAACATAATGTAGTAGAATCCTGTCTTTGTTCTAGATACTGGTTTTAAATTATTTTATTTTATTTTAGATTTGTAGGATAAATAGTTCTTGTTTCAGGATGGTTCTCAGAGCCTGTGGACACTCACCTTTGACCATTCTCTAACTGGAGTTAGGAGACTGTAGAGGAGTATTCTTCATGTTCTTCACAGTGCAAGCAGTTACTCTGTCACCCCAGAAGGAGTTTTCCTTTTCTGTATGAAGATTGCTGCTCTAAAGATCTACATCAAAACTTTTTTCTTTTTTTTTTTAATAGCTGCATATAATTTCTTCAGGGCAAAACACTTCCTTAGTATGTAGAAATTTCTCTGTGTCTACTAGGAATCAGTGTGATGCAGTCTCTGCTTGGAGTGATTAATTAAATGAATGTAGACAACTAAGTCACTTCGTTGTTGAAAGTGAATGCTAATGACATTTATCCTGTGCTTCATGATAAACTCTTTTAAAAGACTAAAATGCTGGAGGAAAAAAAATCCTGCATTTTAGGAAATATGCATAAACTGTGCTTTACTTGCTCAGTCATATGCTGCTGAGAGTAGTATCAATATGTATTTAATTTTTTTTTTTTAATGCTTGTTTTTCATGAAAGTGTCCTGGTTTACATTTTGAAACATAAGAACAGTTAACTGTTCATGCTATGTGAATAACTGGTTTTATAAAAAAATGTATAAGACAATATATATATTTAAGCACAATGGTCATATGCTTAGATCTATTCACCTAAGAATCTGTTGTTTTATCTCAAAGTGATTTGTCACTTTGAGAGTAATGTTATATCTTGTGATTGAGCTGATCTACCACCTTATTACTACTGCAAGGGAAGGATTCCCCTCCTTTTCCCAGTCCTTTGTTTTCCCTGAACATGATCCTGACCATGCAGTCCCCAGCTTTGCTTAGCTAGCTCCAAGGCATGTATTTTTAGTCTGGATTAATTTTTTGCCAATTTAACAATATGAACTGTACAAGTCCAGTGAGTGCCAACAGCAAAACAAAACAAGGGAGAGGAAGGGATCATGTGAGCAAGGACATCTTATCTCCTTTCAGTGATGGGCAGCTCTTATTTCAGCTTAAGTCACATCACCTTATCCACCTTGAGCCTACCATCCCCCTACCATCTCATATCCGAGATAACATCTTGTTGCTACAAAGAGAAGTCTAGCAACCTTCCTGTCCCCATTGCAGCACTTAACTCCTCATCATTTTTCCATTTCCTTTTTCTATCTACATAGCCTTGCTTCCTCCCCTTGAATGAAAAAAATCTAACTTTGTGAAATCAGAGAAAAAAACTTAACAAAACAACTTTTATTTCTTTGTGGTTGAATAATTTTCTGTGATTTTAGTGAATTAAGCAGGCTTCACAGAATCACAAAATGGTAGGGGTTGGAAGGGACATTCAGAGATCATGTAGTCCAAGCTCCCTGCCAAAGCAGGGAGCACGCTCTTTTTAATGAAACCCAGGATAGCATTGGTCTTCATGGCTTCAAAGGCACATAGCTGACTCATGGACATCTTGTCCACCAGGACTCTAAGGTCCTGCTCTGCAGAGCTGCTTTCCAGCAAGTCAACCCCTAACCTTTACCAGTGCATGGAGTTACTCCTTCCTACAGGAAGGACCCAACTCTTGCCTTTGTTGAACTTCATTAGGCTTCTTTCCACCCAACTTTCTAGCCTGTCTATGTCTTGCTGAATTACAGCACAGCCTTCTGGTGGCAGGCACTTCTCCCAGCAAACTTGCTGAGGGTACACTCTGTCCCCTCATCCAGGTTGTTGATGAATATGTTAAGAAAGATTGGGCCCAGTACTGACCCCTGGGAAACAGCACTAGGCCTCCAACTAGATGCTACATACTGATCACAACCTTTGGCTATCAGAGGGCCAAGGAAAGTAGCAGTAAAGGAAAAGGGAAGGAAGATTTGAGGATTGCTAGCCAAAGCTACCCTGTAAAGCTGTCATTCACATATACCTCAAACCAGCCTATGTTCGTAAAGCCTTCTGAAGCTCAGCTTCACTCCATTTTTATCCTGCTTTCCCACTTTGCGACTGTGCACCATGAACACATGAATATGTGATTAAGCAATTTTTTCCCTTTTCTTTTTTTTTGCCATTTCTTTAACTGTATATTTCGGGGAAGAATTTTTTTCTTTTTTAGAAAACCTGCTTTCTCAATGACTTCCATATTTTTCAGTAAGTGCAATGGAGGTGAATAATGTCCACAATTTTTCTCACATAGAAACATTAAGAGTTTTGTGAATTTCTATTTTTGCTGTCCTATGCCTTTTCAAAACTCTCCTAGGTTTGGAATTATATAACAAGTTTTTTATATCGTGGTTTAATTTTATAACTGGCACTTTCCCAAACTTTTCAAGTTTCAGAAAGTCACAGTAACAGCAAAAAACCCCACAACCTATTAAAATTAAATAAACTATAGAGGAATTCTAGGATCATTCATTCTGCTGGACTCAGTATAAAAGTCAATGATAGGACAGGGAAAAATTAATTTTAAAAATAAAATGGCAAATGTATATGTTCACGTGATGATTTTAGATTTTACATTAAAAATGTAAATTCACAAAAAAACCATGCACATGCTAGAACACCAAATGGCTTTTATTGCTTGTAGACAATTTCAAGAATAGATGACTTTTGTCAAAGCACATCCTAAAGAAGGAATAAATTTTACCTAGCTATATATCTATTTAGTATTGCTGATGTAAATATGAGAGAGATGGATAACTTCAGCTACCACTGATTGTGTTGTACCTGTTTGATAGTCAAACTGTTGTGCATACTGCTGTTACCTCCCATTGCTCTAATCCCAGTGCTACTTGCTAGAGCAGTCAGTCTTTCTATTAATTCATTTTTTCTCTCTCAACATCATTGTTAAGTGAATGGGTAAGAACTGTCCTTAGAAATATGTGCTATGCTTGGGAAAACTTTTAGAATTTCAGCTAACAGTGGTTTCTTGGAGGAGGAAAAAAATAAATTCAACATATCTTTCATTAATAGTGAAACACAATTTAGCAGGAATGTGTACTAGATAACGTAGTTCCAAAGTTGGGTGCTTGAAGTATGAGGAAACTGGTCTGATTCTATGATGGTTTATCAGAATGACATGAAACTCTTCTGCTGATTTTCTAAGAGAAATACTCAACAGCTAATGAACACCTCTCCCTTGCCTTGCTAAGCCTTGCCTTCCCAGCTCCTCTCCTTTTCAGATTCCATTGTGCCACATTTTTTCTAGACTGTTGTTGAGTATGTTATTGTATCTGTAAGTACTTTTGTGTTAAACTTCCCTAAATAACTAATTTCTGAAAGGTAGTATTTAGTTGTGAAATTACTTTAAATATACCACTGGGTTAATTAGCATAATGTTCAAATGCTAGTCTTTATTCATTTTAAGGACAGGAGCTGTAAGATACAAAACACCAGTCTAAAGGTATACTTGCTTATAAAGTATGTCCAAGTAAGTTTTCTCCCATTTTTCACTCCTCTCTCTTTGGAAAAAACTGACCCTCTCCCAGAAGGCATTTTTCCAGCTCTTGCCTGATAGAACATATTTCCTTACAAGTTTTGCAAGCTGAATGAACCAGCAGTCCTTTTGACTGCATGAATCACCAGCAAATAAAAAAAACCAAAACCAAAACAAAACCAAGGAAATCTGAGATCATATTCCTTTATAAAGGCTGTTTATACTGTTTGAACAAGTCTGTCAATCCTTTACTGCCTATGAACTAAAAATAGGACTGTTATGGTATAGGTAACAACTAATTCTTTGTTGGCTATGTGTGTAACTTATTACGTAAGATAAGAAGTTTGTTGACCATTTAAAAAATGATGTGGGATACAAAGAGCAAATAGTAGTGGTCTGTGTTCTTGCATTTGTTTGGATTACTTTACAGGCATATATTTTCAGAAGTGTCATAGAACTTCCTGTTCCTGGTTTACCCACTGTAATTGGAGCAGACAGAGAGTGTGCCCCTTAACAGTAGCATCCTGACTACAGGACAGTCTCTTGCCCCCACAGAGAATATCTTTGTGTCAGTCATGCTTCATTAATGAATTCCCAGAACTGGCCTGACATATGACTAACTATTGATATAAAAGCAAAAAAGATAACTTTTAAGAAGTTAGTCCTAGATGCCTGCTGAGAGAATAGAAACTGAAACTGCACTCTAATTTTAAACATATAATCTTATAAACTGTTTCTATTGTTATTATTTTCAGCTGTGTGTTCATAGATATATTCCAATAAAGGCTGACTCTTTAGTAATACTGCTATGAATGACAGTAGTGTATGAGGCTGATAAATGTAGTACAAAAAGTTAAAACAAACTGTTTACTGATATTTACTTATCTATTTAGAAACCAGTACTAGGTATAGACTGTTCAGATACTCCTGGATGTACCATGGATGGTATTAAGATGCTATTAAAATAATCTAGAAAACAGAAAGGATTTTTTTCAATTTTTTTCACAGTATTAAAAAAGAAAAGTCAAAGCAAAGCCATGAGATTGCTTTAATTAAGTGATTTCTGGTTTCTAAAAGATTTTTTGCTTTATCTTAACACTCAGTACAGCTTTTTGAAATAAAAGAGCTGTAGTTTTGAGTAATAACACTACATATGGTTAACACCAGACAGTGCCCATGTAAGGCTGGAAGCTGCAAGCTGAGATGTGAAAGTAAAGTGGGAGGAAAACGAATGAGATGTCAGCTTCAAGTTCAGTAGCTTTCCAGGCAGTATGTTTGAATGAACATAACAGTATTACCATATTCTGAGTTATTATTTGTTATATGATATCAAGGCAAGTATTCATGCAATTGTTTATCATTACAGTCTGTCCAGTGTAACTCACTTTTAGAAGAGGAGCTATCGCTAATATGTGGCAATATATTTAAAAAATCTGGTAAATACCCTTGATTTAATTTGTTAGGCTACATACTACATACCTAGTGTGTAAGACTGCCTATTGCTGACCAGTACAAATAGCATTGCCAAGACTTACTCTGTACCTGTGTTTTTGAACACCCTCCCTGTTATTAAACTTACTGGGATCAATGCCAATTATTAGATGGTAATAAGATTTATTTCACCATCAAGATGCCATCAGATATGCTAATAGCTTTGATCATTTCAGGTCTTAGTCAAAGCCATATTCTCAGTACTACTGTACTGTAATCAAACAGATCTAAACACTATAAACTAAATAATAAAAAATGTTTTTACATGTCCAATTATGTGTTACGCCATCTGCACTTTAATTATCTAGTTATATAATAAGTATATACCACCTAATAACATAATACCTCACATACATAATGCCTTATTCTTTGTGATCAATTCTTACACCTAAACAACCAGTTAAACTGGGAAATCAAAGCACTGCAGAGGCAGGAAATTACAGAGGAGTGTGTGTGGGGGTTATATGTGGTCTAAGAATAACAAGTTAGTTGCATGATCACTCATAAAGATCAAGGGTGCCTGTAATGATACAGAATCAAAGACGAGAGCACTTTTTTATTGGTCTCAGACAGTAGAGTACTGTATCAAAGTTTAGTTTCTGCACTCCAGCTAGGAAAGATTCAGAGGACACTTGCCAGATATTCTGAAGTTAAGGTAACAGAGAATATTTTAGAAAACTTCAATATAAAGATTTTAACAAAAATTTATAGATCAGTATTCATTTACAAATATTTGTATGCAGGAGCTGAAGAAAATTTAAAAAGTCAGTTCTTTGTGAGTATGTCCCAATACCCAACTCAGGTATTACCCAATAATGTAGGTTATTCCCCATTATTTAGAACTGATATTGAATGTTTTTGATATTGAATGTTCTTCTATCAGATCAGCAAAACAAATGATAGAGATTGGCTAAGGGGTTATTGGAAGATGTGTAATATCTAGCTCATTACAGAAGGTCAAATAGGCAATGTTATCTGGGCTTCAGTTCTTTGAGTTTATAGAAGTTTCCCATTGTTGAAAGGGAATTTGGACTGTGTTATTCCATTTCACACAGGAACTGTTAATTAGGTGCATCAGCTGCTTAGGATATATTTATCATGATTGCAAATATGTGCAATTGCACATTTCATATGCTGTATCCCACGAAAATGTGGAGTGGAAGTGGGAAATGTGCTATGGAACAAATCTCAATCACTGTGCTCTCGCCTCTTTCATTGCTTGCCTATGCTTTCAAAGCCTATAGAATAACTAGCTCAATGGAGATGCATAAGGACAAGATGGAAGAGGCATGTTCCCACTTCATTCCAGTGAATGTCACTTGGTGGTAACTTTGTTAGTTGTATGTAAGGGGTAATGGTTTTAAACTGGAAGAGGGGAGATTTAGATTGGATATTAGGAAAAAATTCTTTACTGTGAGGGTGGTGAGGCACTGGAACAGATTGCCCAGAGAAGTTGTGGATGCCCCATCCCTGGAAGTATTTCAGGCCAGGCTTGATGGGGCTTTGAGCAACCTGGCCTAGTGGGAGGTGTCCCTGCTCATGACAGGGGGGTTGGAACTCGATGATCTTTAAGGTGAATTCCAACTCTAAACATTCTATGATTCAATGATTCTATGTCTTAGGTGGACTTTTAAAAACAGAAATAGATATGTTGTTTCATATTAAGTTACTTATTGAACAGCAGCAAATATTGTAGAACCTCACCATATGCAGCTAATGAAGTAGTATCTCTCTATCACACGTGCTCTGTATATAAATGCAGGTATTTGTAGTTAATTGTCAGCTGAACAATCCAATTTTACACATAAAAATAATAGTCCATTTTATGCCTTGTAGGGGGAAAAATCTGCTTTGTTTCTGTGCAGGGAAAAAAAATCTGCTTAGTGTCTATGGAAGTGTATGTTTGTTACTGCTGAAGGACAATTGGTTTGATAATCTCGAATCATGTCTGCATGTAAAAGATATGACTTTTTCTGCCTTTTTAACTTCACCAAGTTAAATCAAATTTAAACAGGACAGCCAAAATAAATACTTCCAACTGGGAAAACAGCACTTATTTTTATATATAGAAGCTTACCGCAAGCTACATTTGATGCTATTCTAAAAATTATTGAAAACCCTACTAGCCAAAGAGTGGTACAAAAGGGAGTCATACAGTTGAACAAGAAAAGTTCACAGTAAGTGGGGAAAAAGGGAGAGTCTCTTTTTCTGTGGTCAACAATTACCATAACACATTTTTTTCTGAAAAGAGAACATAAAAGCTCGCATTATGGAATATATCTGCTTTTACATTAATTGATGAGCTGTCTTTATATATTCCACTAGAATTTCATAAGAATATATATATATAAAGAACAGAAATATCACAGTAATGTGTTCAGTCTGTTAATTAACTCCTTTGTCAATATGTACTTATGACAGACTTTTAAAACTTATATGTAAAATTTTAATTCTCTTACTCAAAGTAAATACCATTTTTCAACATGAATAAAATTATAAGAATCACTCAGGAACAGATATACATATTTAATACTAGATAAAACAGTGTTTATATCTTAACTCAGGTTTGTACTGAAAAGATCTGTAATTATTGCATTGGTTTATCAGTACCTTGGGAATGCCCTTTCATTTGTTCCATTTGTGATACCCTATAGTGAGCAATAGTATTTTTAATCCACAGCTCTAGAATTATGTTTATGATCAGAAATTCCTTTTAAATTCTAGGAAAAAAAAATAATTCAACTTTCAGTGAGCTGCATGTTGAATTATTTTAGTGAGTTCAATAGGTCATGAATCGTGTGAACTTGTCTGACACAATTTGCAATTCTTTTATTTAGGATCAGAATTCCACTGTGGTTAGAAATGCATTCATTGTAATGATCACAAAACTATTTTTAATATTTATGGAATGGTACTGCAGATCCCACTGTAAATTCAGAGCATATGTTTACCAGTGACAAGAAAGAGAGGAATGTGCTAAATTTTATAAACTGTTAATGAGTCAATAAATTGACTGTTTTGCAGCCAGAACTGTGTTACTACTGGCATTGTCCAACATTCCAATCTGGAATTCTTATGGAGAAAGAAGTTATATTCCAAATTTTAACTCTACTTCCTTCCTTATTTTTCTTCACATTAGGGTCTTGTGACTTAAGAAGAAATACACAATTGAATAAGAATCCCAAGATACTTTTCTCGCTGTTGTCAAGGTAGGGAGTTATCAGAATATAGGTCTCCAGCATTGCTGATTTAATATCAGAATCATATCACATAACCTCTTTCATAAACTTTTCAAGCTCTATTTTGGATGTGGTTGGACTGCAAGACAATCCCCAGAATTTCAATGTTCTAATGTTCAGACGTGTTTCACATTTATTCTCAGCTTTATTTTTATCCGTGTGTTCTGCCAACATTTGAAGAGCTCTTTACTTCTTTTAACTTTTACCTCTTAAGGTATTTATAGATAGGGATCATAATTCCTCTCAGAGTTTACTTTTGTTGACTGAAAGGCCTTACATGGCTGAACATGTGCCAGCCACCCTTCCTGGACACAGGAAGCCAGAACTGTACAACCTATTTCACTGAGGTCTAATGATAGTTCTAATGATTTTGTATTTCTGCTAAAAATACTTTTCCAGATGTATTGGATCACTTTCATTTTTTTCATTATTGAGGCCATTGGCAGATATTGGTCTACTATATCCCAAGATCTGTTGCTGGACTACTTTTGTTTTGATCCTTAGATATATTTGGATAACAGGTATCATGTTCCAGAAAGAAACTCTTGCCTTTTGTGTTACTGAAGTTTTGTATAATTTCTGTTATTTCCAGGTCTTCCTATATGGTGTCTCATTTCTGTATTAATAATACTGTGGAACCTTATTGGCAAATCTTGTTGAAATGGTCTCCTTTTTAACAGTCCCAAGACTAATTGTGTCATAAATGAATGGTTAAGCACCCATTTGTCTGGTACTTAGTTTCTCAGTACTTCTCATTGCTGTTTGCCATTTTTCCAGTTCCTAATATATTCCCAGGTTTTTTTTCTACTAACTCTGACCTTTTCCATTTTAAGTAATACTTGTACATACGGTGGTATTAGAATGTTTTACTGTGGTCTGCCAAAGGTCTGAAACATTTATCTGGAAATTAATATAGTTTGTCATTATGTACCTTTGCATTTCAACTAAATTATCTGTACTACCATGTCTAATTGTTCAGAATTTTGCATACTGGTGCAGTCAGATTGCTAGGCCTATAGTCATACACTACTACTGTTCTGTTCCTTATATAAAAAAGTACCCAGGCTATTCTCATGTAACATGGTGAAATCTTAGCTGATGTATTATTTGGAAATACTTGCCATGTGACCTACTGCTCAGGCTTGCTATAATTCTGAGATAAAGACTCTCCTGGTCACTTAGTAAAGAGCAATCAGTACTTCTAAATTGGTTTCCACATCAACTATGGAAATTTCTCATGCCCTCCTAGATCTCTCTACTGTTAGTCCCATGATCAAAGTCATCTTCCTGTTTGCAAACCAAGGCTAAGTAGTTATTTAGTTCCCAATTGTACTGAATTACCAGGGCACAGTGACTTTTTTTTTCACTTTCTCCTCTTACTTATGCGGCTGAAGTAACTTTTCTGTTTGTTTTTAAGTCCTTTGCAAGACATTATGCAGCTTAACTCAGCAATTGTCTCCATCCCTGAACCCTGAATTTTTTTGCTGACCTGTCCTTTCCCCCATTCCTCTGTACTGTATTTGCATTTTTGATGTGACTATATATTCTGAAGTATATCTCCTGCCCTTCTCCTCCTTGTTTGATACAAAGATTAATGACAGTTTTAAGTATTTTTAATCTCAAATTTATGAATCTGATCACAGATAGATTTTTATTTCTTCAGTTAAGCTAGGATTCTTTTAGGCATCAGTGGGATGAGCATGGCTAGTAGTCCATGAAAGCTTGGAAATAGAGATCTCTACAAATAGAACAAATCGGATGACAGAACTATGAGAGGAAATATGAAATGAGAGACCAAAGTGCTAATCTAATGTTCTGTTTTCTAATGCTTTTCTATAAACAAAGTAATATGGACTTTCTAAAATTCAACCAGTCAATGGCTATCTGAACTATGCTATCAGAATTATACTATCAGTAGTATTGCCTATTCCTCCTGCAGCACAAGTCAAATGGAAAAGCTAACACATCACTTCATTTTTACTTATGTTTCCTTGTGTTTAATTCTGTCCCTTTGCAGCATTTGTCATTAAATTAAGATGCTTGACCAAGGAGCTAATCTTTTCATTGCCATTTAAATTCACCATTCACAAAGATATTTCCAATATGTTCCTAATTAATTGCATCATATACTTTTATGTTTCCTGCACACTAAAGGCATGTTCCTTATAATCCAGTTGCGTGACTTATAGTTGAGCAAATGCATTCTTTTGTGGCACTGAATACAAAACCATAGATTACAGTGTAACTCAATTATGATTATATCTATAATACATAGAATACACATGGTGCAATCACACAGGAAAATATAGCCTTCTTCCTAATCTAAAAATGATATTCTACTCTAGGAGAGAAAGCACAACCAGAAGAATGGGAGATGAGCATACAGCCATATATTTTTGGGAGAAGGTAAGTTGTTTAGTTCGTAGTACAAAACATGAAGATTCACCTGTTTGCACAAACAAACCTATATATACCTTGTCTTTGTTATGGTAATAAGATATTACTATTACTTTTTTCTCCTACTTTATGGTATGACTTGTAGCCAAATAGACATTTTCAAACCTGCCTAAGTGTATTGGGTAGAGTGTATTAGGAAATTATTTTGACTTGCCATTCTAGGAAAGCACAGAGCCCCAAATTAAATAAAATAAACATTATTTCACTATGAAGCAGGAAGTTTAAACACTTTATCAGCTTTGAGTCAGAGAGATAAAAGAGAATAATACAAACCAAAAAAACAGTGAAGGCACCAGAACTGACAGAAACATGTCAAATGAGGTGGTGAAACAGTATGTGACCTCCTGGAACAGAAGTTAGCTGTTGAAACAATCTGCAGCTGATAAACAAGTAACACCTCACAGAATAATCATGCCAGTAGTTGAAATTTTTCTGCCGGCATTTACTTTTGTATAAACTGAACAATTAAAAGGCAACAGCTTGGGTTGCTACGATTCAATGAGAAATGATTTACATCACTTTCACAATCATATGCCAGGGCCATCTGCATATCCAGGCTGTCCACAGAACTGCCTGAGTTAAAGTTATGACTCACACCACTAAAACTACTGGACAAATGGTTGTCTTTTAATCAGCAGAAGAAAGGAAAGTTCTTTCTTTCATCCCTAAGGGTGTTGGCAAAATTTAGAAACTATGTCCAAAATACAGGCTAAAACAAGAGAAATAGCCAATCATGCTAATAATAGTTTATTTGTCAACTATTTTATAGAGCTTTTTTCATTTTTATTCTGATCAGAGAAGGGCATCTGTAGACATACTTCACATTACATTCATTGACATCTTGACAGCAAGTACAAGCCAACATGAGCAACCAGATTTAATGAAAGATATCCCTGCCCATTGCAAAGGTGTTGGACTAGGTGATCTTTGAAGATACCTTCCAACCCAAACCATTCTCTGATTCTATGATATTTTAAAAGCTTAGTCCTGGGCAGACCAGTGATCCTCCAGGGCAGAGAAATGTACCTTCTAAGACAAGATGAACAGAACTTATTATTTTAGGAGAGTCTTTTATCTTTTGCTTACATAGTGGTGTGCAACATAAAGTAGTTAAATAGGTAGCTTTTCAAGTGAAAATTTCACTAGGAACCTGATGGCAATAACTGTTGATGCACCATTGCTAGAGTTTCAATCTCTCTCACTCTGGAGAGAAAAGTCTTTAGAACTGCAGCAAATAACCACGCACATCCCAAGAGTTAACCTTCTAAATTCCTACCTCTTAATATATGATATTAAAGCTATATTTACACTTCTCAAATAAAAATGATATTTATTTGGTAGTCATGCTTATTTGTTTTTGTCTTGAACGGGGGATAAATTTACTTTCTTAGAATTCCAGTAATTGTAATATCTTATTGTGAAACTTAATTTATAAAAATTCTCAGTGTCTAACAAAAACTGGCCACCTAACAAAATTAGTTTTCTACTATAGGTACGGAGAAGACAGAAGCATGACAGACTTCATGTTTCCTCACCTAGATTTTACTTGCTTGCAGTCAGGATTGGCAGGAAAAAAAAGAAAAGTGGTGCTGTCTTGGAGAGCAGACAGTGTATAACAAATACCGCAAAGCTCTACTTTGAGGACACTAGTGAATACATTTCTCCTGAGGGTTAAGATTAGCATCCATGGTGGCAAACACCAGGATGCAATCCTGTCACCACTGACATCAAAGGAAGCTTTTCTGTTAATTTCAGTGGAACCAGAATGTCTTCTGAGGAGTCCTGCAGCCATGGCAGGAGAGTATTTCCTGCTGAGCTAGTAAGACAATAATTTCAGCAACAAAATGGATTTGCACCCATTGTATTTATCTCCTCCTTAATGCTTTTGATTCATTGAAAAGGCTTAAGCCAACACTTTACCCTGCTAAACCTGAAAAAAAAATTGTGAGTGATGGTAATGGAAAAGTAATTTACTTTCAGATTTCTATTGCAATGATAGCTTTGGTAAAAATTCCACAAATGCCATTCTATATGCATCCTGTCCATCTCTTCTTAACATACAAATGAAAAGATTATGTAAGAGCTTCTGTTTAATCTCCTCCACTGTCTGTTAAACATTCCAGAAAAAGAAGCCATTTTTCTTGAAACAAGAAGGTTATTGACCCAGATGGCATAAACCTCACATCTACAATGTCAACAGAAAAAATTACTGCTGAAGGCTTGAAAGTACTATTTGCCCATGTAAATTCAAAGGCATGGCCCCTTTTTATCTGTATGTTTTTCATGTTCACTGTTATGTGAAAGTCCGATTAAAAGCTTTTCAAAATAACCTGAGTGTGTAATTAGGGGGCACACAACTCCCATCCTGAGGTTAATATCCTCACAAACATGCAAGTACAAATCTAGCAGAGAACCAATCTGTTTCATAATTCACTTCCAGTGTTTCTTCCCTGCACTTAAAGGCTTACAGTGTTTTGCAGAACGATACATTCATTGATGGTTTATCAACTTAGAGAATGAGTAGTTGTTGAGATATTCATGTTATACATACTAATAGGTTAGTATTAATATTAATAAGCTGCCATATTAATTTTTATCTGGATTTGAAGACTAATATTTCACCCAAAAGTCAAATGTTTTTTTTCCTCCCTTACTTTCAACTACTGCAT
This sequence comes from Pedionomus torquatus, assembly GCA_013398155.1. Taxonomy (NCBI): domain Eukaryota; kingdom Metazoa; phylum Chordata; class Aves; order Charadriiformes; family Pedionomidae; genus Pedionomus; species Pedionomus torquatus. The sequence goes on from VZRU01011696.1 coordinate 93,165, forward strand.
TGGAAAATAATTGTATAAAGATAGTCTTGTGCCATGATGTAAAAATATGGTTTTATATATTGTGCTTTAGTAAATCATAATGTAAAGGATGGTTTTAAAGAAATTAACAGTCTTTGCTTTGAAATGGTATGTTTGAATTCTGTGGAAGTAATTTGAGGAAAAAGTCTGATGCTGAAAAGACTCACTACTAAAAGTGAGACACAATACCAAATATTGATAGGAATTCAATAACCTATGCATTTGTCCCTTATATTCAGAATAAAGCCAGCATTCTAGGAAGCTGGCTTTATTACCTTTTTTTTTACTGAAAAAATAAAGATGAAAAGCTCCATCAGAATAAGTCTGCAGTCATGAAATGGCAACATTAAATAGACGTAAGTTCTGGTTGAAAGGAATAGATACATAGCTTTGATAGCAGCATTTATGTCCATAAGATATAGGAACTTAAACATGTCCTCAGGATGTTCTCATGAATACTCATTTTACAAATCCAGACAAAGAGACGTATGAAAAATAAAATTCACCCAATGACCTGTACTCAACCATGAAAGATGGGACTGTGGCTTCAGATCATTTAACTGTCATTTAGCTACCTCTGCATTTTTCTGTATTTTCTTTTCCATCAGCCTGATTACCACAATATTTGCGTATGTATAGAAGGTTTCTTCTGTCTAATTTTCCCTCATTATCTGTCACAATGTATTCTCTGCTTGGGACATCAAAGGTTTTGAAAGACAACAAACTTCTGTGCACATTAAAACCATATTAGAATATATCCTACTGAGGAAGATATAAAAATAGGCAAAGATCAACCTGTAAAATAATCTTTTTGAAGTAACTTAACTGAGTTTAGGTCTAAATTAATTTAGATTTAGATTTAAATTTAATTAATTAGATTTAATCTATTTTTTTTAGGGGTGTGTGTGAAGGGAGTATTTCTCCTTGATTGTCCTTGACAATTTTTTTTTTTATAGGTGACTGAAGTACATTTATGAGAAAGGGAAATAAATTACAGTAGTTGATGTAGTTGTACTAAAATGTAGTGAGTTCTGTTAGCAATAGTAAATAACATGCCATATCAGTAAGAAGATAAAGCAAAGCAGACAAAGAATTCTGCCAGAGAGATCAAACCCCCTCCTTCATGCTTATTTTGCTATGTCTCTCCTGAACAGAAGTACCAGGTTTTACATTACGCTGATATAGCAGGAGAGATGCTATTAGAAGTGGGTTTTCTGGGATTATGTCCAATACTTGAAAGTGAGCTAGTGGATCAGAGAGTGCTCCCTGGGTTGTGTAGTAGGTGAGCTGCTGGAGTTGACAGTATGTTTCCTGCCTTATCAGCCACAGGTTGGAGTGGGGCAAGAGCTTTGTGGTAGAGGCAGTGCTTTATGAAAAACTGTCTCAAAAAAAAAGGGGGAGAAATCAACAAAATGCACATTTGATGACAGGATGCAGGACCAGCTTTGGGGTTTCTCCTGTAAGAGAGGGATGTAAAAGCTGCTCCTTTCTGCCTTCACCGGTACGGAATATTCTCTACTTGTTAAAGCAGCGATAAGATATTGATAGGGAAGTGTCAATGCAGTCACATGAATGAAGACTTTGTTGTGTCACTGAATGATAAGGAGACAAATGACAAGGAGACAGTGAAGATCTGCCCGAAGGCAAGAAAGCCATATCACAAATAATGAAAGATTTCAATCAAGAGGAAAAGACAGACAAAACCTGGCTCCTTTCCTATCCTTTGTCCTGTTGCTCTCAGTACAGGAGCAATGCTTATCAAAATGAATAGTATAAATAATTCTATGAACACATGTTCTTCATAAGTGGTAAAGATCTCTAGAGGACAGTGCATTAAATTGTGGATATTATGTATCCAAACCAAAAATCAGAAAAGCATGAAATTAGTAATTGACTCAATTTACCTCATTTATTAGCAGCCTAGACCTCTGTTTGAATTAATATTGCCCAATGGAATTTCAAGTGGTAGTGACACAGCGTAGCATGACACAAATTAACGCCTGTTCCCCCTACTGTACTGCAAACCACCCATATCTACAATTAGGTTATTTCCAATCTAATATGCATGCTTTCACGACTTCTATTGACAATAAAATATGACTCTTTCCCCATTCCTTCTCTGATGCCAGACTTGTTTTACCAAGTAGACGATTTTCTTAATAGCATGCTGATATTTGCATCTAGGGTACTGATTGCATTATCTTTCTATCTTATACTTTATTGTTGTGTGCAGTACTGTAGATCATATCCCGGTACAATTAAGTCTTTCATTTTGCACACAAGGTACAGTAATGGCCTGAACAGAGATTTGACTATAACGTATTGCCCATCATTTTACCATATAAATGATAACAATTTAACACTTCTTACTTACCTACCATTTTCCCAATGTATTGCAATTTTTCTTCCTAAATAAATTAAAATGATTTTTTTTTGTTCTTTACTATGAATTAACCTCGACAATGTACTAGATACTCAAAAAGCATTTTGATTGCTGCCTGCAAACAGGCAGGTGAGGCCTGATCCACAGGCAATCAGAAAAAATAGGAGACTTTCTGATGATGCTGAAGGGGTTTGTGTTAGGTCCCTATAAATGTCCAAACAGTAACGTCATTGAATTCATCTTATATACACTATTTTATAGTAAATTATTGGAAAAGGTGAAATAAAATGAGGGGGGGGGGGGGGGTGTTTTTGGTTTGGTTTTTTTTTTTTTTTTTTTTAACTTTGAAGAAAAGGATTTTAATAGCAATCATGACCTTGGCATTGGGAATTTCCTGGGGATTTAATAACCAGCCAGAGGGTAATGGCCCTTGGCTTTGCCTCAGGCCATCAGATCTCCCAGCTGGTTATTAATCCCTAGAAAATTCCCTGTATGTCAATTATTAATGTCTAATGTACAGTCAGATTCTTGCTCTATTCAATGATTTTTGAGGAAATACAAGTATAGATTAAAAATCTTTTAAAATGCCACATTAAAAAAATTAGGAACAATTTATATTTTTATATTGATAGATAAAGTCACAATATTTTATGTTTGAACTGAACGAGCTCATGGTAGCTCTATTTATTCCACTCAGCTTTTGATCAGGCCAAATAAATACTTTGGGTCTGAAGATTTTATTATGTTGCAATTGAAATTTCTTGCTTACAGACTTCCTGCAAAGGCAGAAGACATTATTGGTTCATGTGTTTCTTTCAGGATTCAGTTTTTCTTTTTTCTCCAGCACTGAATTTTGATAATATTCTTATCCTCAGAATGAAAAAAAAAAAAACAGCAACAAATATACTATCTATGGCTACATAAACATTTTTTTTATTTTTTTTTTCCTCTAAAAGAATTAGTTTGAGTCTCAGTTCTGCATATGAAAGCCTAGAAAGGAAAAAAAGCCTAGGAAGAAATAGAGGTGAATTTAGCATACCTGTTCTGAATCAGATTTACATTCTCCTTATAGGGGGAAAAAATCTTTGAGGAAGATCACAAGTTATTGATTGTACTGCTTTACATTAATATAAAAAACTTCCAGTAACACAGCAAGAAAGTAGTGAAAAGAGAGAAAAGGTGTATTTTCATGTGATATAATGATCTTTCCACCTTGTGTGACTCCAAAATAAGTAGTTCTATGATTGTAATTGCTTATTTGGTTATTTTGTTATAGAATTGAAGATGATATTGTGCCAAAATGAGGAGACATACTTTACACTTTATTTTACAATGCAATACTTGAGGGTTCTTAGTATTGGTTTCATGAGTTTTCATTTCCTATCTACAGAATATTTACTGTGTACATTTTGTAATTAAGCAATGAGATGAGACAAGCAATACACTTCTGTAAGATTATAACATGCCTTTGGCAGTGTTATATGGGACAAGGTCATATCTAGAAGTACTTTAATCACCCATGTATAATAATTGCTTGGAAATATACTCCCTGCAGTGTCGTATCATTAATAGAATTATAGCTGAGTCACACAATACAAACTATAGTTAAGCCTGGGTAGGTAATTCTAATATAAAGACAACTTTTTTTTCAACTGTTTTCCAACACTGGTCTTTTAGGCTCACCTGTGACTGGTAAAAGCTCTGCATTGTTGCGGTGTTAAAAACTACCTTACAAAACTCATTGATAACTACATCCATTAATTTGAAAAAAAAAGATTAAAATTAATTAAAATGCTGTTCAGTGCAGAAGGCTTTGTGAAGGCTTGATAAGGAAATGAGGCAAAATGGTAAATGTAACCCACCAGATCCCAAAGCTAAGGAGAATTCATGGGGATCACAAAGATATATCCAAACTTCTATTTCTTCTGGCTACAGATTAAGTCACTCTACTAGCGATACCTAATTAAAAGGGCATTTTCTTGTTGCAGGCTGGCCGACTTTGACCAAGTGTAGTTTAGACTCAGCTATTACAAAAGAGCCAAGAAGAAAGCACTGGAGATAAAAAGGCGCTGGCATTGTGATAACTTTGCTGATGTTTCTGAAAAAAGTTGCATCGGGTACATCTCTTTAACATAGACACGGCTTCTTACAAGACAAGTGAAACGATTTTTTAGATTTGGATAATGCAGGTCTGAAGACAGTTGCTGAGATTTTGAACTGAATTTGAAGATGGAATGAAAACCTTTACACAGGTATGAGATAATTAATCTGTTTTAGAGCTTAAGACAATAACTATTCAGAAGAGTTGTAGTGACACTGTAGTCACAAAGAACCAGAGTACGTTAAGTGACACGACCATGACAGAGGATGACAATTAAAATCCTGTATTAAAGAAAGGAAAAATTACAAAATCTAATCTATCCATCCATGGAAAAAATCCCAACACCACAAACTAACCAGAAAAGCCATCTTTTCTCTGTATGGTAAATAAGTGCTATAATTAAACCAATATAATCTGATTAGTATAAAATCAATTATGTAAGAAAGACATATCAGCTATGATTGCAGCCGAGGAAGCACCTTCTGCCTTTCCAGGTGTGCTGTACATCTGCAAGAAAAACTATGTTACTTTTATTTTGACTAAGTCATATCCTACTCATCTTCATGCATTTTTCCTTAAATCTGTTTCACAAAGGATAGCAAGGTCACAGACTGTGAACTGGTCAAACAATGGCCAAGTGTCAAATAGTGACAATTTCAGCACCAGCAGTGGTGTGTCACCCAGAGATACACTTAGGGGAAATATGGAGCACCATTGAAATCCTCAGGAAGAATAAGTAACATCTTCTGGGAATTACATGAACAATGAATAAAGATGTGGGTTTTGGGTTTGTTTTTTTTTTTTGTTTTTGTTTTTTTGTTTGGTTTTTTTTTTTCCTTTTTTTTTTTTTTTTTTTTTTTTTTTTTTTTTTTTGGTTGGTTTGTTGGTTTTTTTTTTTNGTTGGTTGGTTGTTTTTTTTTTTCTTTTCAAACCAAAAAGCTCTTCACAACAAAAGCTCCTGTTTATAACTTCTTAATTATAACTTCACAATCTATAACTTCATTTAGAAGAAGCATTTATGAGGTGAGAAAGAGACCAGTACTATATTTTATTGTCTAGCTCATCTTCCTGTCATAATCTTAATGCTTCAGCTATTCTTGTCAGGTGGAATTATTATTTCTCCTATTTTAACTTCAAAGGTATTGTTGTTGGATTTTTTTCTGCATATGCCTGTAATTAAGGGAACATGGTCACATACTTTGATATTTTATATGTCAAAATCTATTAAATTTTGTGTTTTCTCAGGAAACAGTTAGATTCAAGCCACTAGGTTGCCTGAATACAGATAACCTGCACTTCTGTAGCGTTAAAATATTTGAGAACATTTCCTGGGGTCTTTAGATCTTTTGATCTTTTGCATATAGTCAATATTCTGTGATCAAAGAACAATTATTACCAGTGTGCAGGTAGGGATATGGGAGAGTTTATGATTTGATTAACAGGAAGCAATCAAATTTGGGCCTCCTCTCAACAGCTATTCTTTTTTCACTGATTCAGCTTCACTTAATGTAAAGGTGGGCTTAGAGGTATGCCAAGGATACAAAGAAGATGTGAATATGGAGGACATTAAAGCCATTTTATATTTACCAGTAGTAGTTAAACTTCATCTGGAAACTTTTTGAAATTAGGTATTTAGCGATAGATTATGAATTTAGAGAAAAATTATAGGAATGGTCTTGAATCTGGAAGGCATGTCAAGATTGAAAAGGTGTGGGATTGTTTACTGATGAGAAAAGATGAATAACAGCTGTCAGTAATCATGTACAAATTAATGATGACATATGAAGTTTCTCACATGGTAGCATGAGAATAAAATAAAATAAAATAAAATAAAATAAAATAAAATAAAATAAAATAAAATAAAATAAAATAAAATAAAATAAAATAAAATAAAAAGAACTTTTTTTCATCAAGACATATAATCTGACTGAAAAACTGACTGCTGCTGACATCAGGAATGTTAAAATTCAGAGACATCTATACAGAAAATACTATTTTGTTATGCTAAATAATAATAAAAATATGGAAATGAATTATACTTCTGGGTTTAAAACAACCTTTAAGTATAAGCACTCAGTGTCAGATTATCCTACACAAGCCATCTGTTAGGTTATTATAATCTTTCTTAAAATTACTTTACATAGTGTATTGCCAGAAGAGAAGAAACTTGGGTCTGAGCCAGCATTACTTTCCTATGCTCTTGTACAGAACTATCTGAAGAAGTGAAATCATCTCCTCTTACCATGCACCCTGAGAGAACAAAACCACACATTTTTGGCAGAGACAGTTTCTGGAAATTCCCATGTTCCTAAAATAATATCAAAACATAGAAACCAAATTTGTGAAAGTAAATAAAGCCATCTATAATGATGGATCTATAAGGATCACATTAGGAAGGGTCATTATTTTAACAATGCAAACTTTAAAGAGAATTGATAGAAGAAATATGATCTATCAGACCTGAAAATAAAAATTAATCAATTCCAGGTTCTGTTTTCTTATATCTTTGCACAGCACAGAAATACTTATATTTATGTTAATCAAAGAAATACCATATCAAACTTTTTTCCAGAAATTTCCCAAGATTTAAACAAATTGAATTGTGCTGGAGTCTATGTAAGTAAATCAGTCTTGGACAGCAACGATTATTGCTTCTCATAGATTTGAAATTATTTAAATATGCAAATAAAGCTGAGATAACAGGATGAAAGCTTGAGATATTAGCAAACAATTGGGTTATTAACATATCTGATACAGCAAAAATAAATAACGTTTAGGTATTACTGTCACTGTACTTAGGTCATATTTTTTATAGCATAGCTTCACATAGGTATGACCATATTCAGATCTGATTGCATACCTTTATGATGTAAAAAAGGGATGACTGTAAACCAAATTAGTCCCTGGGAGTGGCATAACATAAAGAGCAATCCTGACTGAGCTGTAGGTTATACTACTATTTTTAGGAGCATCCATTACAGGTTTGATTCTGTTTTTCTAGGCAGCAGTTTCTTTTATGCCACATTTTCAAGCTAAAAAAAAAAACAAAACCAACAAAAACAACAAAACAACAACAACAACAACAAAAACCCAAAACAACCAAAAAACATTAGGATCTAATTCTTTAAAGCCCCTATTCCTACAATAAGGAACTCCTCAGAACTACATTCCCTTTAAACACAGACAAGAAAGTGCAGTGTGCTAACGGGTTTTGCAAGTGGTAATTTAAGATGACTGCTTCAGAAAAAAGTGTTCACGTCTAATAGCCATCACCTTCTCCTTGTTGTGGTTATCTGTCTCATTCATTTCATTCAATGTGCTTTATTCCATTTTGTTCATGTGCCATGAGAAAATAACTAACAGAACGATGCCAAAATATGCAGATGATAGAAAATTATACATCATGGTCAAAGTTGAAACTATGTATGAAAAACTGATGAAGAGTCCAAAAAGATCAAATTAATTTACTTAGTGATAGCTAACATAGCAATTACAACTCACTATCAATAAATATGAACTTCGGCTAATAAAAAACTCCTAAACTTATACAATGTTGGATTTGGTTTAGCTGTTGCCAAGAGCAGTCAGGTTGGGAAAAGATAATGTTGGGAGTTACTGGGAAAGAAGTCTGCATGTAAACAAAGAGATATTAAACTGCTTGTAGATGTTTGGTGTGTTCACACTGTAATTACCGTAAGCAGTTCTGGCTGTGCTGTCTGAAAAAATTATATGGTACAAATAATAAAAACATAGAAGGATGACAAGTGTGAGAGAGGGTACAGAGTAAGTTCTGCAAAGAAAATAGACTAGATAGTCTCTAATTAATAGAGAGGCAACCAGAAGGGTATTTGACATTAAGAAAAAAAACAATCAGAAATGGTGTGGAACAGATCAATTGAGAACCAATATTCACAACACAATCATTAAGAGGCCAAGTCAAAAATGTTATAACAGTTTTAAAAGCAAAGAAAAGGAAACAATTTTATTTTGCAGAGCAATACAAAACTAATGGCCATACGAGATTTAAAATGGAAAAGCCCACAACACAATTAGATAAATTAATGAAAAACAAATATAGCGATGACAGTTAAACATGATCATCCATATTATGATCTGGAGTAGGAAGTTCTGATGCTGCTGACTGTTGGAAAGGTATGCTGGTGAAAGATCTGACCTGCTTTTAAACCTTTTCTGGTACTCCTTGATCACTTACTGCCAGTCAGGACACCGGGCTAAAATGAGTCTGGTGATTTGGAAAGGCAGTTGGATCTAAAGCCCCACTCCTGTTTTCTTAATATTCAATATCTGAACAAAGACAGTTTAAAGTTAATATTATCATAATATTTTAATTAATATTTACTTTATTTTCTTCATATACTGTTATAAAAAAAGATTGACTTCACCTATTTGCAAGTGGGCTGGATGGAATTCAAGACAGAATGCAAGAACTTTTTCTATGTACCAAAAATTATGATGGGGTGGCTTTTTCAGAGGCTAAAATTTCTCTGTCATCTGAAATTTATAAGGTCTTTACACCACATTATTTGAGGGACGAAACATTCTTCTAAGTGTGGGTTTCTTTTCTGGCTTCTAACTCAGCTTTATTCAGCCTTGCTTCTATCTAGGGCTGTTCCCAGCTTGTCTTCCTAAAAGCTTTCACAGAATTGTTTCCAGTGAAAATCTTTCGCCTGCCGCAGGACTTGCTATCCCACACTGTAGTTATATATAGCATGCGCAAGGTTGTCACGGTAATGGAGGTTGAACTGACATGCCTAGAGCTGGCAGATATATTTTAGGCATCCCTACACTGTTCTGCCACTTAATTTAAACTGTGTTCAAAGCAGGCATAACCCCTGTAGCACAATCAAAGTGTGTTATATTCCATGGTAATTTAGTTCCCTGTCTAAGCTGAACATTACCAAATGAGTTGCATGTACAGCAAATGTTGACCAAACTTCAGAAAACTGTGATGATGTCCTCGGACACATGTCTTTTTTGTCTTTATAGTCACTCTTTAATTATAATTAACTTTGATTGGGGAGGAACAGGCCCAAAGAGATACACACATAATAGGGGTTATTCCCATGGGATTTTTGAAAAGGAGGCAGGCAACAACTTCAGTGTCAAGGTATTGAAAATTATCCTGAAAAATGAAGATGATTAAACTATTTTGACCTGAAGAATATAAATTATAAATTATTTCCTAACACTTTTTTTTTGCAACACGTTTCTTGGAAAAAATTACAGTAACTCAAGTGAGACTAAAGCACAAAACCATGTAATGCTACAGAAATCAAGCTTGTGGAACATGAACTGCCAGCAAGTTGCAAATTAATGTTATTCTTTCATAAATGTTCCATAGAAAGTGGTCAGTTTTGAAGTTAGAGGGAAATTTCAGTCGACTGAGAATACATACAACTGAATAATTATGAACTCCACTGAAAATTATTCCATTTAAAACCAATTAACAACCTTGTCTATACATCTCTTCCAAAAGCCTGGTAGAAGCAATGTCTCACTTTGTATTGATTTCCATTGACTCTCATATACTTGCCTGCCATGTAAGCTATTCAAGTAAACGATTTTTTTTCCCAGATTCTACTTCTGAACATATTGAAGTGTTAAAACATAGCAGCATTGTCTATTAAACCAAAATACCCCATTAATAATACTGAGTACTACACCTCTACATAAAACAGCAAGAAATGTGTGTGTTTCATGTGATTCTACACACTTTTTTTTTCTTGAGTATAGACAAACAGCTCTTTACTATTCACCTGGGAAATATTACTATGTGCTAATTACAACAAAGAAGAAAATTCTCAGCTACTAACATGCCTATATATTAAAATACAATGAGAAGAAATAGCCCCACCTGTATAATTAAGGCATTTTTAAAAATTCAAAAATGTGAATAAATAAAAAGACTTTTAAATGAGAAAATTATGCAGCAAAAACCTTACTTTCTTTCCAATAACTATGTTTCTGAAGAAATTTTGCTGAACCTTCACCCTGTAAAGCTTAACTATAAGGCATCTGGATATCATCTTCTTTTCCCTCCTGTCTTTAAGCAGGCAACATCTCTTTGTAATCCTTCAAATTACCCACTGAAGCTGATCTTCAATCCCATCATATCTTTAAGTAAAACCTCAGCACAATATTAGCAATTGTTAGGAAATGGAAGAATGGAAGGGATGGTTTCAGGGGCAACAGTTGCTGATGTACTGCTGTTCCAAAGCAAAGGGAAACACTGCCAGAGGAATGGCACGCCACCTCCCTGCACTGGCTAACTGCTTTGAGACCTATGGCAGGAACTGGACAGTGCAGTACAAAACCGTAATGATTAGTGACCTGTGTAAATAGAATTACTTATCGAGCACATGGTCTTTAAAGGGGAACAGAGAAACATTTATTTTTTTCTAAGAGAGAAGGCTTTCCCAAATTGCTCTTTTATCTTTCAGGGTTTTGTTACCAAGAACAGCTGCTAAAGTGAAGGCAAGCTTTGAAGACTATTGCATATATTTTAGAGATTATGATATTGTAAAGGGAAAGAGTTTTAAAGTTGGTGAAAAGAGATGACAGAATTTTTATCCATATTGCCCCAAATCTTTTTTGTTTAAATTTTTAACTCAAACTCTTGGCATACACTCAGAAGAGAGATCTGTGGGCTTGCTGCCAGAGCTTTTATGTGCAGAATCAAGGTCTCTTAGATTTTCAAAAGAGGACTGAAAAAGCTAGCCTGTTCCTGTTAGCTGCAAAATACATACAATGCACCAAGCTGACAAGTGCTTTTACTTCAGCTGGGTTTTCAGTGACAACATTTCATGGAAACAGCAAAACAGCCTCATTCCACATCCATTGAGCTAATCAGGGGCAGCGTTTTGAGAGAGAAAAGCCTAAGATGCCTTACAAGAAAAGGAAAAAAGCTCTCTGAATATCAGTTTGCTGAAATAATAAAAGACCATACAATAGTAAGCTAACACCCCCAAAAAAGGCATTGGCAAAATATCCTGAGTACCTTAGAGGTGCCAGTTTTTGGCTAAACGGTAACTCTCCAATAAAGATACCAACAGATGGTATCTTTATTGATAAATTGGCAAGGTAATATAACTATGGAAAGCAACTTGTAAAAATTAGTGCTGCTGACTTGCTTCTGATACAGGTACAGTCACATCCCACCTACTAGAAAATGAAACTTTTCATATGAGAGAAAGGAAGAGAAAGTATATTTTTAGCTGAAAGTATCATGGCTGTTTGGTAATTATTTTGACTACGCTTGCCCTTCACCAGTGTTTCTCCATGTGCTTTACAGTGATACTTCATATTTTCCCTAATGACCTCAACTGATTAATCATTTTTTTTAGCACTGAAAAACTTGTCTGCATTCACAAGGGATGCCTGCTCACAAAGGTGTTACCCCATCAAATGGTAAGTTACAGAAAGATGTGAGAGGGTTAGATATTGTTTAGCCAAAGCTCATATTTATCTAAGTGAATATTCAGCCTGTACCTAACAAAGCAGGCACTGTTCATTAATTGACTGTAGAACCTTTGCTCAAATAAATTGGTTCATTCATTTCCAGTATTTTTCAGACTGTGTTTGATTTCAGAAGTGAAAATGCAGATGTTTGTCTAGCCAAATATTTGTGTACACTTAATATTAGATCGCATCACATTACATAGAAACTCTCACCCTAATTAAACAGAGGTATGACCAATGTCTGGATAAACTTGAAGGAAGGGGCATAAGGTCAGTTTGTGCAAGTTCTGAGTGGAACAAGATATTCCATTTTGCTACAAAAGATCTGAATGGAACTGCTAAGGTATTTCTGAACACTCATCTTGCATTCTGTTTTTCTTCAATCTCTTTTACTTTTCTTTGTTTCCTTGTTGCTTGTAAGCAGTGGTGCAGGATGCTATAAAGCCCTGGAGAATTAACCAAGTAGACAGCCCCTAAAATAACATAAGGAAAAAAAAAAAAAAAAAGGTTTACTTTACAAAGTGAGAGGAATCCTAGTGGACTCAATTTGAAGGAAATCACACAAGCTTGCTGATTAATATGCATAATGGTATTTATAAAACATTTTAAGTCTGCTGAATATCTTCAATGTATAGATTATAAATATATTAGCTGAAGAAGCTACCACAAGAGGATTTCTAGTTAGAAAGCTGTGCTTTTCTGAATTGCAGAATTTTTCTATTTATTCACAAAGCCTTAATCTTTTATGCTGATAAACAAGCATCCAAAAATATTCAGAATCACTTGCAGCAATTGTCTGCCTTTCAAATGTGGAACACAGGGTAAATCCTTCTTTGCGAAATGAAAAAAAAAAAAAAAAAAAAAAAAAAAAAAAGAGCTACAAAATGTGAGCAGTTTTCACTTTTATATATAGAAAATTTAAGAACCATATTTATTGCATTAGCTACGCATCTGCTGCACATGGACTGAATATTGACTTGCTTCCTAGAAGGAAGAGTGACTGCCAGTTTGCATTTAGTTCTCCTGGTTTGATCAAGTGGATTTAAGTGAGCTGAAATGACAACTGGACATTCAGCTCTCCCACACAGCCTAACTGTTGTCATATTTTGAAAAAAGAATAGGAAAGAGCTGCTTGTGGCTGCAGTTTTCCTGATCATATTTGCATCCAGTAATGCTATCATCTAGCTTTCACTTCTTTGAAGTGCATCAATAGCTCCAGATCTTTTAATGTGAATTTCCTCCAATTCTTAAGATTGATGTCAGATCAGGAGACTTAGCCAGGGCAGTGAGTATTATGATTTCTCTCAGCACTGTATATCACCAATGCAAATCATGTTGGGGGGGTTGTCTTTGTTTACACTAGCACACATACTGCTAACAGAGAACACAGCAAATTTCCAAGACTGCCAAACCCAAACTTGTATTTCTATAACCCCCTGAAAAAATATATTACGCAAATGCTACCTACAAATCCAAAGGATACATAAGGTCAAATCTACAATGTTTTTCTAGGAATCTGTATTTTCACAGCGCAACCTAGTGCTAACAGCCAAAGATAGAAAACCTAAATCTCCTTAACTGCCATGGACTGTCACGAAGGAAGCACATTTAGCATTTAAAAGGTGAAATTTTAAGGGCATCTTGATTCACTTTAAACATACATGTAGACTAGGATAAACCTTTTGTAGTCTTCTTCACCATAAGGAGGCAAACAAAGTTTTAACATAGTATACTTATTCTAAAAAATTATGAAGCATCAGATTTTCTGGTTACATATTATGAGACCCAGCTAGCAATAAACACCGGTAATGGAAAAGTGGAGAACTACAGAAGATGAGTTACATAAAAACTAAACTGACTGAGAACACCACACAAGAATGAAGATATGCTCTCCTAGAATACCTGTAGATAAACAGCGAAAAAGATCACAAAATCCAACACAAGCAGTGCTAACACCCAAGCAATCATCAGATTACTTATATAGTTTACTTGTACAAGTCTTAAAATGTGGAGGAGACACAACAGGGAAAGTGCTGATTGTGCTGTGCACCTCTCTAGGGAATTTTTATGCTTGGACTTTTAAAGTGTATGGGCAATAATGGGTTGTGGTCCAAATGGGTATACCACATTTAAATGTGGCTTAAATTGGTGAACTTGTGTTCTGTTGTCTTTCATGTAAGTGCAATTAGTTATGCTATTTGACCCTTTCCTGTGCCTGAAATTCTATCTGATCTTGCATCCCATGACAGTGATGTTCTAAGGCAGAAGTAAGGTCAACATTTTGCATAAATGCAGTAAGAGATTACTTCAAAAATTAAACAAACAATGTATGTATTTGTACTACAAATCATTCAAAAAGTGTGGGATGGATTTGAGTTTTATTTAAATACATACCAGAGTGAAACAAGATTGATTCTAGACTCAGATTCTAATTTTTCCTTAAGATTGATGGCTGAGTATATGCTCACAATTTCATCAGCTATGTTTGTGAGCTTATTCAAGTATAATCTGTGGGAAGACCACCATTTATAGGCAAATATATCCAGAACTTACTGGCTTGATTTTCTGCTCTTTCTGAGGAGGAGTTGCTGCATTTGTGGTGGTAAAGACACCTGATGACATCCCAGAGAAGCACTCTGTGCCCAGGTGCCTGAGCCATGTTTGAACAAGGGGATCTGTAATCTGGTGGGTCTCAGAAGGTAGTGGAAGTCTGTGCTCCCAGGTACAAAGGTGTGCCTTGTCCCCCAGCTCTGTGTTGTTCAAGTACCAACCACCTAGCAACCACCAACCACGGTCTCATCTGTGAATTCTCATTTCCACACCAAGGAGGTCAGGATACACGGACTGGATAAGAGCAGGAATATGATCAGGGCACCAGGACCTGGTAGAGTCCAGACCTGACTTGTGATCACACACTCCCCACATTAACTGCAATTGTAACACTAACTCTATGTTAAAGGTACAGCTCTCAAAATACTACACAGAATATGCAAAATACTTAACAAAAATACTCACTTCATTTACCCAGATTTACTTGCATTTGCATTTCCACAGAAACTGTAAGTTCTTTCTTACTTCCAGTTCATAGAATCATTGAATTACAGAATCATTTAGGTTGGAAAAGACCAACTCCAACCCTTAACCTAGCACTACCATGTCCACCATTAAACCATGTCCCTGTAGATCAGTGCTTGGCAACCCTTTCAGTGAAGAAATTTTTCCTGATGTTCAACTTAAAGCCCGCCTGGTGCAACTTGAGGCTATTTCCTTTTTCCCTGTTGCTTCTTACTTGGGAAAAGAGACTGACTCCCACCTCATGACATCCTCCTTTCAGGTAGCTGTAGATAGCAATAAGGTCCCCCCTCAGCCTTCTTTACTCAAGGCTAAACAATCCCTGCTCCCTGAGCTGCACCTTATAAGGCTTATGCTCTAGACCCTTCACCAGCTTCATTGCCCTTCTCTGGACATGCTCCAGCACCTCAATGTCTTTCTTGTAGTGAGTGGCCCAAAACTAAACGCAGTATTTGAGGTGCAGCCTCACTTTAGCTGAGTACATAAGAACTTCCTTAGTCCTGCTGGCCACATTATTTCTGATACTTCAGTATTGCTAGAATGTTTATAGATATTCAAATAATGCTTTTACTTGTCCATCGAGCAATATTTCTTCTAAAAAAAATAAGCAATAAAGCATTCAAACTCTAGCAACAGTATTTGACTTAGGCTTTAGTAGTTTTTTAGTAGAGCAATTAATTTTATTATTGTATTTAATGAAATATTTATCATCTATTTAAGCTTTAATGATATCCTTAGTGGTAACATAGATAGCTTCTCTGCAGGAATCGTAGCTAATACTGTGCTCAGTAATCTACCGTATATTCTATGTCAGCTCTATATGGTGTAAGAGATCAAAGTATTAGCAGAAGCAAAAATATGAAGATTTGAGATAGCAGGATTGGACTATGACATCAAGATTAAAAGGGAGAAGAACAGAAATTGTGAGAAAACAACATGAGATCAGAAGTTGAGTTCTTTCCAGACTGTAAGAACAAGACTCATTTTCCATTTAGATTAAAAGGTAGCAGTTGCCTATCTATCTATACATATAGATAAACACACACAGACCCATATATATATATATATATATATACATGCCCATGTAATACATACCCATCTATATATATGTATATGTGTATGTATGTTTACATATTTTTTTTACCCCAAGAGAAAGTTAGGACTGAAAACACTGCAGGCCAGACCAGGTATTGACAGTTTGCCTTCACTAAAATCAACCAAATAAGAGTATTTTTGGAGCTCACAGGAACCTGAGGGCCCCCTGTGAATGAGCCCTATATTTCTGATACTCTCCATATGCAATTTTTTCTCTTTTTTTTCTAATGTATTGTGGTGAAAACCACTGCTACTTGTACAGACAATACAAAACAATACAGTTTCCTATTTCCATTTTTTTTAACAAGCCCTAAGCAAAAGACTCCTTTGATGAAATCCTGGCCTCCCTCAAAGCCCAGGTGTAGAAATCATTTGGCATAGTATTGTGGTTGCAAAGGAAAAGTAGAGATCAAGTCTACAAACTCTACAAACTTTTGAAAAATCTAAAATAAATTATGTCTTAGCAAAATAAATTATTTAGATGAGAATTGTTCGTATTTAAAATCAGTCACAAGCTAAAATGTTAAAAGCTAAACGAGACTATTGCTTAACATTTTTTCCCCCATAGAAACTTGAAAGGTCCATTATAGTGGGAAATTACAATGGAAAATATGTTACTGTTTTTAATATTGTTGTGTTTGAACCATCCTTTGGTTTGAAATAACAAGCTGTTAGTTATTTCCTAGTGAAGGAACAGTATCCTCATGTCTTAGGCTAAACAATGCAATTTAAGATGTCCGAAAAACTCATAGCACTAAGGCCCTTCCAGATTTCCATAATGTAGTTTTCTCAAGCAGAACTCATCTGTTCCTTTAAGTTTGGCTATGATGACAGGATACATTGTGAGGCACATAAACATTTCAGTCAGTTATGTCTTGAGGCTGCCTTGGTTTTAATTCTGCATTCCTTGTGTATGCCAGTGCTCCAAAATGCTAAAAATAAGGAGGGTCCAGGAAATGCAAGACTGAGCTGTGAAACTCTGGTCATGCAAGAGGAAGCAAGTAGGCACATGTATTCACCTACCAGTTGCCTTCTTATGTGGCTTGAATTGAGGGATGTTTTGATTGCAAGAAACAGACCTTTATTTTTCCTGGCCTGTTAGTGATGTCAAATTGAGTACAATATTTATTTTCATGTTGATGTACTTGGTTTTTTCCTTTTGAAGAGTCATCAGACTCCCCAGTTGATTCAGCTGCCCTTTCAAAACATGCTGGATGTGAAACAGCAATATTCAAATCACACTAATTGTTACCATTTACCGCGAAAAGCATCTGATATTATACATATTCTCCTAGTTCTATTGTTTATTGCTTTAGTTAAAAAATAAGACATTTTATAACCAGGCCTAGCTAGCTGAAAAAAAGCCTCTTAACAATCTCGTATCTGTATCAGATAATCAAGCTGTATCACCTTTCCTATTAAAGCACTTTGTATGATTTCAGTTGCTATAACATAAAAATAACGAACTTACATGTAGTTGAACAGCCAAGATGCGATGTAGAAAATCTAAGAATTTACAGGAACATATATTAAACAATTTACATGTAGACTATTTGTACATTTACACTTAAGGTTCTGAAATATCAATTAGTAGCTTCAGTATTACAAATAGAGTTTTATATGCATGCTGACGGCAAAACAAGAGGAGAGATAATCTACATGACAAAGTCAGAAACTGCAGGATATGGGAAACAACCAAGCAGTGCATTTGGAGGGCAGTGAACTGCCAAGCATCACACCAGGAGTTATGATATGCTCAACAGGGTGCAAAATAATTCGTGATAATCTCTCTAAGAAGGATATTATCCATTTTATGTATTATTATTTGCCATTTTCTGGTCAGCAGTGGCTGACTCAAGGCCATTGGAAGAATATTTGGCTCAGAACTATAAGGAAAAAAATTAAAATAAAACTGTCACAAAAAAGCTAGCAGTCAAATTAAAATAAAGTACATTCTCCAATAAAGTGATTCTTTCAGTTAGCCTGAAATAAAACCTTAGCTTCAGAGGTTTCATCTGATTTATTCTTTGCTTTATTTCTACTACCTTTGTCAGACTAAATCAAAAGTTGTAAAGCTGACATTTTTAGATTGCAGCACCTCAGGTATGGTCATAAATTCACATTTAGTTATTTAGTGAAAAATAACTCGGTTGTGAATGGCGTTGTACTCATTCCAAACTCCTGTTTGCTTCTGTTCTTCCATTAAAGAAGTTGACTTCCTTATTTTTAATGATCAAATCTTGATATTCAATTATGCCTCATTTCTTTGGGCCAAAATTACCAAAGACAGATGCAAGAGCAACTCCCTTCATTTACATAAGTGGCTAGTGGCCACAGTGAATTTATCCAATTTAGGAAACATGAAGACTAACCTTTTTCTCACATACCATTCAGGCCAAATATAGTCTTTTTTCAGTTTTCAGTTCAAAGTTATAATATCTTTTGGTTTGAGGGTTTTTGTAATGTGTGTGTGTGGGTTTTGTTGGTTTGGGTTGTTTCTGGGTTGTTTATTTTTGCTTTTTTGCTTCTTTTAATTCCTTCATTCTTCACAGCCCCAGAGGTTTGGATTCGTAAAAGATAAGACCACAATGTTTATCGGAGACCCACAATCTCTAAACTAAAGGAAAGAGAATATTTTGGTAAACAAAAAAAAAGCTGGACTAGAAACGTATTTCTTGTATGTGTCAGGATATGGCCAGCATTTATGTACAGTTTGCTTGCTTATGATAACATCAAAAGGGCCATTTCAGATTCAAAACACTGAGGTAAAAGAACAAAGTTTCCAAGCAGTTAGCTTCTGCTGCATAAGCATCAGAAAAAAAAAAAAAAAAGAAAAAGGAGAAGAAATACAGATAAAGTATTCTTAATGCATCCAGGGTCAAAAGGAAGTACTTATTCACATAACACATAATTAAATTGTGGAACTCATGGCCACAGGATGTTGCGAAGGCCAAAAGGATAAATGAGTTAAAAAAATAATTAGGCAAATAATTAGAAAAAAAAATCCATTAAGGTCCATTAAGCACAAAGATGTGCATGCAGCCTCTGGCTCAGGAAATCATGATGCCACAGATTTTCTGAGAATGAGAGAATATACTAAGAAAATGCTCTACAGTTAGCCGTTTATGAAACTCTTTTCCTAAGCACTTTTACTGTCTACTTTCCAAGAAGGATAGTGACTATGTAACTTAACTAGTACAGCTGTTCTTATATTATTATGCACTAGCTTGATATGTATGCAGTCTAAATAACTCAAGTTGCAAAAAATGTTGTCTCTTACATGTTAAAATTTCAATATCATAATTATATTAATTTTGTTATTATTTTATAGGGAGAGATGTGTCACATTTTCAAGACCACCTTGCAATTTGCATCTAAGACTATTAAAACAAAAGATAGTTCTTATAGACAGGGAAGTTATTTGGACCATGATACAGCTGTTGCTATAAAATTAGATATTCTACACTCAATAAGTTATAATTTCTGTTAGTATGATAGCAAGAAGTGTAATTGATTTCTGTTATATCTGTATACTCTTTCTATATATGTATTTGTATGTATGAGTGCATATGAGAGACAGGAAAGAGGATTTATATGTATACAAATATGCAAATCTTAATAGCATACTAAAACAGCTTTTCCTACTAGCACTACTGTTTGGAATGATAATTTGTTTAGCATCCTATCATCACAGGAATCATGCTCCATATTAACTGAAGTATGGAAATGTCAGAGGCCAAATTGTTGAGGTATATGTATTTAGACTGCAATTAATTCTGTAATCATCCATTTCTACGCTAAAAAGCCATATCCATAGCTTTTTTTGTGTGCTCTTTTTCTTTTAAGCCAAGGAGGTAAGCACCAGGAAAGAATTCTAGGTACTTGGCCTATCAAACTTTCTTCTCAGCATCTTCTATTGAGTACTTTCAAAGGCAGAATACTTACTGTATAATCTAACCTGATATTACTCTCCTTATGTTATCCATTCAGTGAAGATTTACATACCTTATTCCCACAACATATCTACATTAATGTAACTGTTCCTCCTTGCTCATCATCCTCATGATTACAGAGATTCCCATTTGCTCTTCTATTATTAAAATTTTAGTGTCTGCTTCAGTGGGTATTCAGGTTGGAGCCCAATTTTGCAATGCACTATAAAATCATGGCTGGTCCCTGAGAGTGCTTACATTTGACAAAATGTGACAGATGGATCAGGCAGGCATATGGGATGCAAAGCTGGTAGTGAGAAAGGCTAATGGAGTGTCTGCAGTTGTTAAATGAACCAAATACTGTGCTTTGAACTTCAATGGCAGTGTGTAAGCAAATCTGAATATTTTAAATAGGAGGAATCTAGTCAAGTGCTGCATGATATCAACCTACTTAACACCACTTGGATTTCTTTATTTCAGTGGTGCTCGGGCTCGACTTAGACAGGGTTGCATATTTTCAGACCTGGACCTTCTACTGGAAGAAAATCAACATAAAAGAAAATAATGCTACGCCAAAAATGTAACATAAAAGCTTTGGTGCAGTCATGCTTGTATCAAGTCTAAGAAATGAGAAATTCATTCTTGACTAAAAAGCAACATCACAAATTTTAAATAAAAACCTGCTATTTGTAATGAATGCCATTACTGCTCCTGCATGGGGATACCTTATGCATTGCTAAGCATCTTCTAATGGACTCCAAAGGCAGCCACCTTGCATTTCAAAGATGATAAATTCATTCATATTAGAAGGTAAATCTGTAGTAATTTTGTTAGCTTTATAAGCGGCTACTGATTTAAGATGAAAAAATCCCCCAACAATCGAGACCAACTCAAAATCACAGGGACACTTTATTCTCCTAACTTAGATTTTACATCTGTAACTTATCTTGCTGATGAATGATGAAAGTACTCTGGGTGTAGGAATGGAGATATCATGTTTTCAATTACTTTCATATGAATTATTATATTCAATTAATCCTGATTTGTGGCACCAAGGATAGATGGCAATTATATTAAACCACTTATTGTTGCTTTTCTTTTCTTTTTAACAACTCAGTAGCACTAGAGATGTAGCTGTAGTCACAGCTGGTGGCCTATTTAGTAATCAAACTCAAAAGGAAGATGCAGATGCACTAACTTTGCTCACTTCTTTTAAGATCATGTTAATCTGGGAATGCTCAGTGCCTCTTAGCAGATTGCTTTTAGTTGTGTTACTCTTAGTTAGGAGGTAGGTATGAATTTAGTAGGACAAACATTACTGGAATGCTGTTACTATGTACTCATATGGACTCCACTTTCCAGAAATATGTTTTCATCAGCTGTCAGCAGTATGACAACTCTTGTTATGCACACTGTGGAGGACTTACTTTTTCTTGCTCCAGCTGCGGCATGGATTTTCTTAGACTGTTCTGCATAGTTGATTTAGGAAAAATTTTAGTTTATTTGGAGATAAACTAATAATAAAGCAGATACTTCATTTAGAAAAGGATCCACGTTTGGCTACATTTAGCTATGCTGTTCTTGGTGCAACTTAGTGTAAAGTGACCTAAATGTTAGTGGTGTCCAAAGGGGAAATCCCTCCCAACTCCCTCTGCCTCCTCTCCAGCTTCATGCTCATGTTCACTGGGCACAGAAGACCCCTGATCTACTGCCTGCTCTTCTGTTACAGCTGCCTTATAAACCTGGACTAGCTGTCATGTGAAAGCTGATCCTCAGATGGTTGGCTTCCATACTTTTTGGCTTGTTTGGGAGTTACTATTGAGACGGTCTTACTTGTAGCAGTATCTGTAATTACCACATATAGAAGGCTGACTGATTTTCTCCTCTGGTGCAGGAGCACGGGCAGCCACACAAAATTCTGAGACTGCTGGCTTACACTTGGCCTCATTTATGGCAGCCCAAAGTGCCAAGGTACAAAGACCTGACCTCTTCTTTTGACTCCTTGTTGGACACAGCATGTAGGAACACAACTGGGCTGAAATCCAGGGACACTTTGATATGCAGTGTTCTATTTTTGCTTTGGAATTCTCCCCATATCCAACAGACTCAAGAAGGTAAGATCCTTATACTTCAAAGCTATGACTCAGATCCTTGAACTGTGTACAGAGAGAAGGTCCATTTATTTCATACACTAGTGTTATCTAGGGAGTAGAAGTTTGGATCTCTTTCAAAGTATATGGTTAGCTGGAATTGTTCAAGAAAACAGTTTTGAAAAACAATAGGATTCCAATTGAGACACAACATCATAAAATTCTTCTAATGAATTTTCTATTCATAAAAGATCTGCCTTACTCTTTTTCCATTATCTTACCGTATATGAATAAATGATTCCTGAAGAATTAATTCACATCTTTGAAAGCATTCAACTGAAATAAAACATTTTGCAAAGGTAGCATATATACATGGTATAAAACCCAAGCTGTTAAAAATTTTCAAAGCAGTACTCAAGGTTCAAAAACATACCTGAAGTGGGAATCTCTTATTCCATTAAAGGATATTTTTTATCGAGGGTTGGCATATGAGATAATGAAAATAGCAAACCAAATTTCTACTACAACAATATAAAATCCTATAAAATTGTCATAATTTTCATAAGAAGAAAAATAATTTAAAGACATTAAAACACTTTCAGTTGGCATACAACTACACCGTGTTGCTTAAGAAAATCTTGGAAGAACACCAATTCCAAAAGAATGAGAACTAAATACAAATCTAAAGCATACTCCATTTTAGTGTATTGTTTAGTGTAACAACATTTCAGTGACACAAGTAAATATCTTTTTATCTCTGTTTCAAAAATGTTATTATACCTCAGTAATGGCATCCAGTATGCTAGTAGTACACCTTCACAACTGAGGTCTTTAGAACTTGAATTTCCCTGTCTTTTTCTTAACTAAAGGTCATTAAAATATAGCTTAAATTCCAGAAGAGTGATTATTTCTTTGAAAAATGTATCTTGAATATAAAACTTTACACTTTCATTCTAGTATTTCTTTTTAGTTGCTAATTCCTGTCTTCGAGTGCTCCAAGACATATTTAAGCATGTTGCTCTTCAGTGCAGCTTTAGTCCAATAAAAATCTGGGACAAAAGATTGTTTCTGTGCTACCTCTGTCAATGTCGATACTGGTGGAAGCATTCACTCTAGATCTGAAAGCAGAGAAATTGCAGGCAGATAGAGGATGCTCCCCTCACCCAAAGTAATATAGTTCTAAATTTCATTAATTCTGTTGAGAATAGAGCATTTCAATGATTTAGATAGGCTAAGATATGGAGGTCTAAAATATTTTACTGGTTTAGAATCATAGAATCATTCAGGTTGGAAAAGACTCTTGGGATCATTGAGTCCAACCATCAGCCCCACTCATAAATGTTCTCCCCTACACGATATCCACCAACACCACATCTAAACAACTCTTAAGCATATTCAGGGATGGTGACTCAACCTGGGCAGCCTATTCCAGTGTCTGACCACTCTTTCTGTGAAAAATTCTTTCCTATTGTTCAAGCTACCCTATTTCAGCCTGAAGCCATTCCCTCTCATTCTATCTCTAATTACCTGTGAGAATAGGCCAGCACCAGCCTCTCTACAATGTCCTTTCAAGTAATTGTAGAGAGTGGTGAGGTCTCCCCTCAGCCTCCTCTTCCTCATACTAAACCATCCCAGCTCCTTCAAAGGCTCTTCACACAATTTATTTTCCAGGCTCTTCATCAGCTTCCTTGCCCTCCTCTGCACTCGCTCCAGCACCTCAATATCTCTCTTGTGTTGAGGTGCCCAAAACTGGACACAATACTCAAGGTGTGGCCTCACCAGTGCTGCATACAGGGGGACAACTGCCTCCATATTTCTGCTAGTCACACTATTTCTTATATATAGTTATAATATTTACTTATATTTACAGATCAATTATATACAAAGTTCTTTGTCTGCTGACTGCTTCACTGAAACAAGTAAATGCTGGGCTTTTTAGACTTTGGTCTTCATCAAATTAAATTGACTACATAGTTAATTCAT
>VZRU01011696.1:117346-166451 GCA_013398155.1 Pedionomus torquatus
TTCTCTCTTCTTTTTTTTTTTTTTTTTTTTTTTTTTTTTTTGCTTCATAGATGGAGCTGACCTAAAAACAAACTTCACAGAAGTTGCTCATGGCATCAGCAGTCACTAAGGAGTTCTATTCAAATCATATCATTCAAATGAAAGAAAAAAATATTTACGGTCTTTCTGTTTGCAGATTTTTTTTTTTAAATAAATGTATGGGTCTCCTTAGTACTCCTTAGTATTATATCAGAACACAAGTTTATCTAAGTTCATAGATAAGGCTCGTTGCTCCGGGTATCATTTTCTGGGAGAAAACGATTCTATAACTCTAATAATTTGAGGAAAGAAAAGGCTTATGTTCACAGAAATAAAAAGTGACTGACATACATAGTTTCTTCTCTCTGCAGCAGCATACCAGGTGAAAATGAAAAAACATGCTATATTAATTACTGTTAAAGAAAATCAAAGTAAAACCCAGATTTAAATCTGAAACATTTTCAATACATTAATCCAGGAATGTAAGGGACTAAGAAGTGTTTGATTCAAAATATATGTTAAGCATGGAAGGTTTTTGTAGTGAAATAGATGGATTCATACACTACACATTAATTAGCTGAAGAGGTAAAAGTGAAAAGGCTGTTGTAACACACCGGTTTCATTCAAGAACTGTGGAAAACAAGTAGACTGTTTCGAACACATCACAGTGTAACAGAAACTTTGTGAAATACTCAGCGAAGCAGGTAATTACTACTGTCTCATTCTTTCTTTCCTCAGATTCAGTTCCGACAATACTTGGGATTTGTACTTCTTGCATACTCTAGCTCTTGCTGAGTTTTATGGAAGTTTTAAGAATACAGGAACATGGGGTGAAGCTTTCTAGTTAAAATAAGCCTTGTAATAAAACTCTAGTACTTTCTAATTTGCATCAATACAAATCAAAACCCTTTGTTCTGAGAAGTTGTGTGTGTGTCATTGAAATAATGAACACAATCACAGACCACCAACTATTCATCAAGGCTCCAGCTTTTCTGTGTATCAAAAATAAACCACACCATGAAAGTCCCAAAACTCAAGCAAAGCCAAGGACTTGGTTTGTGGTTATCTCATAAATCTAAAACTGAGCGCAGGTTCATAAACCTTTGGGGAAATTTTGGCTAAGTTTTGAGATAATTTTGGAAAATGATTGGTTTTAATGAAAAATCTGTGCAAATAATGGTTTTGACATTCTCATTTTTAGACATCTTTACATATTTATCCTGAAATAAAATTCAAGGAGCTCATAATAAAATAAAATATTTACTGAACATCTTAAATTAATTTTCAAATACATATTTATACACACATACACTTGGCAGATATTCTGAAAGCTGTTTCAATAGTGAAATGTTTAGAAGATTGGTTTTTTTCTTCCAGTACAAAGACTGAGAATAATGTTTAGGAAAAAGAAAAAACAATTCTAGCATTGATTTTTTTCATAAATAATTAAATTGTTGCAGTGGAATAGGAGTAGACTCTTATTAAGAATATTTTTGATATTTTCAATAGTTTAAATTACGCTCCTATGTACTAAAACTTTTCCTAAAGGGACTAGGAAATGCATTGTTGCAGCTGAACCTATATGGGAAACTCTTTTCTCAGAAAAATAACTAGTTTTCAAAATTTGTATAGGTCTACGCAGGGATATAATTTAGAAATGTGCAACCTAGTGTTCATATACTTCCGTTCAAGTAGAGAATCAACTGGGGCATAAGCCTTTCACCTCCAGGAAAATGCTGGGTTATTGACTATACCCATCCCTCTCAACGTTTTACAGGAAACTTTCCCAATTAAAAATTCTTGCATCTGACAATTTCCATTACAACCAAAGGAGTGACAATATAATTGCCGATGAGATTTAATGTAGCTTGATGGAGCTAGGCAATGGATAATGACAGCATGTTGTTATTCACTAAAACATAAATCCCAGCTTCAGGTATTTATTATTTGAAAATCTTTCTGACTTCATTTAATACATTTGCAACTTAAAACCTCAAGAATGGTCTGTCTTAAAAAAAAATCAGCTCATTTCTTACCTTAAACAACCCCCAACCACAACAAACAAACTCAAATCCCCAAACTGCTTCATATTAGCTAACAGTAATGTTTTCCAGTGGTAGTACTGATACATATGTTCTTTCTCAGATAAACACTCTACAGCAGGTAGTAAAAATTGTACACATATCTTAACAGAAAAATAGTCATGGATCTCTTTAGGTCATCTTTCTCCTAAAAAAGCTGTTTCATTCGCCAGTGCATTTATACTTGTCTTGTATTTTCTTATATTAGATGATTATGTATGTATGTGGGACTGAATATCTTGTTTGTTTTTACTTCTACACAGCTCACACAAGGAGTGGCACTGTTGATACTCAATGAACCAGCCACTAAATTTGTCCTCCACAATGAGCCTGAGATCGATAACTAATTTTGAAAACTGATTAGTTTGCAGCAGGGAAGTAGACACAGTCCAAATCTTGCCAGAGGATATAATCAGCCAGTAAATAGCAATATTAGTGCTGTAGGTAATAGGCTGGGAACAGCAGAGGAATGGAGTATGACCCAGCTCTCTAAAATAAAGGCCTTGACACAAAGGCCAATTCAAATTCTCTCTTTTTTCCTTTAAGCCACATGACTTGTAAACTGAACTATATATTTTATTTTTTTGTGTTGGAATAAAGCTTGTTTTTATCACATTCCGTGCTTGGTGAGTAAGGAACGTTTGTAAATGCCTCCTAATAAAGCTTGCAAGTGCAGCCTTGGGTGATTATTAAAGAGCTACAGACATTTTTACAGATCTTTGTTGGTTGTGAACTCCAGATGTTTCCAACATGAAAAATGTTATGTTCTAACAGTTAATGTTGTATCACCAGCCATTCAGAAGATGTATCTTCTTATTATAGCTGGAATGTTGCTATGGTGATAATTGTAAAACTGTGACCTAGAAGGAAGAAAACAAATGTATTTGGCACAAAAGCGGGTAGGTAGTGTATCAATTAAGTCAATGAATGGGATGATAACAAAAAGGTAATAGGAAATTTAAAAATCATGCACAAATCTTGGATACCGTATGATATACCGTAATTAGCAATTCCTTTTATTTTCCTGTGGAATGTGTACTCAGCTAGCTTTGTGGACAAATAGCAACCTTTCTACATGCGGGTAGATGTCAGTACAGTCCAAAATTACAATGCTTTTCCTTTTCCACAAAGCCCATACCTAAACCACATCCCTAGCCAAGACTTGCTTGTATATTTATATTCCCCTTCTAAAGAACCCATTGGTTTGTATGAATGATGTTTTGTATTTTCTGTATTGGTACTGAAGACTGAAGTTGACTATAGGTTTTGAACTATCAAGCCCCTAGGAACTTAAAGTGTCGGAATAGAAATAGACTTCATGCAAGTTTGGCCACAAATTATTTGGGTAACAGTCTATTCTGGGGATTAACATGATTCTGAATTTTTGACACAGTAAAATTGACTCAGGCTTTTGAGGTGAGGAATCGCAGGGTCTTTGAGGCTCAAACCACGGAAGGACCTGATTCCTCTGCTGCCTCTGCTGGTGGTCTGCTCATCACCTTGAGCTAGCTTTTTACTCTGTCTGCTCAACCATTTCATCACTTGATGGGAATAACAGCACTGACCCTTTTTACAAAGAGTATTTTCAGATCGATGGATGAAGTGTGCTGTTTTTTTCTAAGCTTGTAAGTAGCCATATATGTGAAAAAACGGTGACTCCTATTATGACAGTAATGATCAAATATCCCATCTTAAGACAACTGCTATTGCTGATGCAAGCTGCAAATGGTTTTCAATTCGCAAACAAAGAAAATTTCTGGTATGTGCTAAAGACATCACTATTATCATTCATCCCAATCAGCTTGATTAGACTAGAAATAAACAACAGGAAATCATCTATCTGTATGCACATCAGCCCCGTTTCAGGAGTCCTTGTCTCTGGAAAAGAGAGTGAAGCCCTGTCACTTGTTCTTAAATGTATATTCTCCATAGTTCTTTGCTACATATCAGGAAAGGAAGGAAACAGAGTAGATTACATGTCTTATTAAATTTATGTGCTACAAAAGCATGCAATGTGCTTGGAAATAAATCACACAACAAAGGACAAAATTACAGAAAGAACTGGCACACTGTAAATCTCTTGATGTTTTCAGATAGAAACTGAATGTCTTTCTGCAAGTTATGCATTAGTCAAAACACTATTGGGATAAAGGTTTTCGAGTGATATTTTCAAGCCGTATTAGTCGTCCTGTAGCTCTGCACTTCACTCAGACTGGAAAGTAGCCAAACAAGCATGGCTTGAAATCTGTTAGCTTATGTCTTGAGGGATTTTTTCCAGCTGTATTAAAGAATTAAGATTGAGCTCCCCAACTCTCACTGCACTGCCTGCATGCTGATCTGGGGCAGGAAAGGAAACAGAGGCATGGTGAGGTAAAGGGATTAGTCCAAGGTCAGATTGAAAGTTAAATATAGGATTTAGGCATAGGCACTTGCTGCTTGATGATGTTGAAGTCAGAGAAAACAGTGAAGCCCTTTTATTTTAACTTCAAAGAAATGCAACTGTTTTGCATGTGGAAGAGCAACAGCATGCTATCGTGGAAGGTTGTACATCAAGGCAAACCACAGCTATGACTCTGACCAAAAATATCGCACATTAAACTTGTCCTAAACTTTCTTTCTCCACACATATATACCTGGTTAAATAGACAGACTGAAGAATAAAAAAATCTAGGAAAAAAATGGAAAACACACCCTGAAAAGGTAAAAATAAACAGAAGGAAAGCAAGCATAGCTGGAATAAACATCTCCAGAGCCTTGCATTGCCCAGCAATTTGAATTAGACTGTGACTTTTAATCATTTTTTTCTCCTTCTTACTAGCTGAGTCAGTGCTAGTGACAGGCATGAAGAGAAACTGTATGAGGGAAACAAAGGTCAGGATAATGGTATTACTGTGCCAGTGCAAAGAACGCTTGACAGGGTGGCAAAAACTAAAGGTCATTTAATAAATGTGGTTTTCATTTTCTCAATGGAAAAGCTAGAGAAATGTAAAGAATCTGCTGGAAATATAAGCCAAGAAGATTAATTTGATTTTTTCTTTTTTTAATAATGAGGAAGAACTACCCATGAACATTCTATTTTTTCTGTATCAGGCCAAAACTTTATAGTGTTTTAAAACCAAACAAAACAATACACCTCTGAATATTTACATTGAAGCAGTCCTTGCTAGACTAAAGACAAACCCACTCAATATATATTCAAAACCATTTGCTTTGTTCTTCTAGATCTCTCATTCTGATTCCTCTCCTCTTCACCCCCCACAGCTGTTAGTGAAGGTACCTTGTACAGTCTTTACACCTGCACCAAATGATCAGCCTTTTCTTTTGCACCTGGGTCTTCTGAGAGGGTAGGGGTAAGTTAACCTCTATGTGAATACCCAGCAAGAGACTAATACTCACAGAACGCTGAATTCAATAGATAAATTAAAGAAAATAAAGCAAATTTTACCTGTCAGTAAAGTTTGAATGGACATATGCAGGCTAGAATATGCCAGCATGCAATGGATGCTTCCTTTAGGTATTGTTCTTCGGGTGAAAATGCAATGGAAAGAAACATACCACCAATTTCAAATTTCATTCTAATCTTAACAATCCTTTTGACATCTTTGAATTGCCATTCAGATCATAACGTATACCTTTTATAGATATCAGTTATAGCTTTTATAGACCCACAGAGGAAAAAAGAAATATGCATAACCAGGACAGTACAGTAAAACTCTGGGGTTTGTGGAGGACAGTAAGGACCTACTAAGGCAGTAAGGCAGCAGTCAGGACCTACTGTAAGCCAATATCCTAACCATGTCTAGCTTTGTGATGTCCGAGGACAACAGCATGTTCTGTCTCTCTTTGAGCGGAATTGGGTGTTTTGACAGTTAAAAGAACAAAGAACAAAAATGAAATAGACTAGAGAGATAAAAAAGACAAGTATGAACTGTTTAAAAAAGACTGCCTTAATTTCCCTGTAGAAATTTTTGCTACTTGCTAACTCTTGGAAGGTGCAAATGTACCAGAGTGGTGCTGTAGCCAGATGTGATAGGATGTCTAGATATTACTTCGAATTATCTGCACTGAGGAATTACCTCCACTGTCATACATACAGCAAAGCTTTACTACCTTAAAAGAATTTCTATAGCAGTGATATGGGCATTCAGTTTGACTGACACTGTAACTACAAAGTTTTGTCCCTTTGGCGTCGGATCCATCTAAGGTAACTCACCCCTCCCTCAGCCCCTCAAGCCTACCTCCCTCTTTTCTGATTTGACCGCTCCCTTTCTTTCTCTTTTCCTCCCAGTGCCTTGGTGTATTTACTATATACAACAAAATGACAGTCCAACCAATAGCTAAGTCACAGATTTGCATCTCACACCCCTTGAAGTTCGTGGATATAATTCAGCAATAGCTTTTTTTTATTTGGTAAAGGAAAGTTCCTTTGGAGACTCCATACCAGAATCATAGGCAAAACTGAGCTATTTTGTAACTGTGAGCTTCTCAGGTGGGTTTGACTTCAGCAGACCCTGAAGCACTTGCACACAGAAGGCAGAAGTACTTGTGAACAAGAAGCACGTACCCATGCGTCCTCCAGGGACTGATGCTCCACAGAGTGTGTACACAGCAAGCAGCAAAAATGTGCCTCAGTGTATTGAATACTCAGCCAGACTCCAAGATAAATTTTATTTATGGCACGAATATGGTGAAGCTAAGTGAGAAGAAAGACAGAGAAGCAGAATAAAATAGGCAAGAAAAGGAGAACAAAGGCATAGAGAGAGAAAAACAGGATAACAGTGATGGGAGAAAAAAGAACTATCGGGCATATAAACTAGCTAAGAGTAAGAGGAAGAATGAGAAAGTCCTGTTGTACTGGTTAAAAAAAAAATAAATTATATATATAAAGGAAATGTGATGCTTAAACATGCAGCAATCTCCTTTTATCCAGTGCATAGGAGACAGTCAACCAATTAAAGTACACAAGTAGCCTCTGAAATATTTTACCTATTTTACACTTGAGAAAGCAGAAACAATGGGCTTATATGACTCGTTCAGGTCACATATTAAGTCAGCAGTGAGCCAGACGTGGCTCTCTGACCTACCTACATGTAATACTTCTTCTCTAGGGGAAGTAAAAGACATGTTTGCGCTCCAACTTTTTCACTATATGCAGCACTTAGGGCCCCCTAAGGAACCATAAATTTTGACAGTTCCTCATTTAAAGTTTGCATGCAAGTAGATTGAAAGAGTTTGAGAATAAAGAAACTGCCCTTGGTTTCATGGTCAGAAAAATCAAATCACATCTCACTTTTTCTATAGCTTGATGTTCAATGGACCCTGCTTCAGGTCTTTGGCATTATGTAAGTAATGCAAGAGGTAAAGCTAACAGATTTCCTAGTGTTACCTTTGAAACAAGCTATGTGTAGTGCAAAGCTTTGATAAATACAAGTAAAGAGGCCAATGTAGTACCAAATTCCCAATAAACACACAAATTATCTTCCTCTTAAGGTTCATCCCCTCAATTCCTTGATTTTTATCAGTCAATTAAATGGCTTGTCAGAAGAATGTAACATAGTCAATCCACATATGTGCTATGTGTTATGTACTGTCAGGGCCTACCGATGCACGGTCTTGGCAGGAATGACAGCTATTATTAAACATCAGCTGGCAGAGGCAAATTGCACCAATTTTAGTCAACTAGTAATGATCTGTAAAATTGGTAAAAACTGTAGAAGGAAAACAATCTGCTACCACACATTAAAATAACGAGTGACAACCCAATGGAATACTATGTTGCATTTTCTGAAAAACCCAGCAGCAGAACAAAACCTGTGCTCATTGACAGAGAAGACATTGGTACATAGGTGGTAAAAGAAAAATGTCATATTTATCCCTACTGTCCGTAAAGTGAGGGCAAACTCTGCAACTATGTCTTGGAAATGGGCTAACCATCAGTACCAGTGAGTTCTTTTAAGATGTCACATTACATACTTCACACAGAACAAAATGACCACAACAAAGCAGCAATCCCAGATTTGACCTTCTAGCCCTCAAATGTCAATGCCTTACAGAAAACTTATATCCCATCTGACAGAACTGGGTGACCTTGACCCAGAGGAATAAGAGATATTGGATTAGTTAGGCATATGAGCACAGCCTTTCTTCTTTCTTTGAGAGCTTACAAATGACCGAAGGAGAAAATAAGCAGTTTCTTGAAGCTGCACAACCAGATTCCCTATCTTGTTAAGGCTGCTTCGTGCTAATGTCAGTGAGAAGCAAACCCTGTGCGAAAGAGTTCTGTGGTTTCCTTAAGTTTTCTGTAATGGCTTTTCCTGCCAGTGAAACTAGATCCTGCACTGTTTGACCTTGAGTGAATTATTTGACCATGATTTGTGTGCAACTTAAACACAAACTAAGAGCTACACATAACACTGAAAATGTGAATAACCCAGGGATTTAGCCAGTGGACTAAGCTTACATGATCTTTTGGCATGCATAAGGAATGCATATGTGTGGTTGATGGGCATTTCAAAGGTATGAATAAATTTGGCTTTTGTAAAAGTGTACTTTACAACTTTATAAGTATGTCCCAATCACCGGTCAAAAGTTGAGCCCAAATATTTCAAAACTACTGGCATAGTTTACTACCGTATCCTACCTAAGATTTTCCGAAGTGATAAGGGACTCAAAGAACAAAAAAGTATCCACAGCTTGGAAGATTTCTTTTATGAAATGTTCTTTTTTAAATAAAAAAAAACCCTACATCCTGCACTGTTGTAGACTATTTCTTGATCCATTTTTTTTTTGAGTATATCGGTTTATATATCAGTATATCAAGCGAGGAAGTCTGCTATTCACTTACAGGCACAGCAGTAAGTACTAGTGAGAATACAAGACAAAATGATTGGCATTTCTAAATGTAAACACAGATTTTTTCCAACTAGAGAGTGGTGTTTTTTGCTGGAGATGTTGATAAAGCTTCTGCTACAGAAAGTGATGAGCGGTGCGCAATATCAACTTGAGATAAGGAGGTTACAACATTGTGCAAAGGAAGAATACCCTGAACATGGATCCCATGACACCAAAGCAGCACTTAACCACACAGACTTTCCAGACTTCCTGGGGAATATCTGACTAAATAACTGGGAGTCACAAATCACATGAATAAGTTATTGACAACAAAAAATAAAAAAGGAAAAAAGAAAAGAAGCCTGAAGCCAGGCTTACTGTTCATATTTTAATTTCTACCTCTGTTGGAGACAGTTTGGATACAGGATTTGCTCTTTAGTGTAGAGTCACAGTGGAAAAAGTTAGTTATTACTCTGGTCTTCTAGACTTTGTACAGTCAGATGTAAAAAAAGAAAAAAAAAAAAATTTCTGCCAAATCTATAGTCCTGTCAGCGCACTAGAACCAACTTCAGCTATGGGAGAAACTAGTATTTTCCATCCTTTCTGTGCACCAGTCAATACGTAATTAAGATACATCTACTCAAGCACTTTTGTGCATTAGTATAGCCACAGCTATTTTAAAGCTTTTATTAGCAATGAAACTGCGGTAGCATGGAACTGGGCACAGGCTGCAGAACTCCCCCAAGGAACAAGAATATGCAGCTCTGTAGTGACTCAGCTGCCATTGCTGTGCTGAAATTTGTTTAAAAACACTGTAAAAACTCAGTTCACACATTAATTTTCAAAGTAATTTATGCTCTCCTGTCACACTGTTTTTAGCTCTTATTTTGGTGGTGCACTGTTGCATTTTCTTCCTACTCCATAACATGCTATGCCAAAACAAAATCAACTCCTCTTCTTATAATTGTAAGGCCCATTAACAGTGGGGAAGAAGGTACAACCTCTGCTAGGGCCCTATGCTAAACGGACCCCCTAGATGAGATCCCTGGTAGCATCAATGCACAACTGTGGCCTCTGTCCCTTGTATTCTCCAAGGAATGGATCATAGATGAACAACACCTGCACAAAATTAAGTCTTCTGTACCAAGGCCTAAAGAAGTTCAAATGACTGGCCAGGGCCATCACTGTGGAATCTACTTTGCATCTGGAAGAGATTCTTTTCACAAGGGTTTAACCTGCACACAGCACAAACCACACCTTCAGTTACTTCCACTTAAGATGCCCAATTGTAGCTGTATGACAAACTTGGGAACAAGTTGTTCCCTGTATTGAAAATACAGTATGACTGGAGGCAAATAATAACTTCCTGCAGAAAAATAGGTATGTTTTAAGTATGTCATGGGCAAAGACCTTTGTAAGCAACACAGACTGTGGAAATTTCCTTAAAACTAAATAGTGTATATTGTTAAAGTTGAAATCTTATAGTTCTTTATCATGTAAAAAAATATTTGTTCTTTTAGACAAAGTTTTCTTATTGTTGAGGATTATTTCAGCAATTTACATGTAAAGATACAGACTATATGACAAACAATTACACAAGTGAACTGTGGAGTTACAGAGAAAAGTTTAAAATCAGTCTTCATTAAGTCTTCACTCATGGTTTTAATGTAAATGTTTTCTTTACATTCCTTACAGTGGAAATACTTTCTTTTTTTTTAAATGCAAAAACCCTCAAATAACCTACCTTCCTCTGAATTCACATTGGTTTTAGGGACCAGCTTATCTAAATTACAGAGCTTCTGGTCTTGGATGCATTAATTCATGAATAGTATGGGCTTGTTTGTGAGGGTTTGAAGACCAATGTGCCCTGTTATAAGCAAATTTTGTGTAAGATTTGCCTGAAAGTTTATGAGACCAGAAAAGACATGATTTCTGTTCCCATGTTCTTTTCTTTTCTGAGTCAAATCTGAATTTTAATTGCACCAGTTTCAGCATAAACATATTTTTGTTGTTTTCTCTCTCTGGAATACCTATGTGATTCCTTACTGTGTAGTACTTAATGGCTAATACAAAAAAAAAAACAAAAAAAACCCTATCTATTGCAGTCAAACGACAGTTAGCTGCCTAAATACCTAGGTCAGTTGGTTTTGGGAAATTTGGAATTTAGATGCATATATCCAGAAAATATCTGCTCCTTGTCAATTTAACCTCAAAATTCTGTCCTCCTTGCTTCTAGTTTCACTTTTTGCATTCCATATGTGTTCTAATGTAGAGCAGATGCAGAAGCTGACCAAAAAAATTCACATATAAACCCCAAGAAATTTCTATAGTGGAAATTCATAGCATTTTGATGACATGCTTAAACACATGAAGGGTTGGCTTTATGGAAAGTAGCCAACATTAACGTATCTATTTCTCTTGAAAAGAATTGCAATTCTCATGTGTTAATAAAAGAGCATGTGGGAGTGCCTGGGGGTGGAGGGGAGGAGGGTGATTTTCCTGATTCTGTGAGCGTCCTGATGATTATTTATGTATGATTTTACCAGAGTAGGATGAGGGCTAGGAATTGTTTAACTTTCTGAACCTCCTTTCTGTTCCTTGCTTGCATGCATAAGTATGTCTGTGCCTGTCACTATTTAATCTTAAGAATAAAGAGATGCAAAAGCAAGGAGAAAGCTTGAGTCTATGCATCATTTGTGTGGCTTTCCAGTGCTGGTTAAGGCACCTGACAGACTGGTGATAGCATTCTCCCTCTTAGGTTCAGTGTCTCTCACCATGTAGCCCCAAGCGAGCTGGCTTTGAGCGTTCTGATTTGGCACCATAGGGCTCCCTCTGGCTGTTCATACCGAGTTTCATTTTTCAAGTGTTAAGGTACCTAAATATCCGGTAAGCAGAAGGCACACCTCTGTAGATCTTGAAGACAAGATCTCTGTAGATCTTTGAGGACAAGTCAGACTACATTTACGTAAGCACCCTTGGTGCATTCTGAAGGCAGGTCCCAAAATTCGAGCAGCATAGGGCTTAAACACTAGGTGGCTAAGTAATTGTTGCATCTGATCATAAAAATCTTTGATGTATTTATTGTCATAACAGCTCCATGAGGTAGGTCAGTGCCCTAACAGCTGGACAGCCTTACCATTTCCTCATCCAGTTAATAGCATTTCTAAAATTTTCCATGGGCCCCATAATATAAATACCAGACCTTAACAATAACACAGAAAATTAGCCATCAGTACCGAGCACAGTATTTGTACATAGGATCTGCTCAGCAAGTCAGTAAGACAGTAAGTATGATTTGGGCAAAAGATATATATGTATATTTAAATGTCTGTTGTTTTGTAGGAAATTACATTTCAACATAACTCTTTTTATAAAGAAGAAATACTAATTTGCAAGCACCAACCTGTCAGAATTTATTGCATTATGAACAAAATGCTAAACAAAAAAAAAATATGGCAGTGACCCTTAATTTCTTTGGCCTTTTTTGGTTAAAAAATTATTTCCTGGACATTGCCATGACATTATGGGGTACTGTCATGTGAAGCTGCCTTGCCTAAAAATTACCTGTGGAGGTAAAAGGAAAAGTCCTTCTGAGTGAAGATCTGTAAGTGGAAGGATTAAGAGCAGTGAAGAATACAATACGTAGGTGTCTCATTCTTTCACAGCATTTGCAACAGCGAAAATGTCACATCTTTGCTTTCCAGTTATTTTTCAGTGTAAATTTTGGGAGTAGTCCAAGTCATAAAAACTAGCCATATTCAACCCAAAGTACACCTGTAAACTTGGGGATATTAAGATCTATTGGTCTGGTTCAAACTCTCTTTTAAACCTAAGTGCAGCCTGAAGTGAGTTTATATATTACAATATTTTACAGATTCTTATAATAGATATGGCCAAATTACTTATTTCCAAAGCTGGCCTCAAAAGAATGAGGTCCTTTCAGTCCCACACCTGCCTGTGGGCCAGGCTCTGCTCAGATCAACAGTTTCACCCTGACTTCCACTGACATAAAACAATGCGTTCTTCTTCTGTATTGGAAACAAAATGCTACAAGACAAAATTTACCACCCTGTATTCCTCTTCTTTTCACTTGGGGGATATTTTTATCGTGTTGCTTCTTGAGTTTGTTTTTAACGTTAAGTTATAAACATGTGAAAATAAATATTTTCAGTAGAAATGTTATTCTAATTTCAAATATAGTGGCACAATTGAAATGGCTGTGATACAATAACATTTTTGTGATAAAACTAGCTTGTAGATCTGCGTAACTCTGACACTTAATGATTTCTGATGTCTGGAAGGTATTAGACTGTGGTTGTAATAATCTCTATAATTGTAACAGTTCATGCTAGCTAGACTGCACATCTATTCTTCATCTGTCCTTAAACTAATTTGTTCTACATATGAATATATCACACTCATCAATTTCAAGTGCCATCCTTTGGCTATGCAGGTCATTAAGGAGTATACATTATGCATGAGTCAAACACAGCAAACTTACACAAATGCTTTTTAGCCATGTGCAAAATAACTGCTTTCTGTTAGAGTTTTTAAGTTATTATTCTAATCGAAACCCAAGTCACAGCTACAGCTAACCAGCAATCAATTACTTCTCTCCATACGTAATGCTTTGGATGAGGAGAGTTATACTGTGAATCTGTGCTGAATTCTAAAAATATCAACGCATACTTTGAAAAACCAAAAACCTTGCAAATCAAGGGATAATAACTTTTCCCACTCGTTACTGTCCATAAAGCTTTTGTTGCAATTAATGCAGTTCTGGGTTCTAAAAATTCTTGTTTTCCTGGAAGGGAAATTCTACTCTATAATGTAACTCTGCATAGAGCATCCATTACGAGAGCCCACTGTATATGTCGTGAGATACATACATACTGTCACAGACCTGATAAAGAAACTCTAAGGTAATGACTTTTTGCAGGACACAAGTCCTATCTGAAGACTTAAGATGGTGTTTAGTAAAAACTTTCCAGAAAGAGACTGTGAAGTACAGTCCAGAGGGCTCATAGTGCTAATCTGTACCAAGAGGGCAGCTCAGATATCAACACCGTTTGATCACTATCTGATTGGTATTTTGTAGCTGCCAGGAAATTAAATGCTCACCTCAGTTATATTTCCAAATGGACAGTCAACACCAAAGTAACACAAACAACACAGAAACGTCAGTCTTCTGGGGAGCCTCAGAGCCTAATGGGAATGTAAAATTAACCCCTTTATTTTCAAATTCTTTGCTCAGGGGCCCTTGAAAAATTTACATGCAGTTTTGCCCAAGCTTCTGGGTCAGATTTGTGTTCACTTGTAAGATACACTCTTTCTTCCAGACTGAATATGTAGATGAACAACCAGAACTATCCACATAATCCTTATCCCACGAAACAGAGAAATGAAACTTGACTTTCCTCATCATCTTTCTGAGCTGTGTGTGCTCAAAGTTAGTGAAGAGGAAGATGCACATAGAATAAGATAAACCATTTCCTGCCAGTACAAGAGGAGTGTCTCTTTGGGGACAACATCTCCATGAGAGATTAAGTGCCAAGCACTTCATTCTCACAGTTAGGTAAAAAGAGCAAAACCTGGCCCTTAGTAAATTAAAAAGGTTGACAGCACAGAATTAATTTTACATCTAGAATATGTTAAAAGAGAGAAATAGAATATTTGTGTGCATGCATTTATACAGGAGAGAGAAGGTTGTGCATGGAATGAGACAAGCATACCTCTTACTCTTTCAGGCAGGTAGTATATATTTTACTTTTTCAGTGTTTTCCAATCAGACTAGGCAAACACTTGAGGAAAGCCATTAATAATGCTCTATCACTGTTTAAAACAAACACCAGACATTACAACAAATCTCTTCAAAATTTGTGTCAAAAGTCAGTAGCTAAGATATGTATACCTCATATTTTTCTCAGCAAACAATATGTTTTGCTACTGTATATACCTCCAGGTAGTATACTAAGGCAACAATTCATAGTGATATCATAAGTACCCGCCTTCATATATTGGCATGTACATAGTCTTCATTTCCTTGAATGCTTTTTTACCTCAGAAAACAGTCAAAAACAAACAAAAATAATTGTATCTAATGAATTATTAATTACTGATCAGACTATTTTCACCTCATTTATCACTTCATAAACAGCACTGAAAAGTTAGTCTTTTGAGTCTCTAATTCAATAACATGATTACTACACTTCCCCATCAAACACTTGAGAATAGATATGGAGAACCAGGGGTCTGGGAAAACAAGTTAGAAACAATCATTTCTCCCTCTATCTTTTGCACAGGTGCCGGGTTATCCCTAGAAAATAAGAAACAGCTAAGAAGTTATTATCCATCTTCCTGATAATGAAGTTATCTGAAGAATGGAGACCTTATTTCCCCCGACAAACAGTAAGTTAAAAGTGGAAGATCCTCAGGCTTTACTTAGTGACATTAGTTCATATAAACTTTGATAGTTAATGACAACTGTGGAGCTTGCCCAAGTATTTCTGTTAGATAAAAGGAGGGAGACAAGCTCTGTTGGAAATGAAAAATAAATTTGTCTGTTCTTTCTGACCAGACACTTGATGGTTTCTTCAGAAAAAAATAATAAATAAATTGGATTAGGTTCCTTGTCTCAGATTTTTTAGGATTCATTTTATTTTTACAAAGGTGGCTTCAGCTCTGATTTAAAATAGAATAATAGAACATATTTAAACCACCTTCAGATTATTTTCTTCATTCTTCCCCATGGAATTTCACATTTCTTTGCTAATTTGGAAACAGAAACTGTGTATCAAAAGAAGGCTGGAGGCAATAATGAAGGTTGCAAATATCTCCTGTTTCAGTAGTTACTGTTTTGATTTCTGAAATAGAGGGAAATTGTTACTATTAACAAACAGTGGAAGGAATTATAGGCATAAAGAAAAAAAAATATATAAACCAAGTTAGGCTGCTTCTTTGAAAGGCATATACATGTGCACATGCTAAGGAGAAAATCTTTCCCAATATGAAATGAGGCATGCTACAAACTTGACATTAGAATCAGAAGCTTGACTTTCCTGCTCGAGGTATTATGTTTGCTACTGGGGATTTGTGACATAGTCAAAACGTAGTTAGTGTAATGCTTTTTTCGCCATAACAATGGTCTGATTTAGAAACTGATATACAAGTTTTGAAATACAAGAAAGCCAAATCATCCATTGCTCTCTTAATTTTCCTATTGTTCACAGCGATCTCAAATAGCAACAAAGGGTAGAAAACTTTACTTCAGAATGGATGTTCTCTTTTCCAATATCTGATTAAATAAGCCAATGTATTCCACCAAAAGAAAAAAAAAAAAAAAAGAAAAACCATATTTTTACGCTGAGTAACACAAAGCTTAAATAAAGCCTCAGTTATTTCCAAAACTTTAAATGTCATCTCTGATCTGATCAAAGACTAATTTGAGCAAACATTTTAAGACTGAAAATGGCCTATATTAGTCCACTATAAAATAGACTGATATAATTTGTTTTCAGTGTTCACGTGGGATGGATTTGGTTTGGAAAAAGGTCCGTCAAGCTGAATGATATTTCCTGATGTCATGATACTGTTAATGTGCCATAAAAATGATTTAGCAGTTGGGATCAATGTACTGCATTCTAACAAGACAATAAAATACCCCTATGGTATCCTATCCCTGTTAAAGAGTTCTATTAAGAACATGGAAAAATAAATATTTTTTTTCATATATAAACTGTTTGGATTCTACATATAAAAAAGATGTATTTCAACAGGCTAGTACATTTTAACAGGCTAGACAAGATCAATATGGTGCCACAACCCTCGTGGCTTTGAGTTGGCTAGATACTAGCATAGTGTTCTTACAGTGTACAAGAATATAGTATGTGAATACGAGAGGTATGATTATCTGGGTGCCACAATAGATTTCAGACTTTTATCTGCAGAAAGGTTAAAAAACTAAAGGAAACAGAACAAGTGTACACATGCAAGAAGTTACCTACTGAGCAAAAGGGATAATATCAGAATATTTGAGAGTAGACTTTTTTAATAAAGGAAATGTTTAAAGTCTTTCTGTTCAGTAACAGTCCTCCTCTGCCTTCTCATATCAGTTATTTTTGAGACTTGAGTATTGTGCTTTTCAGAACCTCCCTTCTCCTCTCCAAAGAAATAACCAGTTTATTTCAGATGTTAGAGTACATTAAAATACCAGATCCAGTCTCAAATTTCCAGAAATGTGTTGCTACACATTCAGGTGAAGCTGATATGTAATGCCTTTACCATTTTTCCAGCCCCTTTATTGACCAGGTAAGCTGTAAAATAAAACTCTGGTGTGAATTCATTCACACATATATGGGTGCTAATCACTGGCAACTCTGGATAGTCTACTATTTCTTTATTACATAGAGGTTTGAGACTGGCTTAGAAACCAAATTAGCAAAGAAGGTTAAAGGAAGCAATTCTTGGTGTGCCTAACAGTCTCAAATGTATACACTTCGCCAGTGTAGAACAATTTCTACTCTCTCATCCCAAATAGCTGGGAAATGTTTCCAGGAACCTTCAAAAAAAAATTAATGGCTCTTAACCTAAGCAGTTGACATTTCCTTGGAAATTGAAAATTACAAGTGCATCCAATATCTCCAAAAATAACATGAAAGGATGAAAAATAACCATGAAAACAGTTATACACAGAAAATTAGACAGAAACCGAATGATGTAAAGATGAGGTAAAAAAATAATTAAGATAAATGTTAAAATAATAAATGTTTAGTGTAATCTTTGGTCTCATTTTTAATGTATGGTAATTTCATTTTGTAAGAAACAATTTTAAGTTCTGGGAGTTAATGTCTGCTGTTAGGTATATAACTCATTCTCCAGAAATTACATGCCAGGCATGTTGGGAGTCTCCACTTGTTCATTTCACCCTGGGCAGCTCCCTGATCAGGCTGGTGCAGGGTGGAAATGGGTTGGATTGGTAGCAGCTGTAGCAACAGCATACAGGGCACTGGAGGCTCCTCGTCAAGTGCAGAAAGGTGGTGGCCCTCTGGCAAAATCCCCATTGGGACAGGGACGGTGACAGCAGGCTGCCTGTGCCCCCAGAGTAACACTACCCATAGGAAATAACACAGGACTGAAGCCCTGATTGGGATATTGGGAGGTAGTTAGCAATCCATGAGGCATATGACCAATGAGCTGAACAAACCAGGTAACCTGTGCTGCCTGTCCATGAGTACCTGAAGAGGGGCCTGGGCAGGGCACACATGCCTTTTTAGGATTCACGTGAACATAGGAGGGAGAGAAAAAAAAGCAGCTCTGTCATCACCTGTCCAAAATATATCAATTATCAGTGACTATAGTTGGTCCAAGTT
Source organism: Pedionomus torquatus (assembly GCA_013398155.1). Lineage (NCBI taxonomy): Eukaryota > Metazoa > Chordata > Aves > Charadriiformes > Pedionomidae > Pedionomus > Pedionomus torquatus. The sequence goes on from VZRU01011696.1 coordinate 135,645, forward strand.
GTACAAGGAAATGTATATGCTATACACCTCTGTTCTTCCCTGACAACTTACTTTACTGAATATTTTTTCAGCCTCTTTCAACTCAACACTCAGTGCATATTTACTGCCTGTGAGGAGTGACTAGCCTCCTCCAAATCCCTTTTTAAAATGAAAATCAAAAACTACTGAAAACTGAGCAAAATTTGAAGAAATCTAGATGCCTAGGAAGCTTCCATTAGTTTTTTCAAATTGCTCCCCCATTACCACAGTGCAGAACGGAAACATGGAAAACTCATTGCCTTTGCACTCTGAGGGGCTCCTATTTCTTTGGCTCCCACAAGATTACTTATAGAAAGAATATACCAGAACTGTAATACAATAAGCTATAATGTGAAACAACTGCAAGCACTTGAAGACTTTTAATGCAGAGGACATACTGGTCTTTTAAGGAATTAAACCATAATTTATAGAAGAAACTGTCAGATACACAGGACCTAAATGGCATTGAGCACACAGCTTGCTTGCTTACTTGTAGGGATATCAATCAATTTATTAAGAATTAATCTGCACCCCAGTGTTCTCCTAAAACTGCCTAATGTTTTGGCAAGCTACTTGAAAGGGTTCAGTAAGAATTTATAAGGGCAGCTTGGAAACAGGATTTTTTTTTTCTGGCTCAACAAAGGGGATACTGTTTCCCCTCTGAACATATCTCTGTTATAGTTTAACACAGTAATGGATAGGTTTGCCAAAAATCACAGTTTTTAATGGCCTTCAGCAAAACAGTAGATTTGTCTTTGCCTTCATACTGTGTCCTGCATTCATGCTGTTAGAATTGTTCTTAATCTGCCTGGAAGTATCAAATGCTCTTGGCCTTGAGAACACAAACTTGTGCACACACTAAAAAGTACAGTTTGTAGAGTAACCACATTTTTCCATGCATGCAGAGGAATAGGCAGGACTGAAACTAAAGGATCTAATTTCGAGTACTTTCCAGCTCTTGACATGAAAATGGCAAGAAGGCCTGGGCAAATTTAAAATGTGGTATTCATATTGCCTCCATAAAATTTGCTAAAATGGCTTGAATGATGTCACTTGAGCAACACACCCAAGCTATAGATATTTTTGAACTCTGAGAATACTTAGTGCCTGACACTGACCACAGATATTCAGGGTGTGCAAGGCTGCACACATAAAATCGTCTTATAGCTATCTCAAGCCATTAGTAAACAATGCATGTCTTTGACAGCAAACAGAAGACCGTGATATCACATGTTACACAAAGTTATTGCAACTTTCTGTTTTCTGTTTTTCAAATATTTCACTTTGACAGAAGCAACCAATAAAACATCAAAGTGGTATTTGGAAAACATGAACCCTTACTTGGTTGGCATTAAGTTAAAGGAAAAATTAGATAATGATTATCAATGACCTATCAGTTCTAAGGACTTTTTCTTCTTTTTCTTTTCCTTTTTTTGTTTCCTCTCTCTTTCTCTCTCTATTTCCCTTTCCCTCTTTCTCTCCCCTGCTCTCTCCCTTTTTACTTTCTTTTTCTTTTTCTCTTTATTCTTCTTCACTTTCTTCTTCTTTTTCTTTCTCTCTCTCTCACACACACATCCATTTTAAAGTTTACAGGAACAGACTTATTAGGCACAGCTTATTTTGGACTCCACTCATGAGAAAGCTGGTTGGTATGGAACATGAATTTTGTCACTGTTTTGCAAAAAATCTAAGGGGAAAAGGAGCTTGGCCATTTGCTCAGCCAGCTTCATTGTTTTTCACTTCAGTGACAATGTCCTCTAACACATGAAATGGAGATAGAGGACTTCCATTTCTAAAAAAAAAAAAAACAAACCCATGAAAAATTTTCTGCAATTGGAAGTCTTTCTTCCTCTAATCTTCTATGAAAACAGTGGCATGTTGCCACTAATTCCACTTTGGGAATTTCAGTTTACTAAAACAGGTGGAGTTTTCTTGGTATTATTTTATTTTGTTCTTTAAAAAAATCTGTTTCTATTTCCCTCTCTTCACTCTCAGAACGTATCACTCAAGTGGCTAGTACAATGCCTCCAGATGGACTGTTTACAAGGTTAGGAACTTATACATTGCAGCAGGAGTTTTAGAGTCATGCCAAAACTCCTGAAGAGGAAGACTGTTTCATATCCATAATTGTCTTGAACAATGGAACTTCTTTCATCTTATCTATTTAAATCCTACAGCTGTCATTTTACTTAAATAACTATTACATTCACCCTGTCTTAATGCTAAATAAATAAAAGACACTTCAAAAGTACTGCTATTTGTAGGAGAAAACAAATTGACTGCTTAGTTGCAGAATGCTAGACAGATAAAGTTGACCTACTGTAAAACAAATCTGCCACTGTGTCTGACTAAAGAAATATAAGGCCATGACAACTGTGAAATTCTACCTAACAACAGTTTTATTCTAATGTCAATAAAATTATAATTGCTTTTTTTTAACAGTGTGTTTCAATGAACACATTTTTGTGAAACAGTTCTTGTAGGCTCTTCTAACTTCAAGAGTAAGCTAAGGATTTTAAAAGTGAAGCTGTGCCCTTGAAGAGAAGTGTACACTCTCTATTTCTATTCCCTCTTTCTTCTACCTTATTAATGCAGAACTTTGCATGAAAAAAGTGGCAGTAATTAGCCTTGACATGGACCAGCGCCAGGCTTTTCTATCAAGTTTCTTTCCTGTTTATGTTTGAATTACTTAGGGGCTGCCCCCATGTGCCCTTTGGTCTCAACAAATGTGGTTTTTTCCCTTACTCTCATGGTACAAAGAATGTAATCTTACTTGACTGGAGTCTGCTGAACATCATATTATTTCCTTGACTCAGTTGAAGATTCACAAGCTGGAGTGGGGAAAAGTGTTTCTGCTGAATATAGGCACAACAGTCAGAGGATCTGCACTTCAGAGAAGGGTTGCTTTGCCTGAAAGCCTTTTGCTCTGCATTGTTCTAAAATTTTGTCTAAAAGAATCAACATAGATGGAATATGGATTATGAGGATTCCAGTTAGCGTTTTTTTCCCTCTATAAATTTGACACATAATCCTGAGTGAGAACCACAGCCCACCTAGTCTACTGTCTTATTTACACCTCTTATCAGATGCTTATGCCCAGACATAGGAGTCTTACCTTTTTTACTATAACCAAAGACTGTGCTATAAATACACATCTAATTAAAAACCAAAACACAAGCTGTGCACAGAACAGCTTTTTGATTCAGGAAGACTTTTAAGTTATTTTAGTAAAGCAAGTTATTAACTTTTGTATCTGTGACTACTCAATGCCCATTTGAGTTGTTACTTGGTTTCACCTGATGACCAAAGATTATGGTCGTAATGCAAAGGAAAGCACAAGGAAATGAAACTCTCTAAAAGCATTATTTTAAATCTTAGAAACTACAGGTGTATTACTTTTCCCAAGCAGTTATCACAATGTACTTCAAGGTAAGTAGCTATACCTGAAGATTACAAGACTACTTTCCCTAGACAAAAAGTTGTAATATCCATAGGGATCATGATGGCAATAACTGGAAACACTTTAGGAAACAAGATATCTGATTTTCTAGCTTATTTCTAAATGTGATATAAACCCAAAGGAGAATTCTGAAATCCAAGATCTCCCTTTACTTTTTTCCTGGACATTTTGTACCTGTAAAGTGATTTGCTTTTCCAAGAGCCTCGACCTACCAAGTTTTCAGATTATGCATGTAATGGATAAAAAAATTACTTGTTCAAATATCAGATTTTTCACAAGACAGAATAATTTCTGAACTGTAAAAAGATAACTAGTTATATTTAAATGTTTTGAATGTCACAAAACACCCTGAATCTCTGGAAAAGTCGTTGGAACTATTAATTCTTGTTTTTCAGGATTTTGTTTGCCCAGGTCATGATGTTTAACTTTGCAGGCTCTTCCCTGAAATATTTTTAAAACTGGGACTTAGCCTAAAAATCAAGAAAAAGCAAAGCTGGGGAGAAAGGAATTATGTGAATAATACTGTTTCAATAACTCTTTATACTCACTGAAGTATAAATACATCTAAATCTTTACAAAGGCACCTGAAGGATGATGTCAGTATTAATGTATATTTATACCTATGTGATGTTTTTAGTGCAACTGCAAGCTGTTGGTGTAGCAGTGGTCTCATCTTTGTTTCGTTCCTGATGTAGTTGACTGAGATTTAATCATGGGATACAGAAAGGGCATGAGTTGAGACATCCTGAAACTCATCTGGTTAGATATATTCTTAAATACATTTTGATTGGATGACCTACTTGAGGACTGAACTAAAGTTCCCTGGCTTCTGTCTCAGTGCTATCATAGGTGACTTAATGGGTCAACAACATGGTCAGAATTGTCTGTTGCCTGAGCAGACACAATTTTTCTCTGTCTAATTCCTCTAGCCTCCAGCTATTTACATAGGATCCTATAGATTTTTTGTGAGTGAATTCTAAAACTATCCCTTAGCTATCATTCCATTTATAAGGTTCACTGATCTCAAAGCTATTCAATATGAAGGCTATTCTGGAGAACATTATGTGTGGAATTTTCTATACATACAAATGCAAGCAACCCACAGACATATTAAGCATCAGGAAAAGCATATTTGCCTATTTTTCCAGCCATATGGGAAACCACTTTGCATTTCAGAGGAGTAGTTCTGGCTAACTGAACTCTAAGTATGAATTTCAAATTACAGATTGTGAAGGTTAAAATAATAATAATAATAAAACCTAATAAGAAATTATCTTTCCAAGCTGAAACATCCAGCGGTTAGGTGTTCCTATTACTAGGGTACAATTGTGAGACTTCGTAACAACAGAGTCAAGACAGAATGAGTTTGATGATTACACATTAGTTATTATTGTTCTCCATTATTATTTTACACATTATATTGTATTGTGGTAACAATGGAAGATAATGTGTCTTGGGAATGGAGCATCCCTGAATCTCATTAGAAATTAAATATATAGACTGAGAATGTGAGAGAGTTTGTGAGAAAATTGCTTTTCTGCTTGCCACTGTAAATGGAATGGTGCATGACAAGGATGGAATAATGGGATGCTCTCAGCCCAGTAGTCTGTGTATGAACATCTCCACTACTCATTGAGGAAAATAAAGTTTAACCTTGTACATAAGCACACGCTCACACCAAGAAAAGGAATGCAATACTGAGGAAGGAGAGTGGACTAGAATTAAAATTTTTCACTTGGAAAAGATGGTAAATCTCTGTACTAGTTTTTTACCTTTGGGATCATGGCATAAATCCAATCAAAGGTTCTAATTAAAATGAGTTTGATGGTCTCAGCTTAGTTTCTAATTGATGGCAGTTCACACTACAAAACACATAAGAATTCATTACAGTCCTGCTCAGCTGGCAATTTCTGCTCAGAGGGAGCAAGAGGACATAACTAATGTAGATTCCAGCAACTGTCTTGCATTTTAGGCAGCGTGGCCCTTTCTGGGCAGTTGAAACTGGGTCATCAATAAAGCATTAGGGATCAAAAATCAAAGCACTACTGTAGAATTAAATAAACGTAGAAAAATAAATATACTTAGCAGTAATTTCTTTTAAGACTCAAAGCATGGAGAAATCTGCACAATATTTTTGGTCTTGAATTGTATATCCTGTTCTCAAAATACAATTCACTTCAAACAGAATTTTCTGCTTATACTGTTCTAAAAAAGTTTTACTCAAGCTCATAAGAAATATAATTTTTTTTTTCCTCCAAAAATGCTAGTTGGTGCTTTGGGTCAAGATGGTCACAATTTTTGTATAGATAAGTAGCAAAATACTTGTGTCTTACTAAATATGCTGATGAGAAAAATTAATTGGAAGTTCTAGTCCCAGCCACTAGAAAGACCCTTTAACTAGTAGTGTGTACTGAAATGCACAATTTGCCTTTTGCAATTTGCACAATGTATTTCTTCCTAATATCCAATCTAAATCTCCCCTCTAAATCTAAAGGTCTCAGCTTTCTTTCTTTCTTTCTTTCTTTTTTTTTTTTTTTATTTTATCAAAATAATGATATTTGTCTATAAAGGAATACATATTCCAGAGAGGGGCACCAGGGAAATGGCCCAACAAATACTACATAATAATATGAATGTCAGGAATTCTGACAACACAGAGACAACATGCTACGGATGAAGAGAAGAATCTTGAACATCACAAAAGGTCCACAAGCTATGCACAATAATGACAAATTACAACCAATAACTTTGTCTGAAATATAAATTTATAACATGCCTCTGATATTTTATTTTAATGTTAGAGTGATGTGACTTGATGCCTTGTTTTTGAAGACCTAGAAGGCCCGTGTATGGGTTTTATGAAGCATCTACTTGTCTTACTCTCCTTGATTTCCAACCAGCCGCTAGATCTCACATGCTGAAATACCTACAACAATCCAGGACATTAACTTAGGCACCTTATTTGCCCAAAAGAAAAAGAACCTAAAGCATTACTTTGTGCCATGTGCACTTTTTCTGCTTGGTGAGTGGCATTACCTACGGGATACATTGTTGTTCCAGGAACAGTACTTCCTAGTTGCTTCTGAACACAGCTTAAGCTGTTGACAAAGACTCAGTATTATACAAAGTCCAGTCACAAGTCTTGGCAGAAAGAAAGTTAAAGGGAACATTCCTGACGGTAAAATTATTTTGCTTTTTAGTCAAATTAGTTCTGTGACTTCAAGGCTTTAAAAGGCACTTTCCCTAGGCTTTTTCTTACTTTAAAAAGAATGGATGCACAATCACCTAACAAATAGGATTCTATGGAACAATACTCTTTTTTTTGGATTTTCAGCATTTTTTCCCTCAGTTTTATTTGATAAACATTTCTGTTCCTTGAGGTGACATTCACCTCAGAGTGGTGAAGCTACGTGTTATTCTTTGCTTAGACAACAAATTCTTTACATTGTTTTTAAAACAATATTCTAAAATGTTAAATGCCAAGAGAACATAAATCCCTTATTGCACAGATACTGCATTGTATAAAAAGATAAATAAGCTTCATTTGGTATTTAAAGAAAACCTTATTGACCTCTTGATACATATATATGAATCAGATCCATATTTGCAAATCGCATGCATTTTAAGATAAATTGCATCCATACAGTATATGCCATTTTAAACTGGCTTGGCATTTTCAAAACATTATTTTGTCTAACATTTGTTAGACATAAACTAATATCTCAATGCACTTGAATCACAAACCGTCTCTCCAGAATGTCTTACAGAGGGAAATACTAATGAAACAAAAATGAAGCAACACTTCTTGTTGCATTATCCCACTGCCCTGGAGCGATGCAGGATCTATCTCCCACTACCTCCTGACGTCCAATTGCTCTATTTTATTACAACATTAACTTTCCCACTTATATTTCTTTTCAGTTGCTCATATTTTTTCAAAATGCTCTTACTTTTACTTGCTAATTGCCACTGAGTACTTTTCCCTCAGCTTTTACGTACATAGCACCTCTCAATCCGATTTATTTCACAGACTGCAAGTATTTCTATGACTTGAATGTAATTTTGCTTTGCCATACAGGTTTAGTTTCATCCCTGAGGCTGTTAGGAGACCTATACTAAACAAATTCATATTATCCACTTTTTTTTAAGATGATGGTTGAATACAGTCTACAGTCTGTTAACGGAGAGAAAACCTAGCAGGGCTCATTCTAGTTCACATACATGAAGCTGTCAGTTTCATTTCCCATTGTGTGTTTTGTAGTTTTCCTGAAAGTCTTGTAATGAAATTGGACTACTTCACTAGCTTTACAGCACAACAGGATTTTTGTGTCTGCAAATAAGGAAGAAAGGCACATGGCAAGATTAAGTGGCTTTGGCAGAGTTGCACAATACCTGGATTGGCAGACAGAGATTCTAGGTTCCAGCTCAGTGACTTAATGGCAATCATTCCTAATTGTAAATTTTTTAAAGATATGGAATAATTTAACTAATTTTTAATAATTTAAAAATTAAATTTAATTTGAAAGTTTCCTGAAATGCCATTAAAAAAAAAAAGCCTTTCCTTTCCATTTGAGTAAAATGAAATTCTGTATTCATAAAATCCTGAATGAAACGATTTTTTTAACTGTTTCCATTTTGAGCAAAGCAGAAATTAAGCTTTGTTTTTTGCATGTTAGGCAAAAGCACATAGTCAAACAACACACCCCAATGCAAAAATATCTAATATTGAGTTTGAGCTAAATTGGAGCAATCCAATTAGCCACATAGAAAGCATGAGTTGTATAAATTTTTATGTACACATCTAAACACCACACACAGTCTCTAAATTTCTGTGACTTTTTATTCTATGTTCAAAATTAAAACAAGTCCTCATCTGCAACCATCAGTTGAATAAACGCATTAATCTAAGAGGTCTGGATATCAAAGCTAAAAAAGCCTGCCTGTATTTAGTCCCTGTGCTACACTAATATGTCTGCAAGGAGGTGGGGAAAGCAGGGGTTCTGGTTTGGGTGGGTTCAGTTTTTCCTTTTGGGGATAGGAAGACCATTTGTAGCATATGCCCTACATCTGGCAGTAGCGCATTGATAAACATGTGTAGCAGCAGGAACCCAATTATCCCTGTTGCCCTTTTTAGAATTACTATGAGTTGTGTTCTTCTAGGCAACGGAAATAACACATGAAGGCAAAAGACTCTGTTCTAAAGTTTCCATGGTTCCTGTCACACATCCACAAACTACATGCAGTAATACTCGCCCAAAGACTCTTCTGCTACTTGAAGCGTGGTAGGGCCCACATCACATTTCAGCTGTATACCTTACAAACACTGCATATAAACGATCAATGCAGGGAAAAAACATTAACATGTAGAGAAAACAATTACAACTACCTCAAGTTAAACTTTTAATCAACTGCAAAACTGTTATTTACTCCGAAAAGGGATCTTTCAAACTTTTTTCCCATTTTAGCTGCTTTTCACTTCTCCATCCTAGACCTTTCCTTCCCTCAAATCCCTGATCTTAGGCTGTTTCTAGACCACTGAGGCCCCATTGCTGTGTGTTACAGATGAACTGCATCAGCATGCTCAGAAATTCGGAGCAGGGGATAGGAAGCACTGAGGTCTTTCTCTTTCCTACTCTCCTGTGCATATTTGTAGGACAGTATAGAAAACAGCCTGTGAGTATTACTGAGACTCTGTTCTGTGCTAGGTAATTTGAAAAAATGTCATCTAAAATACAGGGAAATATAAAATTGTAATATTTTTATTAAATCAGTTTCCTGAATGAACTATACTTCCACACATTTTCATCTAAAAGATTTTAGAAGTCTCCTCCCATTTAAAATAGCTAATTTATTGAGATTAATTTCCAGATATATTGGCAGACATATATATTTATTTTACTAAAGATAATACAAAGTTAAAAAAACCCCTCCATATTTCAGACAGTTACTGTGTAATTAAAAACTGGCTTTTCAATTTAGCAAGTGTTATTTTTGTCTGTGTCATTGCCCTCTGTTTTGGATTGAGCCATGATCAGCCAGGGCTATGTTGCTATATAGAAAGGAAACATTCCCCACAATGAGTTTCTCATTATGAAAAAAGCTAGATCATTTTTATAAAGGTTATATACGTATTTCCTATTTGCCTTCCTGCTTAGATGACTGAATCATGCAAGCACCAGAAAAAACTTTCCTCGTAGATAAACTGGAGTAAATCAGATGCTAAGACATGGACTTCATTGTCAACATTTTAGCAGATTTTCTTCAGCACAAAAAGAAAAAGAGGATGTTACCAGTTATAACAGGCTTTTATCAACTGGCCCTTTTGCTCAATGCCTACAGTGCAGCTGCAGGCTTCCAGTGTTTGATCCAGGAATCTAAAAACATATGGATGGTGGAAATGTTCATCCGCTGGAGCTTAAACTGACCACTGGTCTCTAAGGGAATATGACAAAACCTACACATCTGGGGAAATGTTGCATACTACATTTTCTCTCATACCTCCCAAGCGGTATGATCCCTGAGCCTGGCAAAATCTGCCTTTGGGCACCTTCCCCACTTGTTTGTCAGAATATGGCAAAAAACGTCACCTTTGGCAAAGATGTTAATTCCTGTCAGCTAGTTGGGATGTAGGCTGAATCTTGGGATTTTTTTCCCAAGAAATCTTAATGAATGGTTCTGTCTTACTGTCCACTGTCCAAGCCAGGGAGGCCACATAGATAGCCACTCCTCCTTGAAATACCACCACAGTTCTTTCCTTTTTGATTCCTCTTTATTTTTTTATGTAATAGTTTAACTGGATGCAAAGAACTTGCTAAAGGAGACAGAAATTTCTCAATTTCTTTAAATGCACTGTACTTACATATTCTGTACACTCACAAAAATCCAGACTACCATTACAAAGCATGAAAACACCAGTGAAATACATCAACTATACTGGATGGACGTTGTTAGGGGAAGAAATAATATGTAAATGAAATTAGACAGAAATCTCAGGTACACAGAACATAAATATTTAGTTTGGAATTTCACCAAGAAACTAGGTCTAACACCTTTGCCTTGGCACATGCAAGATTTTTAAATGACCACAAATTTTATGAGGGCCTCAGGTTTCACCTCTCCTTTAAAGGACTGGTTCCCTAGTGGAAAAATACAGTAAGAAGCTGATTCTTTATTATTTCAGGTGGGAATCTGGACTTTGTTTTTTATTTCATTAGCTTAACAGAAGCTCAACACTCACGCATAGAGCTTGGTGATAAACGAAATTTTTCCTGAAGGTTTTACTCAGAATTTATTACAGTTAAGCAGAATATGTCTTACTTACGAAGCGAATTCAAAAAGAAATGACAAATCTCACAGAGGTTTATTATTTTTTGTAGGAAAATTAAAAATAATCTTCTGCTTTTTTTAAACTCTCCTCCAGAATTTAAAGAAAAAATATCACAAAAAAACTTGAAGGGGAAGAGAGTGAATAGTTTAAAAACGGTAAGAGTAAATATTCTGTATAAAAACTTCACTCACTAATTAGAATTTATTTATAGTAAATGTTTTTGCCTCTTCTTTTTTCTTTTTTTAGTGGGAGTACTGCAATTAGCAGAAGTCAGAATAAATCCAGTAGGTGATAAAAATTCTCTCAGATACAGAGATCCTGAACACTGTGGCACCTTATCAGCTTAATCACAGTGGGGTTTAGACAAATAATTTGCAAATCTTGGCTAATCAACTTCACTGCTGCTGCAAAGAAGACTAAGAGACATTATTTTGAAACCAGTAGTGCAATCTATGTCAAAGAAATCTTTGCAGGCAATAATACAAGAATTTTATATACATTCAGTATCCCATTTGTATAGTGAAATGAGGAAAGAAGTAAAATTTACATAATTAGTTTTATAGTGTATGGTCTGCAAGTGGTTTTATGATGAAGTTCACACTTTTCTTATTAAATCTGGTTGGGAATATATCTTCCAATTAATGTGGGTTTTTTTTAGTATTGTGAGAAGTTGAACATTGGGAAAAAATGAGCATGAAGAGTTTCAACAATCAGCAACGGCAATATTTTCAACATGCCACATGTGCATGTGTGAACATCTACAGTAGACAATTAACTAATAAATCAGCATCCTCCTCTATTTATGGCACTGATTAAAACTTGGAGCCAAGTTTTTCCCAGCAACATGAGATAAAGCTGTATTTCTAAGGGATGCATCCAGATGGTGGTTTAAAAAGTGCATGATTCCATTTGGAAAATAACGGTGTCCCAGCCAATGCAACTGTTCTGGTATGGACTGGTAACTGCAAGCACAAGTTCTAGTTCAACTGAACATGTAATTTTACTACACGATTATGCAACTGAGATGACAAAGGAAATATTAATCTGAATCTCATTTGCATATATTCTTAATTCCCACGCCAGTAGTAGTTGCGAATCATGACCAGAATAACAGATCAAGATTCTGACCAACTACATCCAGACTAGTCCAGTGCGAGGTTCAGGAGAAGGAGCTAAAGTTGTCCATGACTGTACCAGATTTGCACAGTACCAAAAAGATGATAGAGATTTGCTTTGGTTTCTTTTATTTTCTTTCTTCTTATGCCACATATCCTCAAACATCTTTTGATCTACTTGACTTTTCTCTACACCTGAGCTCAGAAGATTGGTTTTGGAAGTTGTGAAAAGTGATCACCAGAGTTATTCAGTTAAAGCAACAAAGAAGAACTCAACAATATTTGGCATATGTATTCCTACACAATGTGTCATTGTTCAATAATAATACAATTAATTAATTATCTCGTTGCCTCTCAATATAGTGAATAAACAAATTATTGAGAAGAGGTGTACAAGACCAGCCAGGAAAGGGAGGAAAGATAGATGATGTATTTTCTAATAGCTCAGCAAAGTTGTAAGAAAATTCTGTTGAGTTGTTTTTTTTCTCTCAAAGTGCTGACTAGAGTCTGGTGAACATGAAAATATACTAGATGTTTTTTGAGAAAACTAGGGTTAAAAAATATCACAGCCACAAGAAAATTCAAAAATCCCACTTGGAAAAGTGTTGCATATATAATAGTTATGCGTACATTATCATTAGAGTATAATGACTAGCTTCCCTGGCATAGAAATCTGCCTAAATTAGCCACAGTGAGTGAAATTCAGTGACAAAAGTCACTAACTTAAATGGGACAAGAACTGTATTCACTATAAGAAGAACAGGTGGCAAAATAGGTTCAACCTCTCTGTAATCCTTCATAAAACAAGGTAACTAAGCAGATATTTTTTCTTATTTCAGTGTAGCATACCTGATTCTTAAAATGCGACTTTAGCTCTTGGGAAACGTGATGGTATATAATTTCCTCTCATTTAGACAGATTGCTTGGAGAAACAAGCTAGCAATAAAGATAAGCTTTATTTATCGTAATTATAGTGACTTGTTCTTTTAATTAATTTTCCAATTCATGCTAATGTTTATATATTAAACAATTTACATTACTGCTTAGAGGAAGTGATATTGATATTACTCTTATTTTTAAAAAAATAATATCTCCATTTATGGTATAAATATGCACAGTTGTGTAATACCATTTAGGAAATCTGCTTTGCGTACCATAGCAGAAATTAGCTCATCAAATGTGTTGTACTTGGTAGAGACTAAAGGCTATTATAGCATCATGTCTCTTTCTCATCAGCTTACCAAATTGTTGCCTGACTGGCATTTCCTGATTACACACTATCTTCTTTATACATTTTCTTACACTTCAGTAACCGGCTCTGTCAGAAAATGACGGCATCTTTAAATTAACATCCATCCATCTTTAAATTACTTCCATTCATAACTCCTTTGAGTCAGAGCCAAATTAAACTCTGAAGAGCCTGGAAGGGGAAGAGCTTGTACAGAAAGTGAGGATTAATGTTGTTTAAATGTACCATTCCTTCCCATCTCAAAGTTCTGTTGCCAATCTTGCTTAGATATTTACTGTTATTCTGCCAAGTTGCTGACAATTGTGACTTTTAAATTGACTTCATTGTTGTAACAGTCAGATGAATGAAAGTTAAATTTAATTACTATATAATCAACACCACTATTGGAAATAATGATGTCTCCTCCCCAGTATATACTTTGTACCACCCTGCAATTAATGATATTTGCAGGCAGGATGGAAATTTCCTTCAGTCCATTCAGAACGAAATGCAATGCTTAGTGCTGGATGACAGCAAGGGGTCTGAAATATTTGTAAAAATTCAGTCTTTATGGAGCACTGGGTTCAATGATCATTGAGGGAAAGCATCAGGGAAACCACCTTGAAAGTGGTGGGAGTGACTGTGGGGGTTGCAGGGAAAGCTGATCTGATCCCACAGCACCGACCCTGTCACCACTGCCTAAGACAGGGAAGGAACTTTCCCTTCACTGGACACTCCATTCTCTCTCTTNTTCTTTTTGGTGAGATAGCTTTCTCTTCTCTCTCCAAAATGTGGGTTGACAACGCGCTCCTGATTGCCCTAATAATACCCAGAAATAAATGGAGTACAAACTTGTGACTGACTCATGGTTCATATGCGTCTTTTGCTCTCTCTGTGGAGTGGATGCAAGCATTTAAATTTTATTTTCACAAGTATTTTTCTATTGTTTACAGATATCTTCCAAGTAAAATCTTTCTGACTATGTTAAATTAACTAGTCATCAAGTTCAGTGAGGTTAAGATTTCATCAAAAGATGTTTTTTAGCATTAGAATCTTAGTTGTGATAAGGACACCTATCTGTAATAGGCCCAACACAACAGGGATAAATCTTCACACCTGTTCCCAAAGTCCTTTCCCTAAGTACCTCACTTGACTCACAGAGTATATGTATGTTTATATATTTGTACTTAAGGTATGCCATATTCATATTCACTTCCAATCAGATCAGGACAACCTCATAAACTGTGTTCAGTATTGTTTTACCTAGAAATTAAAGTAATGTGGAAGGATCCTAACTGAATACAGAGAGACAAGACATGTATGTAACCAAAAATTACATTAATTGTATTTTTATACCATTGTGTTTGACTATGTTTCTATATTATTGTAGGACAGGAGCACACTCTGTGGAGAAAGACAGGGACTGATAGAACAGGTTTCCCAGGGAACTTACACCCGCATCATCCCCTTTGCAAGGATCCAGCAATCTTAGATTCCAGCATTACTTCAAAAGTGGTGCTTCAGACCTAGAAGCATGACAGCTCTTTTCCTCTCTGAGAAACTGCATTGTGATCTTAATGGCACACCTGAAATGACTTTCACTGTCTGCTTAATCTCTTCTCCTGTGCAAAATAGAATATATCAGGAATGGATATTACTCACTTTCTGCCAGCAAATTAGCAAATGAGAAATACTGCTCTAAAGAGGCTTTTCATATTGTTTAAAGTGAATAACATTCTTCAGCTTTAGGTTTTCTCTATTTCAACAGAATATCAAGGGTCACAAAAACAATCACTCAAAAATGCAGAATGCTAATTTTATCACAAGATATGTCAAATAGCTAGCAAAAACAAGCTGCTGGATTTCTATATCATACCTCTAGAGTGGAAAGAATAAGTAGTTCTTCTCTTAGAAGTTAGAGCAAATTTCATATTGTGAGAAATGTATTTTCATTTCCACCACAAAAGAAAAGTTTGGTATTTTTCATTTTTGTCCATTACTTAGAGCACTTTAAAAAAAAACATGATAACAATCACATGCTACTGTAGAGTACAGAAAACACTGGGGATATTTCCAGAGGTGAAAATAACATGTTTTATTCAGCCACTTTGAGGCCCTTGGGGGTAACATGCACAAAAAATAGTGTTCCATATTAGCACCTAAGTGAGAGGAAGAACAAAGTATAATGGAGTATTAGATTAAACACTGTTTAACTAATTTTGCATCAGTATGGCTCTTGTTTAAAAAGTAATAATACCAGCACCTCATGCTATTCAGAATTTAAATAAAGAATATATATTTGATTGTAGTGCGCCAGCTTCATAATCAGTGATACCTTTTATTTAAACAGTACTTGCTTACTTCTGAAACACCTTAGGCTGTCAAAATGCTCTACAATACAATCAAAGCTCATGCATTTCAGGAAGGAGGGCAGAAGAATAACAAAACTCAGTTCCTTTGTTCCTAACCAGCCTTGGTGGCTAATCAATTTTTGTCATCCTCTGAATCTGTAATTATGGTGTTGCTTTCAGACTGCAATAGAATACCAGGTTTACACAGCAAAGGGAGAGATAAACAAGTACTCAGTGCAATTTGAAAGGTTTTGACCTTTAAAAGCTGTTAATCTACATGTGAATTATAATTAATCAATTAAAAGAGATTCAGTCTAGTACCAACATAATTAGATACAATTTTACTGCTGAGTAAGCCATGATAACCCCATAAAAATGAAAACAGAGTCCACTGCTTCCTTATATTTTCAAATATCCCAGATCTCCAGTTTTCTACAAAAATATGTGTTTTCCAAGTGGGATTTTATGGCTTTGGACAGCAGAAGCATTGGATGGCTAAACTGTGTTCCAAGTTCAGCTCTGTTAAATAATATTTGAAAAACTCTACTTGCTTTAGAATACATTGTGTCTTTAAATTTTCTCCCAGAGAAAGAACGGAAGGAGGAAAATGTGATCCAAGGCACTGCAGTTAATGAAAAGAAGTGATTGCTGATGACTGTTTTCTGGAACCTTTGAGGCCAAATTCAAAGATATAACAGTAAACAAAAAACACATAATGCGTGTTGTATTTAACCACCATAGCTAATAGCCCTCAACCTAAACCCAATGGGAATATACAGTGATTAGAGACACCTGCAGGTTAATAATTGGAGGCATCTAAGCACAGAGGCAATTAATATAGGAAAACTCTCCTGAGGCTGGAAAGGCAGCACTGTTTAAATAAATAAATAAATGCATATGTATGCATACATAAAAGGGAATGCTTCCAATTCCTCTGAATCGCCCAGCTTTCTAGAGGGACCAATGAAGTCACCATTGAGGCATCCTTCAATGTCAGTAGGAGTCTTGTCCCAGAAAGATGGCTGGAATAAAGATTTTGATCTGTTTTCAAAACTTCAGTAGCTGGAAAAGTTAGTGTTTGATTTGGACACATTTTGGAATGTTTTCTAATTTGGTTTTGGAAGGTATCATTATGGATCCCTGACTTTAAAGCTTCCCTGTGGAAACTGCACATCAATTTCAAAGGAATTTTCATGCCTTGTTACATAGCATAACAAATATATCCAAAATTCAGACATGGTATTTTCCAGAATATTTTCTGGAACAGTTTTCCAAGCCTGAATCCACAGAATTTCAAATGATCTGATCTCATTTACTGGAAGGATTAAGTGCTGTTGATGCTTAACCATATAGAGTAACAGGAAGGACCTTCAGGTGTCTTATTTGGTAGTAAAAGTAACACTATGCTGTCCTGATATATTCTCGAAACTATAATTGTTTTTCTAGCAGCTTGAACAAAAACATTCATTAAAAAAAAACAACAAACAAACCCCCAAAAAACCCACATGGCACTTGAACCTTTTAGAAGAAATCTAAACTCTAGTTTTTATATATAAAGTTAACACAGTCAGAATTTTAAGAAATTGCATGCAAGCCAGAAGAGACAGTATTTTCTTGGATATTTTTGATCTTTCAGGTAAAATTTTTCTCCCAACTATCTGTGATGCAACTAATGTTCCACTATTCATTTTCTCTTCAAAGCCTGCTGTGTAAGTAGATGTTTCAAGGGTAAGTAGCAAAGGCTAATGTATTCCTCGGTAAAATGGAAAAATGATGAAGTGAAAAAATACATTAAAGGACATTAAAGGATAACTCTGACCATGTGATCTGGTCATAAAAAACATTTCCAGAGGAAAAAAAATAATCAAAAACATTATAGAAATAGAAGGACATGAATTATTTATAGGCTTAAAGGTCTCTCGAAAATATACAAAATTTGTCCTTAAATGATTCAGTTTAAGAACTATTCCTGTTGCTTTTCCTTAATTTCTAAATGGATAAATAACTTGCTTCAATCTTCCTACGTATTCATATCTCTCCGCTGATTTTGATCTGAAGACAGGCATCCAATTTATCTAACACTTCTCCAATTTTCTGGTCAGAAGAAGATTGTACAGTACATACATATCTGAGGGGTGAATAGAGTCTGAACATATGAGTGAACCATATTAACATGAAAAGGAAAAGAAAAGAAAAAGAAAAGAAAAGAGAGAAAAGACAAGAAAAAGAAGCCTTACAACTAATCCCAAACAAAACAAAACACAAGGTAACCATGAATCAATGGTTCAATTGTCCTATCAAGCTGGGGCACTTCCCCCCAGTTTCTGGAAGGGTTGAAGAATACTTCTCATCTTTCCCTTTCCACATGCAGCATTAGGACAGTAAGGCTACAACCTAAGAGGTGCACCAGCTACCCTGCCCACTGCTGGCCAATACTCCAGCTCCAAAATAAATCAGAATAAAATCACAGTGCAAAGAATATACTTTTACAGAGGACTAAGAAGCCCTGTCAGGTACATTTCCCTGAACTGTCAGGCCATATACAAACTATGCCACAACAACCTGCATTCTCCCAACTCAAAGTATATTTTCTTGATTAAGACTAAAATGAAACTAATCAGAAGCATATTCTAAAATACAGGAAAGAAGGGAGGAGACTTCTTTCCAGCTTTCAGTTTAATCCTGCTAACTGACAGTAAACCTATTCCAGCTTTCTTGCACTAAATTTCAAGAACATTTTAGCTAACACTTTCTAGCATGGTGACATGTTCAAAAGCAATCAGGACGTGGCAGAAAGGTCTTTCTGAGAAGACGGACAAGTTATTTTTTTTACATAAATTGCTCATTTTTGTTCTTTACATTGTCAGATTAAGTGAGCCGTATTGAATTTAACAGAGAAGATAAGCTATTATTACATTGTGTTCCAAAAACCTTCAGAGAAATACCATAGATAATTGCCTTTAATGTTAATTTAATAAGCAACATTCTTGAATGCAGTGTATCTGCATTGTGTATGCCAGAGAGGAATTACTTATTCCAGGAGTAAGTTTTGTGTTTATGGAAAGCCAAAATATAAGCAGCATAATTTGTATATAAATGTCCCTTAGTGTAAGCATTTTCCATGTAACACTGACTTATAAACAAAGAGAAAAAGGACATATGAATTCACCCAGAGAGAAGCAAGATGTGTAACAGAAATGGCAGTTAAGACCTGTCTGTATTCTTCCCTAAATGTCCTCTTGACAAAAGAATTTTTCCCTACAAATTTATTCTCAGTGTTTATTAGTAAACAATATCATTCTTATTTACAGTGGTGTACAATCTAAGTCAAGGTAGAATCAAAAAGAGCTTCAAGACCTCCTAATAGAGAGAAAAGCAATAGGTTTGGTGTTTGTTTTTTGGTTGTTTTTTTTTTTAAAAAAAAAAAAAAAAAAAAAAAAAAAAAAAAGGATGCAATTTCTTTGTTACCTAGTCTATAAACTTTTAGGATTTATACAGGCAAATATAATCCTCACTGAAATGTAGATATTACTGAGAAAGTAAACACTTCAGATATATGCCTACCTAATAAAACTGAATAATATGACACAGAAGCTAAGAACAATTTCTCGAACCAAAAATCTGACTTGTATTAAGGTCATAGGGTTGGGAGGAGTCAACGGAGGCCAGTGGCCTGTGCAAGTGCTTTCACATGCCTCCCCACCTTACCAAAAGGATTGAAGGATAAGAAATGATCTGGTGAAATTCATGGGAGTAGGACTTTTTCTTTCATCTCTCTCAGGGATGATGGATGATTACAGCCTGTAGCAGAGATTTTTCCAGTCTCGGTTGAACTCTGTCATTTGCTTTTTTTTAAAAACACAAACAGCTACAAGGTGCGAATCACCCCTTGGAGTGGTAGAACTGTGAAGTTTTCCAGAAAATGGTTTTATATGCTAATTTTACAAAAAAACTTCAGTACTAAATTCTTTATTTCCATGCCTTTTACAATCTTAATCTGATGAGGAGTTATGGGTGACAATGGGAGAGTAACTGGTTTGTCCAGGACCACACACAGGGAGCAAGATCTGAATGGGGTATTAGTCCTCAGCTCAAGGTAACACTGAATTCTAGAACTTTCCTTTATTTTTGGCATAAATATAACAGATAAACATTAAAAACGCAAGAGGCATTAAAGAAAACCTCTAAGAAATTGCTCGTCTAAGTGAATTGATTGGAAATGCCCAAGCTCCTTAAGCTAGATATCTCTTTGTTTTCCTGTTGCCATTGGGATGCTTTTTCATGCATTATATAATTTAAGAATTACATGAATGTCAATGGGGTAATTTATGGGACCTGGGAGATACAAAAAAAAGATTGCTTTGTCCAGAATTCTCACTGTTGTTGCCACCTGTATTAATTATATGCACATCTCCAAGACCACTGTCCTCAAGACTTCTCACTCAGCTTGAATCATAAAGATATCAATGAAAATAATGGGAAGAGTGCAGAGCCTCTGCCGTGTGAGCATCCCACAAGCATCCCACTTGGTCACTCAGTAAAATAGGACATAAGTAACTAGGTGAGCTTTTAGACAGGAGGCAGCATAGCAGTCCACAAACAGGCATAAATGATATTTTGAAAGCTACATACAACTAGCCCAAACGTAATTAAACAGCAGGTATTAAGCAAAAACTAGCCTAACAACATTTCATGTGCCATTTTACTGTGATTCTACCCTAAGTATTTTTCACTAATGTTTTATATATATTAACAGATAAAACATTAGACCATTTTGTATCTTGCTCTATACAAAGTATGTACAGAAAACTGCCTTAGTGTTTTAACACATCTTTGTTTTGCTGTCCTATATCAAGTCCAACTTTAGCAAACAAAAATAACAAATTTGGAAAGTGACCTTATTGTTATTGGACTTTTAACAATGTAATATCAATCACTATGGCTTTTTTTTTGCTAAAAATTTGAAATCTGTAAAGACATTATAGACTAGGCAACTTAAACTTGAAAACATAGAGTATTTGTTGCTAATAACAATATTTGGAGTTAGAGCTTTAAAAAATACAGTTTACAGAGTCCTAGAAACTGATGTTGGTAAGCAAAATAACTTCAGAATATGCATATCTGTTTGCATAACATATATTTCTCAATAAGCCAGTATCATAGGTGTCTAGAGAATGGATCCAAATTTTAAAGGAAATTTTATCACACATTTTCCCTTCCAACTTGGATTACAAGATAGTTTAGTAAAATAAAAATACTTAATGATTTCTTGAAGCCAAACTGTAGCCTTTTTGTTCAAACCTGAATATTTTGTAGCTTAGAGCAAGTCCTTAAGACAAATGAAATACTTAAGTTTTTTTCTTTATCCTGGGAGACAGAAGCTTAGTCCCAGTGGAGATTTAATATTTATTAAGTGAGCCATCACCAATGGACATTAATTAGCCTTGGTAATACCTAGTGTAGACCACAAGAGATCTTTGTCAAATACTGCACTCCTGCAAGCAACTTCTGGACATTTGGGATGCTTCTACGGCTTACCAGACATAGTAAGATAATATAATATGGCATGGTGATGTACAGTGCACAGTGGTGTTTATCACTTTATTATTAAAAGGAAAACACCTCTGAGGCTGCAAAGATTCCAATTCCACTTATCTATTGTAATTACTGTAAGGTATGAAGATGGTGCCCTTTGGTAAATTGTCAGAAAAGGAAAGAAAATAGAGACAATTAGGAAAGACAAAGTTAACATTCTTTTTTAATAAATCTAAAATTTTCTGTAACTTTTGTGATCGAGAATTTTGAATGCAATTAAATTTTTGTAGCCGAGGTATGCAGAATGCTGGAAGAAAAAACAGGTTGTGGCCATAAAATGAACGGGTACATTCATTACATGAGGTTACTCCAGTGTATTATTTACATGGTGTTCTCACAGCAGAAATGTTGGTCATTTATACACTCATGAAAAAACCTGGTGCCAATTTTTTAAGAAGACTTTTAATCTGCACCTGCAATGTGCTGAAAAAAATTACAAAGCTTCTTTTCCTTTGTGGGATGCTCATACAGATGCAATACTTATGATAAAATATGAAAGTATTACTGCAATCTTACTATCTAGATGAAAGTTTGAAACTTAGCTATTAAACAATTAATTTTAAAATATGGAATCATAGAATGGTTCAGGTTGGAAGGGACCTTAGCAATCATCTAATTCCAATTCCCCTGCTATGGACAGAGACACCTTCCACTCGACCAGGTTGCTCAAAGCACTGTCTCCAGCCTGGTCTGGGGCACTTCCAGACTTTCCTAACTTCCCTGGGAAACCTATTCCGGTGTCTTATTACCCTTAGTGAAAAAATTCTAACACTTAATCTAAACCCTCTTTCAGTTTGAAGCCATTACCCCTCATCCTATCACTATGTACCTTTTTTAACACTCCCTCCCCATCTTTCCTGTATGCCCCCTTCAGATTCCAGAAGGTCTCCTGAGAGCCTCTTCTTCTCCAGGCTGAACAACCTCAACTCTCTCAGCCTGTTGTCATAGGAAAGCTGTTCCAGCGCCCGATCATCTTTGTGGCCCACCTCTGGATGTAGAGGTTCATGTTGAGCTTCTGATCAACCAAGACCCGCAAGTCCTCCTCAGGGATGATCTCAATCCATTCTCCAATCAGCCTGTATTTGTGTTTGGGATTGCCCTGACGTAGGTGCAGTAATATATGGCTTGATTGTGGTCTTATCTTTTCATCATTCCTATTTATATACAGCCCTAGGTTGTGATAACATTCAGTTAGCTCTCCTTAGATTTAAAATTAATATAATCTTTAAATATTTTTTTTTTAAACTCATGGTCATAATTTTGAAAGCCAACACACCTGTCTTACATGCTACAAAACTGCATATTGTAATGTTGGAATTTACCTTCATGTACCCATCATGCCTCGCCAAGAAGTTGAATTTTACATCCTGCTTTGTAATAAAACTCCTCTGTATATCCATTTTTCAGTAATAAATACGCCCTTATATATATATATGAATATGCTGTGGTCCCTATGCATATAGTCATTATACCTGGCTTCACATTTGTCACTCTACTTTCTTAAGATCAAATGTTTCAAAACCACTTTCTCTACCTTTTGAAACTTCAAGCTGTTGTCAAATTATATTCTTTACATATGGAACATCAGTAAAATCAACTTGAATTTTCTTTTTGTGCAGATTATTTGTCAATATGAATTATTATGTCAAATGAAAAGACAATATTGTTGAGAGATTACTTTTTTATAGTGTATATTTCAATCCTGGGAGCTGCTCTGTGTTTCAGAGGAATATTTAGCACTCCTGTTGAAATACACATATATGTCTTAGACATTACTGCTACTCAGTTTTGTGGAAAATATACAGCTGAGCTCTACTTTCACACATTATGATGGAAAATGACTGTCAGATATCTTATGTCACTACTCACAAGCATATTCACTTGAAGAGAGTATCAGCACTGGGATAACAGAAGCAATTCCAAGTAATATACCTGACTAAATGCAATTAAGTAAACAAAGTTAAGAACCAAATGTTTATTGGAAAACTAAATCCATATAGGTAATTATAACAACAATATAATCTTCATGTACCAAATGGAACTCAATAAAATCAAAACTAAACATATTTTTTTGAGGTAATACTAAGATCAAATTGATCTTAGTAAACCTGTGAGTCTTTTATCAAGATTTGTTCTATAAATTGTGCACTGGGATGCCTAAAAAAAATAATCTCTATCGCTGGCTCATACTGCATAGTGTCTCCTCCTCTTTCAGATTTTCGTTGCTGGAAATACTTGCTGTTAGCTGAATCTTTGACTATACTAGCTGTCTTTTCAATTCCTGTCTCCAGTTACCCCTATTTCCCAGGTACATGTGGTGTGGCAAGTCTTCTGGACCCCGGTCTCTCTATTGCTGTTTTCTAAGACTTGTTTGCTACTCTCAACTGCATTAAATGATAGTCCCTTATACACATCTAATTGAAACTTCTGTGAGACTAAGAGTGATAACCCTTGAAAAGAGAATTAGTAAAGAGGTACAAGCTTAAAATTGAATACATAAAGAAGCCCATATAGATACACACTATTTCTCCAGAACACAAGAACTCTTTGCCCAGGAGATCAAAATAGTCAAAGTACCATAAAGACTTAAAAACTGATGACTTGTCACTGCCTTGATGAATTAGTTATGAAACATCTGAAACTGAAAAGATAATTCTTTCAGGTAATCAACTGCACAATGATTATAAAAAAGTGTGTAAAGTTTGATAAAATAATGTATCACAGTAATTTGTGAAACATCCCACCTGTCACAGACCCTAACCTTAATTACTATATAAGCTTTTGGAATATGATGTAATCTATTATTAGTGTTGGTCAGAATGTTTGAATGAGATGTTGGGATCCAAGACTGAGAAGAGTAGCAGACCTGCAGAGCCTTATGGGTTCCCTGGCTGAATCCCATAGGGATGATGAGAGTACTTGCCTAAATTACTGCACACCTGCAGGGTTGGTTGGCTAAATAATGTCACAATTTGTTTGTAATTTATGGTATGAAATATATTTGCTAATTCTCTTGTCCAAAATTCTCTTGTCCCTAGATAGATATTATGTTTCACACTTGTTTTCCTAAAATCCAATATTACCCTTTTTTTTTAAAAAATATCCTTTTTGTTGTTATTGTTCTTTTAACCTTAAAGCTTTAAAGCTTTTTGTATATGGTTACTTTAGTACTTCAGTAAAGGCAGGCTGCTGTAACAGATATCCAGCTGATGAAACTATTGGAAAACAAAGGTTGAGAAAGGTGTCCTGGATATTATCAGAAAAAAAAAAAAAATCAACATTATTTTTATTTCAGTGTTTATATTTTGGGTGCAGTATGGGGGAGAAGAAAATTATTTAGTCTATGGCCAAGTAGCATTTTAGGTTAAGAAGTCTTCTCAACTCATTGCCTTCCAGAGATTTTAAACTTTGAAGTAAGCCACTATGAGCATCTAGGAAAAAAAATAATAACAGGACTGAAGATCAGATGAGAGCATCAATGAACTATTTAGCCTGCTTAGAACTTTAAGATCTGGCTTAGGTCTTAGAGCTTTCACATATGCTTGTATACCTTTATGGGGCATTTTATTATATAAAAATGTCCAGCAAGTACATAATACAGTGTTCAAATATGCAAATGGCTATGTACTGGCTCAAGAGGAACTGAGTGAGCATACACAAAAACTAGAAAAGCACAGGGGAAGATTTTATCTGAATTCCATGCTTAGATTACAGACTACTTTGTGTCTACACATTATGTGCTACCATAGCTGCGCTTCAAGGACAGTTGGCTAAGATGAAGTGTAAGATAGTGAAGAACTGATTTTTTTTTATTAAATAGATAATGTTATTCAAAAGTATTTTTTTTATGATTGCTCAGCAGCAGCTTTTAATTCCTAGAGAAATCAAAGCGTTGGAACAATGGATTAAGAGGAAGCAAAGGGAACACAGTTCACAAAGAAACAAGTTGTTAATGAGATACTGCTCTAGCTACACAGTTGAGGTCATTTAAGTCATCCTCTTTTGTAAAACCAGTAGGAATGGCTGACTGATTAACTCATTTGCTAAATGACTGAACTACATCAGACTCTTGAGAAATTCATGGGATGAAGAGTAGTTGTTCAGATGTGCAGGTGCTACTACTCAGTTTCTGGAAATTATCCTCTTCTGACAGCTATTTAATTCAATCTAATTACATATGCAAAATTCTGTTACTTTTCTTATACATCACTCATTTACCAAAGTATACTGTTGTAAGGGTTATACTGCACATAGGCCTCAAATACCTGTTGAACAAAAAGAGGTTAAACTTATAAAGGAAATGTAGCATACAGCTCAAAATAACGATTCTGAAGATCTAGTTTTGCAAATACTCAAAGCAAAACCACCCAAATTGTTAACAGTTATTTCAAATTGATTTGAATGAAAGCCTATTGCTATTTACAGCATTGTATTAATATTTCCTTGAACTCTCTGATAAATAACTATAGCATATTTAGTTCCCTAAAATCTGTTGGTCAGTTTTGTATAGAATGCTGTTTAGGCAGATAAAAAGTAATGCATGATACAGTAACTGTAAACGGTCAACTGAATGTACTCAAACATGAAGAGCAGTAGACATAGTTGTACTGGAATTAGAGATACGTTAGATCATCCAGGACATCTTTCTGACAAACCAAAGCTGTTTCCTGAAGTTTAATTTCTCATAATTTATTCAGTTAAAGGACTCATGAGGGAAAGTATCTGAACATTCATTTTATTCTACAATCTAAAAACAATATTGCTGGCTGAACTTTTCACTAGATATTTACAGTTTCAAATATTGTAGTTTGAAAATAACCATTACTGTAATAGGTGAATTTCTAGTGGTAAGCATTTAACAAAATGCTTAAAACAGAGGAAAGCCCATTTTCTACATTCTGTTTTCTTCTATCCTTCTATAAAGCATCTGAAGCCTTCTTATTCAAAAAAGTGATGTTGGCTTGAAAAGGCCTTTTTTTCTCCCAGGTTCAAATACGACTGTTCCTAGAGTTGTCACAGTTGTTAGAGCTCTCCAAGCATGATTTCTCAAGATACGCAGCAGAGGAAAGAAGAGAATTACTACTACTGTTGCTGCTACTGCAAAACAGTATTCCATGATAATATTCACGTTGGACTTTTACTGGGCTGAAAGTCATGAAGGAGTGTCTCTAAAAGCATCAGGAAGAGAACACATCATGAATACTTCTTCCACTCCCTCAAGTCTGTTTGTTCACTAGGAAGAAACTGTGCATAAAACCAGGATGCAATTAAAATCAAATCTGTTTGAACCTAGATTTATATAAACCTTGTTAAACATCTACAGAGTGTAATAGTGAACTGTCTGTGACAAATTTATAGCTGCACTACTTTGGAAAAAATCATTCACTATTAAATGCAAGAGAGTGCAGTGACTAATGGGGTTCATACTAAAACTGCACTGCTTGTTCTGGATGGCTGAAATCAAAAGAACACTTTTCACCACTTGGAGTCTGGATGTGCTTTGAAAACCCTAGACTTCCCTCTCTTTGATCCAATGAAATGAAGTGAAACATGTAGCCTCTAGGCAGTTTTTAGGTACTGAAAGATCAAATAGATGCTATTACAGTGCAATTTGCTTGGTGAAGCCTAACAGAACAGATCTGCGCAAAAGTTACTGTGTATTTTGCAGACCACATAGAAGAGAAAAAAGTAGGAAAACTGAGATTATAGTACATTAGTAGTGCAGATTCAAATGCTACTGAAAAAATACATTCTTTACTAGCTTTGGTAAAGTTCAAGATCTATACATTTGGCTAAGAAACTTCTCTAGGATTAGATCTAGGCTTTGCATTGTGCATAACACTACCATGGTTTTGACTCAAAATGTTTTGCTTGTTTACAGTTTTTTTGGGGTTGCGTTTTTTTTGTTTTGGTTTGGGTTTTTTTTGTTTTTTTGGTTGGTTGGGTTTTTTTTTAAGGAGTCGATCTGTTTAAGTGGTTCCTCAGAGCTGAATCATATGTTCAATCTATACCTTGTTTGGGTTAACAAATAAATTCTGGCTTCTGTACAGGTATTTCTTATGAATGAAATAATTTATGACTTTGCTGTTCCTCCTCTAATTTATTTTTTGTCTCATCTCTAATCTCCTAGAGTTTTGCTGCTCTAGATGGACACTCAATAAGCTTTTAGGATTCACAAATATTTTCTTGAATGAAAAGGCACAGTTCTAAATAGGTAAACAAGAAAGAAAAACCCCTAAAAATTTACTTACAAAAATATTCCCTCATAATACTTTGTGTTTGCCATGCTTGATTATTTTGTTACAGAAAAATAGAGTTCATATAGTATGGTAATAATTCAATCAAGAATGGCATCCCAACTTTTTCTATAAGAATTTGGTACAGGACAAAAGAACTACAGTTGGAATTCTCTGGAATTTGGCACTCTATACTTTTGAATTGGAAATTACAGCAATTTTCCCTGCTCTCCTGTAGAACTATTTTTGTTCTACACGTGTTAATTTTAATAGTTCTAAGAAATCATGCTCAACTAAACATAGTTTGCACTGTCTTTCTGGGCCTGTGCCACTTTAAATGTGCAGCCCACCCCTACTCTACAGTAGGACACCTTGTGTGGTTACAAGTCAGTACACTTCTGCAAGATTTGAGATGATGCACCTAACTCCTGCCCTCTGACTAATCCCTGCCCTCCTTTAGAACTGAGTACAAAGAAACAGCTAATGAATGTGGTGCAGGGAAATTTAATAACCTAAAAAAATATATTTTCATGTTAAGAACTGTATTTTATAAAGGGGAAATGGCATCTAATCAACATTTATGTTGTGATATAGAAAGCATAAATTTGGTCCAGTGTTCCTAAAAAATTAATGACTCATCAAATGATCAGTACAGTTCTGCTTTTACAAGGTTATGCCAGAGTCAACAATATATTCTTTAATTCTATAAAAAATACTAATATATGAGGAGGTATTCTATGAGTTCAGGACATAATTTCTATTTGGATCTTCTAGACAGAAGACACAAAGAACAAGATCTGAGATTTTCATAGGCTACTCGGAAAAACAGAATTAAATGCCAGCACACCTTGACTGAACCCTTTTTCTGAACAAAATTTGGTCTCCTTTTGTTCTTAATTATATAAAAACAAAATTCTATATTGCTGATGGTAAAACCCTGATTAAGAAGTGTCTTATTTCAGAAAGATAGCACACACCTCCAATTGCCATCCAAAGCAGTATGGAAACAAACAGAGATCACATCCCTCCTCATATACCGCTTTCCACCACAATGTATTCACCCACCTCAAAAAAATGGTTCTGCAGAGAATAACTTTGTCACCAGCATACAATGCTCAGCTGGGATCAAATGACATTTACTAGTAAATCTACTTTAGAATCTTGAAATCTATGTAATACAGATAAACTATTCCTAAACATCTTGACTTTTTCTATGATTCTAGGCATTTGTATGTAACTAGTAATGGATACCCGACTGATCAAGAAAGATTCACCAATTCAGACACTGTCAGTTATTTTCCAGTAGCCCTGCATTTCCAGTTCTGTGTAAACCAAAATTTTCTCATGTTGTGCATAATTGCATATTTTGCATTCATTCATGAAACTGTTTCTAGAAAACACGTTATTTTTCATGATTGAAACCTAAATTAAAACGCATACACATATGCATATGTGTGTTCACATTAAAGTTGTGCAAAGCTGTTATTAAGCATTAATGTAACATCAGCTGGATTGATTTGCGTCTTTCTGAAGTTGGAAGCCTTGAATCCCATTTTCTATTTTCTTGAATGTAGTTTTGATTTTACAGATATAATTTTAGATCTAATTTTCAGCTATGCTGAAATGGCCTGGTACCTATAACCCTGCTTTTAAAACTTCCAGACAACTAATGAATAACATTCACTAGCTGCCAGGTTCTTCAGGTGGTGAGGACTGCCAGTGATCCAGAAAAAAACCACCCTTTTTAAAAATTACATTTCATGCTTATTTAAAGCTAGTGTTGTTTTATCTTACTTGTATGGTGTTAAAGCCAACAAATGATTCATAATCTCTAAATTGCCCGTGACCACTCAGATTTATCTGGTCATACTTGAATATTCAAGGTGTAAGTCATGGCACACCTCTTTAGCTAGGGCTAGCACATCCTGTGAAACAGTTGGAAGGTTTCTTCGAAAGACACAATTGTTGCTTGGATTGCATCAGCTTCAGAGTCATAAGTCTTTCATGGTTTTGCAACAACAGCTCACAACTGAAGATCTCATTAGACTGCCAGCCATTTCTACTACGGAAAGAGTAGAAAATCTATTTCTACTATCCTACTAGTCTATTTCTACTGCTTCTACTATCATTACTAATAAAAGATGAATCTTTAACCTTAATCTTCATCAGTGATGTAAATCCTATGGCTGGGGCTACGCAATGTTTTCTTTATGAGGAATTCTAACCACACTCAAAAACAATTAATTGCTTACAAACTTAGTCTTTCCCTCACGTGTGTTAAAACATTCATTTTGGTCTTATCTCTCCATAGATGATTTAAAGTACACACTTTTATGACTATTTGCCATAACTGCTTGAAGAAAAATAACAAAGTATTTTTCTCACCTACATTTATAATACCTTTGGTTTTTTACCTAATTAGAGAAAGTATGGAAGCTTAGATTCCCAAAGACATCTGCTAGAAGGTAAGCGTTCAAATATAATTTATTTCTGTGGGGTTTACATATGCAATTTCCCTAAGATTCTCCCTTGACTCCTAGGCTAAAGTCTGATCAGGAAAAGAAGTGGAAATGGTATTGGTGTGTAAACTAACCAGAGAGAAAAGGCTGAAAAATTAAGATCCTTGCTTCCTTCTAAGTAAGCATAGTTTAAAGATTGTCACAGAGGAAAAAAACAAACATATAAACAAAAAACACCTGAAAAATTTACTTTGCACATGCATTTCTTGTCATATGTGATTGAGCTCAGTGAAAGAGGAACATTCACTGTAGATAGCAAAACCAATATACTAGATCAGTGGCACAATAAATTTTAAGGACAAAAGTGATACTTCCTGAACACAGCAGCCAAAATAGTGGTTTATAAGGAGCTACTGGAATCCACTCACTTTTTTTCTGATGACTAACGAACAAAGCCAGTAGAGAATAAAAAAACCACTATTGGGTTGACAATCGAGACAAACTGAATAGAAATATATGACTGCCTCTCTTCTTCACCTTTTTACATTACAGATAATCAATCAAATAGTTAGGTAAGTACTTTGACTAAACAGTAGGAGCTTTTGGTTTTAAAAGGCCTAAATACTTGTCAGATTTAGAAATAATATGACAGTAAAGGTTTGTAGCTCCCTTTTATCAGGGAGGCATTTTATTTTATTTTTAAACCCTCTGTTTCATATATGCTTATATTCCAAATTAGTAGTTTGATGTCACCAATTACATTAACTTACTCAGCACTACAATGCTGAGGTATCAATTAGAATACATTAGGAAATAAGAAACACGTCTAAGTTTGCTCTCCTGCTAGAATCAAATAAAAATGTCAAAGTACTGCAATCAGCCAGTTCAGATATGAATATTCATTGGCAACTGTTCCTGACAGATTTATGAATGCTTTCACCTGCTGGTGGAAAAACATTAAGTTGCAAAATAAAGCTATTAAAGTAAGTGAAAAGAAAAAAAAAAAAAAAAAAAAAAA